>ML776752.1:1136945-1210577 GCA_009831015.1 Picea engelmannii | reverse complement strand
TTTATCATAAGGTAAAAACTAATAATCTCAACCCCCATTATTTAGTTTAAGGTCATTTTGCACTAGTTCAGGGACAAGCAGTAATCACAAGCGCATGGCATTCTTCCGTTAATCGCCATATTTGAGCAACGATATCAATACCATAAGGGTAAACCCTCGAACATTACATTCTCCATATTATCTTGCCTTTCCTTCCAAATTTTTACCATACACTGGAATAACCTAACAAATAATTGCATGGCAATTTAGACCTTATCGCTAACACTTCAATTTAAACGAATAATAATCTTGCAATCTAAACCTCATCCTAACATTTCAATTAAACAAATATTAACATTGCGATTCAACCATTATCATTAACATTGCAAATTAAAAACAAATATTATTATTGCAATTTAAACAGGAATTACCATTATATTTAAGCAAATAATAATATTGCAGTTCAAGCTTCGTCATTAGCATTCAATTTAAACAATATTAACATTGCCGTTAACAAGTATGATCATTGCAAATTAACAAATATTAATATTTCGATTCAACATCATCCTTACATCGCAATTTAAAACAAATATTATTATGCGATTTAAATAAGTGTTACCATTGCAATTAAGCCAATATTAATATCGCAGTTAAGCTTCATCATTAGCATTCAATATAAACAAGATTAACACTGCCATTAACATGTATAATCATTGCAATTTAACAAATACTAATAATTCGATTCGACATCATATTAACCATTACAATAATCCTCATAGTTAAAAATGACCATAACAATAACACTATATTAATTACACTGTTTAAAATACCAGTGTTTTTAAAAGCACATATATATAAAACTAACAATAATTAAAAATTCTAATATCTAAAAATGAAAACATTTTAAGGGACAATAGAAGAATAACATCCTATGTATAGTATCGATGGTACTAAACTACACTAATGCTACCCCAAAGTAACGACCACCTGGCAGCTATTTAGGATGACATGGCATGCAAAAAGAAGTCACGCATCAAGCAGCTGAAAAAGGAAGTTTAAAAAAATTGGACTTAGAGCAGGCTGCATGCTGTCAACCGCACACCCACCAGTGATATCCGGTAACAGGGCATTGGGCAGCATGTTTTGGTAATTCACTATAACAGTATCTATCGTGGATCAACCTTCAGCAATGAGGGGTTGCCTGGTGCCTTGGCCCGGGCGACGATGATTACAGGGGCGCACAAAATCCGCATGGTATCCGGTTTAAGAAAACCCACCTCTCAGTGTTCAAAGCCACCATGAACGTTCGAGGAGATCCTCTCGCCGAACTAAGAGCATCTGGTGGAGCTTTACAGCTTCAATTGGTACAGTATTTGGATCCCTATGGATGTTGTTTGGGTTGTAGGGTTCTGAACATTTGGAAATGCCGCTCAACTATTCCCGGCTTCTGAGAGAAATAGATTGTTTATTCAAGGAATCTCTTTATTGACAGGCCGCTAGCTACTGTACGGGTATTATTTTGGAATTAGAAAAGGACAAATATCAGTTTTTCTTAATTAAAAGAATCGGCAACCACCAGGAATATAAACCCTTTTTGAAAATAGAAAAATCTAAAATATATTTTTTCTTATTAAAAGAAATTGAAACGGCAACCTCCAGAATATAACTAAGGACTGTGAATGAGCAAAAATGCAAAGGGACTCTTGGTTGTCTTCCATTACCAGCCGTCAAACATTATGACAATTCGCGGGCAATTAAGGCGAGAGGTGGGAGGTGCAAGGGTTGTTTTACCGATACAGTAAGGCGCAGAGGTAATAACAACGCGTCGTCGATGTGAACGCAAAAGGAAACTCAATGGAGGCTATCCTAGCACGCATACCCCCCCAGGAAAAACGCAGTGAATCTCATGGGCATCGCCAGGAAGCAACACGAGCTCAATGCCACTCTCGGATCCAGAATGTCAACAGATTTAGCCCCACGAAATTGAACTCTGGATTTTCCCAACCAAATTCCACGCCCGAAATCGAATTCCGGGAAGCCCAACGACTCCAGAAATCGAATGTGAAATTGTTGCGTGATAAAAACAATTGCTACCCTCTAACACCTCTGACTGCACGCTCTACATCAAGGGGAACTGAATCATTTAAAAATAACTAAGAAAGAGCCAACTGCGGGAGTTCCCCATACCTACCGAATCAGGAAAATGAAATTCCATCCTTTTGGTAAGAAGGGACAGGCGTTGGTACAGTCAAGAGGCACTCAAATGTTTACAGCGACCGAGATGGATTCACCGAGAAGTGGGTGTTGAACCCAGGCTAGGGTTAAAGAAAACAAAACGATGGCTAAGTTGATATCGGGGATGGAGACGCAATGGAAAACCAGGCTAGAGGTTATTGAAATTTACACAGTAAATCTTTTACAACAAGAAAATGCACCCATTCGCAGAGTTATTAGATCTACACAGTAAAACCTTCTACAGCAGAAAAAAGCACCCATTTCGCAGAGTTTAGTAGATTTACACAGTAACTATTCACCGCAAGAAAGATGCACCCATTTGTAGAGTCTATTTAGATTTACACAGTAACCTTCTAGAGCAGAATAATGCACCCATTTCGCAGAGTTTAGTAGATTTACACAGTAACTATTTACCGCAAGAAAGACGCACCCAATGTAGAGTTTATTTAGATTTACACAGTCATAGGATGATTTTTTTTTATTTTTTTTTTTGCGCCATCCAGAGTGATAATATAAGCATTACACAGACCAGAACAATGAAAACAGAATAAAACCCTAACACAATCCAAATTGTAAACAACTACTATTTTACACCGTCATAGAATAAATTTTACGCCATCCAGAATGAGAATGAAAACATTATGCAGACCTGAGTAATGAAAATGAAATAAAAACCTTACCACAGTCTAGAATGTAAACAATAACTATTATACATTGTCCTTCGTTCTACCTAAGGGCGTACCTTTGCATGTTCTCCTCCTCCGAAGGTTTGTCCGCGGCTCCTTGATGCTCCCGCTTGCCGATCGTTGAGGACTCACCGGTACCTCCCAGCCAAACGCTAGGGGTACTCTGCTTCCCCCTCAGTCCCCCGAGCCGTAAAGGGGCCACACACAATCCAGACAGTATCCTAGCTTCCCAGCTCGCCTCCAAGGCTGAGCTACCACTCAAGTTAGCTGAGAAAATCCCCAACTCCTACAAGCAACCAGTCCAGTCGCAATTTTGACAGCATAACCCTATCTCATAGGAGATCCCCTTTCCTCTCCCCCTCTCCTCTCTTTTCCCTCCTCCCATTAGGTTTTTCCTCAAAAACCCTAAATCCCCTTTCTTTTAAGTTTTCCCCCCTTTTATTTTTTTGTCTTTTATTATTTTTTTGAAAATTCGAAAAGGGAAATGCGTTAAGCATCTTTTCATTATATATATATATTTTTTTAAATCATAAATATATATCTATATATTTTTCTTTTAACTCCCATTAGTTAACTAATTAATTTTCTTCTTTTCAACTTTACAACCACCTAATTGAATTAATTTATTAAATCCCTTTATTTTACCCTACACCCTTTATGAAGTCTCACATTAGCTTAAGTGGGTTTTTTTTTTTTGTTTAATATTATTATTAGCACCTGTATTGTTAGAGCTAGCTTAGCAGGGAAATAAATTTCTAATGTTGTAAGCATGGCAGAGCTATTGTAAGCTAGAATATCCTGGCATTGATATTAGGAGATGGTTAAGCTTCGATTATCAGGTTAGGGAGAAGTAGTACCTTCCTAAAAGATAAGTTATCAAGCTTATTACTGGGAAAGAGGAAGGGCCTTATGTATGCAATTAGGGAAGGACTTACTTTATGAATTCAATTAAGGGAGGAATCGTTTCATGTATTTAATTAAGGAAGGAAACTCCTTGGATTAGGTGGAGGTTGCGAATCATAGGGATAAAGAATATTTAATGTATAGTCTTGAATTATGTTTTTTTTTTTGACAAAGGGCTCAAATTCTGAACTGGCGATGCTTGGTTAGGGGTAATGTTTAAGGATTTATTCAGGTGTTGATGAATTAGGGTTATTTAGGATGACTCCTTCATCCAACATTATGGCGACGTGCCCTTCAGGACGCACCATGTGCTCCAAGGGTTCCACTCGCCTCTTGAATTTCTTCGGTGCGACGTGCCCTTCAGGATGCACCACGTGCTCCAAGGGTGCCACTCGCCAACTGGGTTTCTTTTGTGTGACGTGCCCTTCAGGATGCACCACGTGCTCCAAGGGTGCCACTCGCCAACTGGACTGATTGGTAGACATCTATAACCCCTGGAGTCAACACTCCGCGAGGTGAACTTGTAGGAGACTAAGGGTTCTAAGGAATAAGCCCCCCCCGCCTTATTGCGCGCCCCTTAGAATCATCGTGAGCGACTGTCACAGTCTTCCCTCACGGAATCGTGGATCCTCTCGAACTAGGTAATCATTAACCTACAATCCGAGCCACGATGGGAGTGCTAGTAGGCGGTGGCAGGGCTGTTGTCCACCCCTCTCCATCCACCTCTCTGCAAATCGTGTGTGGCCCCTTTACTCCATATGTGAGTTTGGTCGGCAAGCTATCGTCATCCTGCATCATCAACAATCATGTCAGAAATGTCAACATCAAATCATCAAATCAATGAAACATCACAGTAAATATATCAACCCAAAAGCACATTCCCTGACTCAGTCCGGAGTCCAAGGGGGTTCTACCGATGCCACTGCATCCTCAAGGTCAAAAACTATGCACACTCAATAAAACTGAGTCAATAGCACCTATCTACATCAAATAGTAACACATCATGTCATCTTTCAATTGCATCATAATCAAGTATAAATGGTCTAACATCATAAAAGTCCAGATCACTTGCGAGCAAGTGTCCTCAAAAATAAGTTATCTCAGTGCGCCAGAGCGGGATGTTACAAGAACCTGCAACATTGTTGGTGTTTCAGACTCACTTCTATAGAATCTTTAATGGTACCTGCCAAAAAAATTTCACAAAAGAGATATTCAGTGTTTTCAAATTAGGTTCTAATGAGAGACCCTTGCTCTCTTATTTATACTCTCTAATTAGATTCCTTTGGAGGTTATCTTCTAACTATTTTGCCCAACTTCCTTCTTTTAGGGTTAACCCAGTTTTAACTACTTTACCCATTTTCAACCACTTTACCATAAATATAAAACTCACCACTTCTTGTTTCAACTAATTCATTTTCAATTATTTTCTTATTGCAACAACTTTACTCATGATTAACTCCTATTTAAAACCACTTTGACTAATAGACTTATTCTAGGATATTCTAGAATAATTGACTTTGTTTACCTTCTAGGGGCTTCTAGTTAAATCGTGAGGGTTCTCCAACGTCACTAAGCCATGTCTCCTCAACCGTGAGAAACTATGTGATGTACTACATATCACTAAAAAATGTATGACATGTATTATCCATACATAATAGTCTTACCAACAAATTCATTGATCTTCATTACATTATTCCTCAGAAAAACATGGGTTCCATATCCTCACTTGGGGGACTACTAAAATTTTCTACCGTACTTTCTTCAAGGGTTGACATCAACGACAACCAACCCAATTAATCAAAAATACAAAGTTCTCAAACATATGGTCAAATGATTCCACGACCATCCATAAATCCAACCAAATCTATATTGATAGTTGGCACTGGTCGACTATTATATATTTTACATCTGTTTTGAAAATATCTAAAATAATGATCACGTGTCTTTGATTTTTTATGGTGAGGATGATGATAGAGAATAAATGTTTTTGTTGGTTGATCAGAGAAAGTAGGATCAGGGTCAAGCTAACGTATATGAGTATAAAAACCTGACATATCAACAGCAATCTCATATGATGTAACATTCTCAAATTATGGCATGTGAGGAATAAACAACTCTTCAATTTGCGAAGCACAATAAATAGTAGATTACTCTTCCAGAAAACTAGTCTAAAATCCACTTGAAACAAATAAAAATTCCATGGTTGTAGCTGGGACAAGTGTATGTAGGGAGGAAAAAACACATCATATCTAAGACCTGTTCTTGGAGACATAATCTCAGGGGTAGCAATAACAACAATAACATGTCCTTTCTTTCCAAGTCATCCTCCGGTATAGCCCATATTTCTCAATAGTTGAAAACCAATACCTGTAGTTTGTTATTCAAATAAAGTTGTGCAACACCAACTCGGTGGAAAAGATCTTTTGAATTAATCCTTATTATCTTCATCGGGAATGTCAACTGTATATGGAACTTCATTTTCATTCTTCATTTTTTCTTCATCATTAATGGTGCTTTTGAGTACATGAACATAACTTTTAACTTTTTCTTCAATTACATTCTTCGATGGATCTATAGATTTTGAATCTTCTTTGGTGGTGATTTTACTCCTATCATAGCCAATACTAGTGTTAATGAATAGACACCTTTGACAATTGATAATATCATATAAGGTTTCAACACTCTTTTCGATATTTAATATACTATTCAAATTAATAGTTTTTTTCTCTAGTTCCTTTCTTAAGAAAAGAATTTTGTATTCTCTATTTTCACAGTTTTCTTCCTTTTTCTTCAACTAGATGTTGACCACTTCTTATATCCTTCTTTCCTCTTCTAATTGAACCTTTAGGTTCATGATATCCTTTTCTCTTTCTTCAAGGCTTTGTGATACTTTGGATTTTGAATCATGATCCCCTACTTGATATTGATGCAACTTCTCCTTTTGTTTCAAATTATTTTTCCTAAGCTTCTTTACTTATCTTAAGGAAACAATGAGTTCTTCTTCAATATCCACTTCCCCAACTGTTTGTACATTTTCCTCTTCTTCTGAGTCCATTGTTTCTATCCCTTTGTCTTCATCGATATTTCTTTCAATTTACATAAAGAGAGTTTCTTGTTTATCACTATTTAAGATACTTTCATCGCTCTCTTTATATGAGCTACTTTCCTCTTTGGATTAAAGAATTTTCTTTTTCTTATGAAATTTCTTCCTCTTTTCGTGTTTACCCTTTTTATGGTAATGGGGTTTCCTCTTTCATAATTTTATTATCCTCTTCATCATCACTATCATTTTCCACATAGGGACACTTAGTACTAGAACACCCTATGTTTCCACAATTAATGGATTTAAAGGGAAAAATACCTTTTGTATTTTCTAGATCCCTTTTTCATATTTCTCACAAAATGTGCTTCCTCTGTGTCTTATTGACAGTTGTAACAATCACTTTATTTGTGTTATTTTTTCTTCGTATTCTCTTAAACTTTGAAGGTTGCTTCTTGCTTTGGTGGCTTCTCTTTCTCAATCCTCATTTCATATTCCACGAGAATCCCATGCAATTCATCGATTTTCAATGAATTAAGATCCTTCATTTCTACAATGGAAGAAACTTTGATATCAAATCTTAAGGGAAGTGACATTAGCACCTTTTCAACAATCATTGGCTCTTCAAATTTTTCACCAAGTCTTTTGATCGTGTTGACAATATCATCTACACGAAGGATATAAGATGCAACATTTTCATCTTTCATTTCCAGACTCTTAAACTATCATCTATGAGTTTGTATATTTTATTTGTTACCCTTCTTGTTACCTTCATAGATTTTTTTAAGTTTGTCCCAAATTTCCTTTTCCAATTCACAATTCATTACTTTGACAAACTATAATTTTGATAGACCACAGAAGATGGCATTCATGGATTTTGCATTATTTCAGTAGCATTCTTTTCATCTTGATCCGTCGGTGGATATGGTGGATATTTATAATCGATCAAAATAGATTCCCAAATATTGAAACCAAGATCCATTAAATAGGTTCACATCATTATGCTCCATAAGTCATAGCTCGTTTTGTCAAACAAAAGAGCCCTATTTCTAGAGAAACCTTCTTTATTAACCATGTGTGCTCCCAAGATCTACTTTCTAGTGGTTATATATTATTTCCAAAGGAACCCGCTCATATACTAATTGTTGAGCAAGCACATATACTCGGAGGGGGTGGAGGTAAATCAATATAAGGATTTATTTTTACATTTTCAAACATTCATCAACCATAAGAAAACAATCACATATGATATCTATTAACTGCAGAACATGAAACAAAATATTTAAGTGGAAACACTTCCGGGAGAAAACCAAAAAAATTATCTTTATAATTATTTTTAGGAAACAACCTATTGTTACAAATATTTGTAGGCACCAACCTACTAGAGATACCAATCCCCACTTGTACAAACCTTGCTATGCACCAACCTACTCTCATAGATCTTGTAGACACCAATATACTAGGGACACCAATCACTATTCGTATAGACCATGGCAAGCACCGACCTACTCTTACAAATATTCATAAACACCAATCTACTGAAGACACCAATCCTCACCACTAAGCACCAACTTAGAAGGAGACATCAATCTCTTTGTTTGAGAGAAAACAACCTTCAAGTTACAATTTCTTCTTTTGTACACATAAATTCTTCAAAATATTATAACATTAACCTTACCTTCACTGAGTCTACTTTCTACTTCTACCTTCACCAAGTCTAACCAAAATATGAATTTCCAAATGAAATTTATAGTAACTTTCCCAAATCTTGTTTTTTTTACCCTCTTCCCCAGAACAAAATTGTACAAAATGTCACATATCCAATTTTTCAAATATGATTCCGAAATTGTTTCCTAAGGTACTTTGGTACGTCTCCTCAGAAGCTTGAAAATTTTGCAGTCCAAAAAAATCTACAAAACAAGTTATAGAGAAAATGCCAAGCTAACATCTTTGAAACCTGTTAGATGACCATCCTGAAACCCTAAATTCCATAGGGTATATCTTAGAAAGTATAGTGAAACAAAGTCTATAATTTTACCTAAGTTACTTTTGTATGTCTCCTAAAATCCATAAAAAATTTACAGTTTGAAAAGTCCCAGAAAGGAATTTATAGCAAAAATGCCAAATTGAACATTTTGAAAATGATTTTAGGATTATTCAGAAACCCTAATTTCCAGAGGGAATATATATGAAAGTGTATTTGATGGCAACCAACCACACTCCTCGGAGCACGACCGCTCTCCTCAGGACCTTCTTTCTCCTCGGCCCGAAGAACTCAAGTTGTTCTTCTAATTCCCTGTCCGGAATTGTTCACCCACAGCACTCTTCAATGATCTCCCTTAACGGTCGGGAAATCAGAATTCGCAATATCATGAATTCTGTGTTCATGTACCTTATACCTCACGATTCCCCGAAACCCGATATGGGTCAATCGTTGACTTTCTCACCTTCTATTATCGGAGTTCTCCCTATCGATAAATCACTACTCGCGATGTCAACAACCTGAATTTTCAAACTCCGAACCCCGATGTGTCGATTCTCCGATGCACACGTGTGGATAGACCCTTCCACCTTCCGTCACTTCTGTCGGGATTTTGGGATTCGCAGGATTGCGAATCCTGATGTCAAAGGACTCGGGACTTCCCTTTTTCCGATCCCCGATGTTTTGCCACCTGTCTCCCACTAACTCCGGGTGTGGCCCACACTACCCTTCCATCGGGATATCGTGCTTCACGACTTCAAGCTGCAAGTTTCCTCTGCCCTTTCAAATCCTGATTCTCTGATCCCTGACTCCTCGAGATCTCCTGACACGCGTCCTACACGATCGATGGTTCTGAGCCTATCGGGATATCGCTCCTCTTTGAATATTTCTTGAGAACGACTAATTTTTCTCTCTCTTAGAACTTGCTCCCCAACGCCTGCGCTTGCAGACCCTGCATGAATCTTCTTCGGCACAAACCTCCTGATCTTTGCTACTCTGATTCTTTCAGAGATGTTTGCGCACACTCCCTGCGGCAATCATTCAACAACTTCCCGAGAGTTGAATCCTTCCGACTCTGCGCACTCCTGCAGCAGCAATCTTCAATCTCTTGTGCTCAGGTTAACCACTGAGACTTCGTCCTCAGCCTGCGCACTCCTTGCATGACTTCAATGGCTCAAATCCACTTCTGGATGAATGAGAATAAAGGTTAAACTATTGAGCCTTCATCAATTCACTCCTTGCGGATGAATTCAACTGCACACCTTGCAGGAATCTCCTGGCTCAGATAGAGAAACAATTGAAACTAATTTCATCTCCCTTTCAGACTTCATTTGAAACATGAAATCACATACACAGCATATACAAAGCAACTGCATAACCAGAAAGAAAACATTCAAGAGCATAACATCAACACATAGAGAATAGACACATAACCATGGATTTGAATCAAATCTTTCTTCTATTAATTCAATATCTGTACATGTGTGCTCTTAATACAATTCTCTGCTTGCTCTTCTCTTATGCCGAATGAATGAATCTTGTTACAATGTACAAGTGAGGGTGTCTATATCTGTTTTCCCTCTCGAACTCTAAACTATCAAATCTAGACTTAAATTCCTATCTACCAGCATTAAATCTATTAACTGCCGACTATCTACCAAAGGACGAGAGCTTAAGGCTCAAGGTCCAATACAATATACAAAGGCACTTTCTATAAATGGTGCATTTATACATTGGCGCATCATCTTGAATGAAAATTCAAAAAGTTGTGGCTGGCCTTGTCCAGCTATTCATTGTCTTCCACGCTGGCTCGCTTATCTTGGGCGATGCTCCTACATCATACTCCTCAGATTGAAAATTTTCATGGGCTCCTGTCCATGAGCTCCTACACGGTCTGTCCATGCTTTTGAATCTCTACTTCAGTCTCCCAGCTGGCATCTTCCACTGGATGATTCTTCCATTTGACCAGATACTCATAGTATTCCTTCCTCCTGGTCTTCTTACCCACTCTCTTGTACAGTATGCACTCCATCTGTGGCTTTTCTACTACTGGCATCTGCTTCTGCCACTGGATCTCTGGTTGTTCATCACTTACATCTCCTGCTTCCTCAACCTTAAATGGATATAAGTCTGAGAAATTGAATATCAGAGATATTCCAATGTCATCCGGAAATTCAATCTCATAAGCATTCTCTCTGAACTTCTTCAGGACTCTACATGGCCCGATTTTCTTCATTTTCAGCTTGTTGTATGTTCCCCTTGGGAACCTTTCCTTCCTCAAGTGTGCCAGAACTAGATCACCAAATTCAAACTGAAGTTGTTTTCTGTGCTGGTCTGCTCTGCGCTTGTACTCCTGATTTGAGTCTATCAGTTGTTTCTTCACCTTGCTGTGAAGTTCTTTCATTGCCTCAGCGAATTCTTTTGCACTAGCACTGCTAGTAGTAGTCTGTTCTAACTCCCTGAGTTCAGAAGCTCCCCTTGGTTGCGTCCCATACACAATCTGAAATGGACTCTTTCCTATGCTTCTGTTCATAGAGTCATTGTAAGCAAACTCTGCCTGTGGCAATATGTTGTCCCAGCTACTATGGTGCTATGTCACCAAGCTCCTCAATAAATCTCCCAGACTCCTGTTGACCACTTCTGTTTGGTCGTCTATCTGTGGATGATAAGCAGAACTAAACGCTAAGTTAGTTCCTAGCTTCTTCCATAGCGTCCTCCAAAAATGCCCTATGAACTTTGTATTCATGTCCGAAACTATGCTTTTCGGCAATCCATGGAGTCGAATGACCTCCTTAAAAAACAAATTCGCGATGTGAGTCACATCGCTGGTCTTCTGGCATGGGCAATGGAATCAACCCCTCTCTGTGTCCTCGGTAAACCTAATACAAAATCCATGCTAATTGCCTCCCAGGGTCTCTCTGGTATGGGCAATGGCTGATAAAACCCTGCATTCTTCTTTCTTCCCTTTGAATGCTGACAAATCCTGCATCTTTCAACAAACCTCTTGACATCTGCTCGCATGCCTGGCCAAAAATATGACTCGCTCAACTTCGCGAACGTTTTGTCATGGCCAAAGTGTCCGGCCAATCCACCACTGTGTTTTTCTTTCAACAGGTTCTCCCTCATGGAGCAATTCGGAATACACATTTCATTGCCTCTAAACAACAATCCCTCCTGGATCATATAATCTATCCACGGGCTCCGATCTCTGAGAACTGGATTCGCAGCTGCTTCATACGCTTCTGCAAAATCTGCATCTCCTGCATACATGTTCCTCAGGTTTTCAAAACCCAATGTTTTGACTCGAAATTCCCGCAGCAGTAAACATTTCCTGCTCAAAGCATCAACCACTTTGTTAGCAGTCCCTGCAATATGCTTAATCAAAAATGTGAAATTCGGCATATACTCTACCCATTTTGCATGTTTCTGATTCAACTTCTCTTGTTGACTCACAAACTGTAATGCATGATTATCACTATATAATACAAATTCTTTTGGGATCAAGTAATGCCTCCACTTCTTCAATGCCTGTATGATAGCATAGAATTCTTTATCATACGTGGAGTACTTCAGTTTTGCTTCATCCAGCTTCTCACTGAAATAGGCAACTGGTCTGTCCTCCTGACTCAAGACCGATCCTATGGCATATCCGCTTGCATCACATTTCACCTCAAATGTCTTCATGAAATATGGCAACACCAACATTGGTCTCTATGTTATCTTCTGCTTCAACAGATTGAATCTCTTCTCAGCCTCTGTTGTCCAATGAAAATACTTATGTCGTTTTTTCACCGTGTCCATCATTGTTGCGCTAATTCCACTGAAATTCCTGATGAACTTTCGGTAGAAACTAGCCAAACCATGGAAACTCCTCACCTCGAAAATATTTCTCGGTGATGGCCAATTCTTAATCACTTCCACTTTGCTTGGATCCATTTTTAATTCATTCGCTGAAATAACAAAACCCAAGTAAATGAGCTATGTCTTCATAAATGAATATTTCTTCATATTAATCAATAGCTTCTCCTGATGTAGTTTCCTCATCACAATGGCCAAATGTTTCAAGTGTTCAGCCTTTGTCTTGCTGAAAATCAGTATGTCATCCAGATATACGACGACAAATTTCTCGATGAATTCCCTTAGGACTTCATTCATCAGCCTCATGAATGTACTTGGCGTGTTCGTCAAACCAAACGGCATGACGAGCCATTCGTACAAACCCTCGTTTGTCTTGAATGCTGTCTTCCACTCATCACCTTCCCTCATGCGAATCTGATGATATCCGCTCTTCAGATCAATTTCTGAAAAAAAAATTGCCCCACTCAGGCAATCCATCAGATCATCCATTCTCTGCAGTGGAAACCTGTACCTGATGGTAATTTTGTTGATCGCTCTGGAGTCGGTACACATTCTCCAACCCCCATCCTTCTTTGGACTGAGTACTGTCGGAACAACACATGGAATTAAGCTTTCTCTGACAAATCCTTTGTCCAACAAATCCTGGACCTGATTCTTGACCTCCTCATTTTCTTGCGGTGTCAATCTGTACGCAGCTTTATTCGGAAAACTCGCTCCTGGTATGAGGTCTATGTGGTGACTCACACTTCTCATCGATGGCAACGAATGACGTAATTCTTCCACTATGATATCAGCGAAATCTTCCAGCAGTTCCTGAATCTCATCTGGCAAATCATCCACTCTTGTGCTAGTCAGAACAATCCTTGGTTTCCTGACCACAAAGAATTGTGGATCTTCCTTCTTCTCCATCTCTGTAAGAAGTTCGTTCCCACTCATGAGAAGTATTATGTTGCTTACTTCTGGCTTCACTTCCTTATCCTTTATCGGAAGCAACCTGTGTGTCTTCCCATCCTTCTCCAGGGTATATGTGTTCATCCTCCCATCATGAACCACATTTCTGTCATATTGCCATGGTCTACCCAGCAATAAATGACATACATCCATGGGAATAACATCACATAGTATTTTATCATTATACCCACCCATCTTGAATTCAATTGAACACTGTTTAGTGACACTCACCTGATGTCCCTTCTGTAGCCACGAGACTTTGTATGGACTCGGGTGATCAATTGTCCCCAGCTCCAGCTTTTCCACCATCTCGGTCGAAACGAGATTATCTGTGCTTCCGCTATCCACGATAACCTTGCATTTCCTATCCTTGGTCTTGCATGTGGTTATGAAAAGTCTGGTCCTCTGAGCTGTGTCCTCCACCTCCTTCTCGGGTGTTAAGAGAACTTTGTGCACCGTCAGTGACTTTCCACTTCCTGTGTCTTCATTCTCAACATCACGCCTCTGCGCTTCAGCAATGTGAGCTTCTCCACTATCCTTCTTTTTCTCTGGACATTCGAACGACTTATGCCCATTCTTTCCACATGTAAAACATGTGATAACTCCACCTCGGCCTCTTCCTCTGCCTCTCGTACGAGGAAAAGTGTTTGCGTCAGCATAATCTCCCTTCTGCTCATTATGTTGTCCTCTTTGTTCAACATGTGGTTGTCCTCGCTATGAGGTTCCACCTCTTTCAACTTTACCCTGAGGTTTCTTCCATTCCTCCTTAGGTTTCTGGTATTTGTCCTGGGCAACTGCCTTGCCTCTAGGCTGACTTTTGCCTCACCCTCGCTGACCTTTCTTACAGCTCATCTTTTCTTCGGCTTTCAGAGCCATCTGATAAGCAGTCTCTACCGTTCTGATGGTAACCATGCTTAATTCATCATGAATGTCGTATCTCAGACCATTCAGATATATGGCAACCTTCTCATCATCGCTCTCCTGATGACCTGCTCTGATGTTCAGTCGATAGAATTCCTCAGTGTATTCTTTCACTGTCATCAGTTTCTGTCTCAGGTTCTGCATCCTCCTGAAAAAAGTAATTTGATAATCTCTTGGGATGAACTTTGCCTTCATCTTTACAATCATTTGATCCCAGCTTTTGATTTTCTGCTTGCCTTTGCAGTGTCTATCTGCTTGAAGCTCATCCCACCATAATGTTGCATGTCCCTTCAATCGCGTGACAGCATGTCTGACCTTTTTATCCTCTTCGATATCCTCATAATCGAAGTAGGTGTCAAGAGCTCGGATCCAATCCAGTAGCTCCTCTGCATCCAGATTTCCCTCATAGACTGGAATGTCCATCTTTGCCTTTGCACCCATCCTAACAATGGCTTTAATCAACTGCTCAGTTGATGAATCTTCGGCTGCAACTTCTCCCTGTTGTTCAGCTTCAGCTTCACCTTCGGAGTCACTCAGATCTCCTACACCAGTTGTGCTTCTCTAAGCTGTCTCCATGTCCTCAAGCCTTGCTCGAAGATCTCTCATCTGCCTTTCCATCTCTAGATTTCCTGCTGGCCTACCTCTTCTTCTCCCTTCCCTGTCTTCTGGTTCGGGTGACTGTCTTTCTCTTCTGGGTGGCATGGTGAATACTGTCTCTTTCTGTTACAGAAAAGAAAGAGTCTTCCCGGTCTGATACCACTTGATGGCAACCAACCACACTCCTCGGAGCACGACCGCTCTCCTCAGGACCTTATTTCTCCTCGGCCCGAAGAACTCAAGTTGTTCTTCTAATTCCCTGTCGGGAATTCTTCACCCACCGCACTCTTCAATGATCTCCCTTAAGGGTCGGGAAATTAGAATTCGTGATATCGCGAATTCTGTGTTCACGTACCTTATACCTCACGATTCCCCGAAACCCGATATGGGTCAATCGTTGACTTTCTCCCCTTCTATTTTCAAACTCCGAACCCCGATGTGTCGATTCTCTGATGCACACGTGTGGATAGACCCTTCCACCTTTCGTCACTTCTGTCGGGATTTCAGGATTCACAGAATCGTGAATCTTGATGTCAAAGGACTCGGTACTTCCCTTTTTCCGATCCCCAATGTTTTTCCACCTGTCTCCCACTAACTCCGAGTGTGGCCCACACTACCCTTCCGTCGGGATATCGCGCTTCGCGACTTCAAGCTGCAAGTTTCCTCTACCCTTGCAAATCCCGATTCTCTGATCCCCGACTCCTCGGGATCTCCTGACACGTGTCCTACACGATTGACGGTTCTAAGCCTATCGGGATATCGCTCCTCTTTGAAGATTTCTTGAGAACCACTAAGTGTTCTCTCTCTTAGAACTTGCTCCCCAATGCCTGCACTTGCAGACCCTGCTTGAACCTTCTTCGGCGCAAACCTCCTGAGCTTTGCTACTCTGATTCTTTCATAGATGTTTGCGCGCACTCCCTGCGGTAATCATTCAACAACTTCCCGAGAGTTGAATCCTTCCGACTCTGCGCACTCTTGCAGCAGTAGTCTTCAATATCCTATGCTCAGGTTAACCACTGAGACTTCATCCTCAACCTGCTCACTCCTTGCACGACTTCAATGGCTCAAATCCACTTCTAGATGAATGAGAATGAAGGTTAAACTACTGAGCCTTCATCAACGCACTCCTTGCGGATGAATTCAACTGCACACCTTGCAGGAATCTCCTGGCTCAGATAGAGAAATAATTGAAACTCATTTCATCTCCCTTTCATACTTCATTTGAAACATGAAATCACATATACAGCATATACAAAGCAACTGCATAACCAGAAAGAAAACATTCAAGAGCATAACATCAACACACAGAGAATAGACACATAACCATGGATTTGAATCAAAGCTTTCTTCTATTAATTCAATATATGTACATGGGTTCTCTTCATACAATTCTCTGCTTGCTCTTCTCTTCTGTCGAATGAATGAATCCTGTTACAATGTACAAGTGAGGGTGTCTATATCCGTTTTCCCTCTCGAACTCTAAACTATCAAATCTAGACTTAAATTCCTATCTACCAGCATTAAATCTATTAACCGCCGACTATCTACCAAAGGACGAGAGCTTAAGGCTCAAAGTCCAATACAATATACAAAGGCACTTTCTATAAATGGTGCATTTATACATTGGCGCATCATCTTGAATGAAATTTCAAAAATTTGCGGCTGGCCTTGTCCAGCTGTTCATTGTCTTCCACGCTGGCTTGCTTGTCTTGGGCGATGCTCCTGCATCAGTATTGAAACAACATATGAAATTTAAACCACATGTTTCTAGATATCGTGTCTCCATACCCACCAAATTTGATGGTCTGAAACATCCTTGAAAATAAGTTATAGCAAAAATGCCAAATTTACCTAATTGAAACCGATTTCAGGAGCATTCAGGAACTCTACATTACACATAGCATATCTTAGAAAGTATTGTAAGTAAACATCTTAAATTTTAATCACATGTACCAAGAGATCTCACCTCTCTCTCCTCAAAATTGTGTGGTCTGAAACGTCCCAGAAAATAAGTTATAGCAAAAATGTCAAACTAACATGTTTGAAACTTATTTCAAGAGAATTTAGGAATCCTAACTTCCACAAGGCATATCGCATAAAATATAGTGTATCAACATATGAAATTTTAACCACGTGTAGCCAAAGATATCTCCTCTATATCCTCAAAATTTCACGGTATGAAACGTCCCAAAAAATAAGTTATAGTGAAAATATCAAACCGACTTGAAATTGATTATGGAACTCTCCCATTTTGAAGTGATATCTCATCTTTGCTCATCCACTTCTTCAAATGTTATTACATTTTTCACCCACACACTTTCTATCAATACTTTACTCTTTTATACTTTATCATAACCCTTCATAAAGGGACATGTTAATTCAAAAGACACTACACCCATTAATTAAATAATTAATTCCCTTTTTTATTTCACTTTTCCAAACACCATGAGGAAATATCTCGTAAAATACCATGGACTTCAAAACCCTTTAGTTTGAAAGCACCATTTCACTTTTTACATTTTTTCATGTGCACCCCCATTTTTTTAATATACTTGTAAACCTATATACAAACCAATCTTGGAAATTTTGTGTTTATTAGTAAAGCAATAATATGACATTAATGTCGCCCCCCAGGGGGCAGTTCAATTGGCAAGTGCCGTGAAAATGAAGTTCCATGAGGTTTCGAGTTCAACTCCCCCCGACTTACAATGTGTTCCGCGTATGGGGCCTCGTGGGCACACCTGGAGGTCATAGTGGTAGCAGTTGGATAACATGGCCACATGTAATGCGAGCATGTGCCCAACTAGTTGTTGATTCCTCCAGACATAAATAAATAAATAAAAAATATGACATTAATGTCAGCATTAATCCTTTGACATCAATAACAATAATTCCAACAAATTTTTTTTTGTATTTCATGCTAAATAAAGTAAAAACAATGTCTCTATATGATTCTTGTTACAATATTAAACAATTTAATGAAAGTATGGCATGTTTTAAACATATACAATTATTTTATTTATCCTTTCAATAATTTCTTTCTCAACATCTATATATATATATATCCTTTCATAAGGTTTACCGTTCCGTTTGCCTTGCCATAGCAATCATATTATTATTATATGATAAGTTGCAACACAAAAACTAAAAGTTTAAATATAAAACGCTAATACACTATTCATGTTAAATTTCACATCGTTTTATATTTACAAAATATTAAAGTTGACTTACACTTATATATATATATATATATATATATGTATATATGTATGTATGTATGTATGTATGTATGTATGTATGTTGGCATGTTTACAGGCAGGTGTGCTTGTCATTGATGACAAGATCAGAGTATGCAGCGATGGAAAAACAGGGACAACGTAAGCTCAGGAGGATTAGCACAGAGTCGCACGCAGTGCGTAGGTGTGCACCAAGGACGAGGTTTACTCATTGCCAAAGCTCAAGAGAGATAGCGTACCCAAGATCTTAGATGGATCAAAGGTCGAGGCCTTTGACACTTAGAAATTATTCCAAGTTAGGAGGATGTGTAATCCCAGGAGGAGAAGCGACAGCGATCATTGGATCCCATTGAAAATTCTCGATGAACGTCAGATCTGAGCTCGAGGTCCAACCGGCATTGGATCTAGGAGAACCTGCATGTTCTTTAAAGAGCAAGGTGAAGCGGGGTTAAAAAATCCCGAAAGAAGGAGGACAGTTACGGATACCGAGAGTTGGAAGAGTCGAGACTCTTCATCATCAGGAGTCCAGGAATCGCGAAATGCGAAACACCAAAATCCTGAAAGCAGTAGGACAGTTTCAGATACCGGGAGTTGGAAGAGTCGAGACTCTTCATCATTAGGAGTCCTGTAATCGCGAAATGTGAAACGTCGAAATCCCAAAAGAAAGAGGACAACCTCGGATACCGGGATTTGGAAGAGTCAAGACTCTTCATCATAAGGAGTCTCGAAATCGTGAAATGTGAAACGTCGAAATCCCGAAAGCAGGAGGACAGTTTCAGATACCGGGACTTGTAAGAGTCGAGACTCTTCATCATTAGGAGTCCCGGAATCGTGAAATGTGAAACTCCAAAATCCTGAAAGAAGGAGGACAGCTTCAGATACCAGGAGTTAGAAGAGTCGAGACTTTTGATCACCAAGAGTCCCGTAATCGCGAAATGTGAAACGCCGAAATCTCGAAACAGGCACATCAACAAAGAGTTTCACATACCGGGAAATAACTCCATTTCAGAGTTTTGGATAACGGAAGATGGAGGAGTCAAGACCCGAGACTCTTCATCACAGGAGGCCTGAAGTGTCGAAATGCTAAATTGTGAAATGCAGTTTCGAATAAGGTTGTGGTCACAGCTAGTGGTCACATCTGCGGAAGATGCAGGAAGGAGCTAGTGCAACCAAGCTCCATTTCAGGGATCGCGACTTGGAGTGTCGAGACACTTGATCACACGAATGCCGAATTTCCGAATGTCAAAATGTCAAAATGGAGAAATGTCTATCTATCCAGTGGTTACTATCGATGGTCACGTAAGTGGAAGGAGCTAGCATAGCTAGGCTCCATTTCAAGGTTCGCACTGTAACTGCTAGAAATCACTGATGGTTTCTGCTAGAGGATTCGAAGAGACTTCTATGTAATTACCAGAGGATCTAAAGAGTCTCAAGGAATTTGCCAGTGGAATGAAGACTGGTCATAGAGGCGATTGACAGATGGAAGAGCGTTGAAGCCTGTAAGTGCAACAAAGAGGTCGATCTCGACTGTAACAGAGAAGATGAAGAGTCTTGATTGTTGGAGAGGTGAAGGAATCTCAACATAACACCCAGTGATGATGGACGCATGGGTTTAACTACCAAAGAAGCTGAAGAGTTGTAAGGAGGATCAGGTAGAGCAAGCGACATGAGGAGCATGCAGAAGCATTGTGCACAGGGATGCACAAGGTGCACAGAGACTATAAGAATGAAGAACAAAGAAGATATGAGGGGTAGTTGAGGGTCATTCAGGCGTGTAGAAGGAGGAGTGTGCAACAACTGAAATGCACAGAAGAGGAATGGTGCATTGAATGAACATGGTGCACAGAGAATAAAAGGAAGAAGAACAGAAAGTGCAAGGGATGAGTGCAGGAAGACACTGATCCATGTAGAGCAGAGTAGTGTAGCAGAACAGTGATAAGTCCAGTAAGCCATTGATAAATATTGTATCACTGTAATAAGTTTTAGTATAAAATTTATAATCAGGGTGGTTGGGAGGAATTTTGTCCTCATAGGTTCAAGTGGTCGCTTGAACACAGGGAGTTGTAGCTTCCATCTGGTTTCATCCAAACAAACCAGGGTGGCAGGGTGGCGCAAGGGAGAACTGTTGTTCTCTGTTGTACAAGTTGGTGTCTGTGTGACTGGAATTTGGTGCTTTAATCCAGTTGGTGCTGGAACATTTAGGGAGTTGGTGCTTCCTTCTAGTGGGTGCTAGAGAACCCAGGGAGTTGGTACTTCCTTCTAGTAGGTGCTAGAGAAAGCAGAGAGTTGGTGCTCTCTGCAAGTTGCAACTTGCAATACAGAAGTTGTAGCCTCACAATGAGTTGGAACTCATATGTATGATAATGTACAGAATGTAAAGATTACTTATCATATAAAGAAGAAGAGGTTTTACCCTTTATGGGTTTCCTCAGGGAATATCTGTCTCTATATATTTCATATGTGAGAATGATGTTGAATGTTCTATTGCTTACTTCCATGTATTATTGTGATTGTCATTAAGTGCTCTGCAAAGAATTTAAAATAAGCATAATTGTTTAAGCACAGTAACAACTAATTCACCCCCCCTCTCAGTTGTGCAACAATTGGTATCAGAGCTGACCCCTTTTATCTAAGGGTAGATCCTAGAGCTTAAACATGTCAATCCATGAAGGAAATTCAACCAATACGGCTCCTTTGTTCAATGGAACAAACTTTGCCTTTTGGAAGGTTAGAATGAGAACCTACATAATGGATTTAGGTGCAGATGTCTGGGATGTGGTAGATACTGGTTATGTAAAGCCAATTGTACTAGCTAATAAGGATGACAAGCTAGAATTTAGCTTCAACGCTAAGGCGATGAATGCTATCTTGAGTGGGATTACAGAAGAAGAATTCGTAAAAGTTATGCACCTAGGAACTGCCAAAGAAATGTGGGACAAACTCATTAGCAGTTATGAAGGTAATGAGAAGGTAAAGGACGCCAAGTTTCAAATCTACAGAGTACAGTTTGAACAGTTGAAGATGAAAGAAGATGAAATTGTTGGAAAATACATTCTGAGAGTTGAAGAACTGGTAAATGCAATGAAATCACTTGGTAAAAAAATTGAGGAACCTTCTTTAGTTCAGAAAATTTTGAGATCTCTACCAGATAGGTTCAACCCGAAGGTCTCTACTATAGAAGAACTTAATGATCTAAAAACCTTGGATTTTGATCAACTTCTAGGAATATTGACTACATATGAAATGAGAATCGTTAAAGATAAACCCATCTCACGAGAAGCATCATTTAAAGAAAACAAGAATGAGGATTCTGAGCCTGATGAAATTGAAGAAAAATTTGTGAAGAGACTGAAGAAGGCATCAGGAAAATACAAAGGTAAATTGCCTTTCAAATGTTTCAACTGTGGTAAGATAGGTCATTTTGAAAATAAATGTCCTCACAAAGGAAAGGATCAGACATGTGATGACGAGGAGAAGAACAAACATAGAAATTTCTTTAAAGAGAATAATTTTAAGAAGAAAAGTCTTTGTGTAAACAATGATGATGATCCTTCAGATGATGAAGACAATGACTCCTCTATTGAAAATAAACTAAATGACTTCATACTTATGGCCAAAGAGGATTATGATAATAAAAGAACATGAAGTGAGGCTAATGAAGAAAAAGTGGTGGTTAATGTGGAAGGAGAACTGATCAGTGCACTAGAAGAGATTGACAGACTCAGAATTAAGAACAGAAAGAAAAAACAATTGCTGATACAATTCGAGAAAGACAGTAAACAGCTTAATGAAGACTTTTCCCTGCTAAAAGTAGAATTAGAAGAGGCAAAGAAAGTCGAGGACATTCTGAAACAACAGTTATCAGAAAAGAAGGCAAGATGTAAAGCTCTGGAAGAAGAAGTAGTGAAAACTAGGAAAGAGTTGGAGAAGTTTCAAGCCTTGTATCATCAAAATCTGTCAAGTATCAAAGCCTCAAAAGGATTAGCCACCATTCTAAATCAGCAAAGGAATCCAAAGATGAAAATGGGTTTGGGTTATGAAGAGGGATCAAGTAGTGGTTAGCCAAGAAACAAAGAATCCATCAAGTTTGTCAAATATACAACCAATGACAACAACAAACCTACATAAACAAAGGAAGACAATCAACTGCCTAGGAGGACTAAAGAAAAAGCTGCCAGGACTGAATCTGTAGAACAAAGAAATAATGCACTCCATGCTCAAGGAAATCATCGGCATGGAAGAAATTGACCTGTTCAAAGAAGACAACCATTTTCTAGGTACCAACGTTTTTTTTATGGATATTGTTTCTTTTGTTATAACTTTGGTCATAAAGCTGTAAACTGTTCTTTAAAATTAAATTATGAGAAATCAAGACATTCAAGGTATAGATATATGCCAGAACAAAGAATGAGACAACCAAGTAACAAACCACCACAGACTGTAAATCACTTGATGGATAGGAAAAGGACACAGGTTAAGAATAACAATCGTTATGATCCTTTATTCAATGAACCAAAATGTTACATCTGTCATAACTATGGACATAAATCTGTTGAGTGTCGCTTAAGGAACTATGAACTAGATTTGAATTCACCTACTGAAAATGTCAAGGGTTTGAAGAAGAAAGAAAGTGACAAGTGTGGCTTAGTGTTTTCATCTCAATGACAAACAAAACCTTGGTATATAGACAGTGGATGCTCCAAACATATGACGGGAGACAAAGGTAAGTTTCTATATCTAAGTGAAAGAAAATTAGGAAACGTAACCTTTGGAAATGATGCTCCAAGTAAAATAAGGGGTAAAGGGATGGTGAGTTTAAGTAATGGAAAAAGAAAAGCCCAAAATGTTTTGCTTGTAGATGGGTTGAAACATAATCTACTCAGTGTAAGTCAAATGTGTGACAGAGGATGTGAACTGGTGTTCACGTCCAAGGACTGCAAGATAAAGTCTGTAAACTCAGGGAAAGTTGTGGCCAAAGGCACAAGGACAGAAAATAATGTATATGTCATGAAAGAATATAGAGAAGAGTGTCATCTAAGAAAACATGATGAAAGTTGGTTATGGAATAGGAGACTTGGACATCTAAACTTTGACCACTTAATCAAGCTCAAAAATCTTGAGGCAGTAAAAGATCTTCCGAGAATATCAAAGCCCCAAGATTCTATGTGTAAACCCTGCCAAGTAGGAAAGATAACCAAGACACTATTTAAGTCCAAGAGATTTACTTCAACAGAGAAACCACTCCAACTAGTTCATATGGATTTATGTGGACCATCAAGACAGGAAGGCACAGGGACATAAAACTACTTCATGCTGATTATTGATGATTACTCCAAACTTACTTGTGTTGTCTTTCTCAAGGAAAAAGATGAAGAATTTGAGAAGTTTAAAATATTTAAGGCTTTAACTGAGAATCAAACAGGCAAGAGGTTAAAGGCACTAAGATCAAATAGAGGAGAATAATTTATGTCAAGTGATTTCAAGGAATTCTATGATAAGCATGGGATCAAGAGAGAATATACAATCCCAAGAACTCCACAACAAAATGGAGTAGTTGAGAGGCAAAACAGAATAGTGCAGCAAATGGCCAAGTCAATGATGAATGAGACGAACATTGGTCAAACCTACTGGGTAGAAGAAATACACACAACAGTCCATGTTCTTAACAAATCCCACCTCAGACCAAAATGTGACAAGACACCTTGTGAACTGTGGTATGGGAGACCTGCTTCAATCAAACACTTCAAAGTCTTTGGGAGTAAATGTTACATAAATAATAATGATGAGAACCTTGGAAAATATGATGACAAGGCTGATGAAGGTATCTTCTTAGGGTATGCTACAAACAGTAAAGGATATAGATGCTATAATAAAAGGCTGCATAAAATGGTTGACTGTATTGATGTAAAAGTTGATGAAGGAATCCCAGCAAGAGAGGTATACAATAATGAGTCTTCTACAGAGGACATAGCTGAAGCTGAAGATGAACAGTTCCAAGAATAAGAAAACGAAGACTCTAAATCAGATGAAGACACAGATACTCAGACAGACTCAAATCAACAGACAACTTCAAATTCCTCCTCCAGAATCACTCAAAAGAATCATCCTGCAAGTCAGATAATTGGTGAAAAAGACAAAGGTTTACAAACCAGGAGAAAGATAATCGAAAACACCGAGCAATCACATATAGCTTTCATATCCATGCTGTAACCCAAGAAATTTAATGAAGCTAGCAAACATGACCATTGGGTTAAAGCAATGAATGATGAACTTGATTAGATTGAGAAAAACAATACGTGGTTGATGGTTCATAGACCGGAAGGTAAAAATATCATTGGTTCCAAATGGATCTTTAAGAATAAGTTGATTGAGTAGGGACAAGTTGTCAGGAGCAAAGCAAGATTGGTCTATAAAGGCTATGCTCAAATAGAAAGATTGGATTTTGATGAAACATTTGTGCCCATAGCAATATTGGAAGCTATCGGAATATTTCTTGCCTATGCTTGTCATAAAAGGTTTAAAGTCTATCAAATGGATGTAAAGTCATCTTTTCTAAATGGAGATTTAAATGAAGAAGTCTATATGGAACAACCAGAGGGTTTCAAACTATCTGATAACCCTGACTTAGTATGCAAGTTGAAGAAATC
The DNA here is from genome assembly GCA_009831015.1 of Picea engelmannii. NCBI lineage: Eukaryota > Viridiplantae > Streptophyta > Pinopsida > Pinales > Pinaceae > Picea > Picea engelmannii. Next base: position 1,185,543 of record ML776752.1, on the reverse strand, counting down.
TTTATATGGGTTCAAACAAGCCCCTTGTGCCTGGTATCAAAGACTGGATAGGTATCTAAAAGACAAAGGGTTCAAGCGAGGAACAATTGACAACAATCTATATATCAAAACAGAGGATAATGATTTTCTCATCGTGTTGGTCTATGTAGATGGCATCATCTTCGGATGTAACAAGGATTCATTGGTACAATGGTTTGCTTCTGCCATGGAGTTTGAGTTTGAAATCTCTATGATAGGTGAACTGTCAATTTTTTCTAGGTATGCAAATTACTCAGAGGTCTGAAGGGATGTTCATTTCTCAAGAAAAATATCTAAGAGAAATGTTGAAAAGGTTTCAAATGGAAGATTCTAAACCTATGGTTACTGGATGCAAATTAAGCAAGGATGATGACTCACTTGATGTTGATCAAAGTTCATATAGGTCGATGATAGGAAGTCTGCTATACATCAGAGCATCTTGTCCAGACATAATGCATGTTGTTGGGATGGTAGGAAGATATCAGTCTGCACCAAAACAAAGTCATTTGCTAGATGTCAAAAGGATATTCAGATATTTGAAAGAAACAATGAACTATGGCCTATGGTATCCTAAGAATCAGAATTTTCAATTACCAATCTACTCAGATGATGATTGGGATAACTGCGTGGATGAAAGGAAAAGAACGAGTGGAGGTGCGTTCTTCTTAGGAGATTCTCTAGTAGCATGGTTGAGTAAAAAACAGGGTTCCATTTCTTTATCAACTACAGAGGCAGAGTACATTATTGTTGCTACCTGTTGCACTCAGGTATTATGGATGATTCAGACACTTGCAGACTTGGAGGTAAAATACGTTGCACCGATCCCAATTCATTGTGATAACACTAGTGCCATTAGTGTGTCCAAGAATCCTATATTCCACTCCAATACCAAGCATATTCCCATAAAATACCATTTTCAGAGAGAGCAGGTCACCAATCAGATTGTTCAGGTCCATTACATTCCAACAACAGAACAAATTGCAGACATCTTTACTAAACCCCTAGCCAAGACACCATTTGAATATCTCCGACAGAAGCTAGGTGTCATCCCGTCTCACACCTAAGAGAGTCCATCCTGTTAGGAGGAGTTTTGTATTGATTGAATATCTGATACCTCCTAAAAATACTGCAACAACTTAGGGGGAGCATGTTTTCTTTGACATTGATGTCAAAGGGGGGAGAAAAGGACTGGTCTGGACCAGATGCTAGAGTTGCAGGTCCAAACAGATTAGCGCAGTCATTCAGGGTTGCCATCAATGCCAAAGGGGGAGATTGTTGGCATGTTTACAGGCATTTGTGCTTGCTATTGATGGAAAGATCAGAGTATGCAGCGATAGAAAAATAGGGACAACGTAAGCTCAGGAGGATTAGCGCAGAGTCGCACGCAATGCGTAGGTGTGCACCAGGGACAAGGTTAACTCATTGCCAAAGCTCAAGAGAGATAGCGTACCTAGGTTCTTAGATAGATCAAAGGTCAAGGACTTTGACACTTAGAAATTATTCCAAGTTAGGAGGATGTGTAAGCCCGGGAGGAGAAGCGACAACGATCATTGGATCCCATTGAGAATTCCCCATGAACGTCAGATCTGAGCCTGAGGTCCGACCGACGTTGGATCCAGGAGAACCTGCCTATTCTTTAAAGAGTAAGGTGAAGCAAGGTTACAAAATCCCGAAAGAAGGAGGACAGTTTCGGATATCGAGAGTTGGAAGAGTCGAGACTCTTCATCATCAGGAGTCCCAAAATCGCGAAATACGAAACGACGAAATCCCAAAAGCAGGAGGACAGTTTCGGATACCGGGAGTTGGAAGAGTCGAGACTCTTCATCATCAAGGGTCCCGGAATCGTGAAATGTGAAACGTCAAAATATCAAAAGAAGGAGGAGAGCTTCGGATACCGAGAGTTGGAAGAGTCAAGACTCTTCATCATCAGGAGTCCCGGAATCACGAAATGTGAAACGATGAAATCTCGAAAGTAGGAGGACAATTTCGGATACTGGGAGTTGGATGAATCGAGACTCTTCATCATCAGGAGTCCCGAAATCGCGAAATGTGAAACACCGAAATCCCAAAAGTAGGAGGACAGCTTCGGATACTGAGAGTTGGAAGAGTCAAGACTCTTCATCATCAGGAATCCCAGAATCGCGAAATGTGAAACGCTGAAATCCCGAAACAGGCACATCAACAAAGAGTTTCCCAGACTAGGAAATAACTCCATTTCGGAGTTTCGGATACTTGGAGATGGAGGAGTCAAGACCCGAGACTCTTCATCACAGGAGTCCCGAAGTGCCGAAACGCGAAATTGCGAAATGCAGTTTCGAATAAGGCTGTGGTCACAGCCAGTGGTCACATCTGCGGAAGATGGAGGAAGGAGCTAGTGCAACCAAGATCCATTTTGAGGATCGCGACTTGGAGTGTCAAGACACTTGATCACATGAATGTCGAATGGCTGAAATGGTGAAATGTCTATGTAGCCAGTGGTCACCGCCTATGGTCACGTAAGTGGAAGGAGCTAGCATAGCTAGGCTCGATTTAAAGGTTCGCACTGTAACTACTACAAACCACTGATGGTTTCTACCAGAGGACTCGAAGAGACTTCTATGTAATTTCTAGAGGAGCTGAAGAGTCTCAAGGAATCTGCTAGAGGAATGAAAACTATTCATAGAGGCAATTGACAGATGGAAGAGTGTTGAAGCCTGTAACTGCAACAGAGAGGTTGAGCTCGACTGTAACAGAGAAAACGAAGAGTCTCGAATGTCGGAGAGGTGAAGGAATCTCGGCATAACACCCAGTGATGATGGACGCATGGGTTTAACTGCCAGAGAAGATGAAGAGTTGTAAGGAGGATGAGCCAAAGCACTCGACATGAGAAGCATGCAGAAGCATTGCGCACAGGGATGCACAAGGTGCACAGAGACTATAAGAATGAAGAACAAAGAAGAGATGAGGGGTTGTTGAGGGTGATTCAGGCATGTAGAAGGAGGAGTGTGAAATAGCTGAAATGCACAGAAGAGGAATGGTGCATTAAATGAACATGGCGCACAGAGCATAAAAGGCAGAAGAACAGAAAGCATAAGGGATAAGTGCAAGAAGACACTGATGCAAATAGAGCAGAGCAGTGTAGCAGAACAGTGATAAGTCCGGTAATCCATGGATAAATATTGTATCACTATAATAAGTTTTAGTAGAAAATTTATAATCAGGGTGGTTGGGAGGTGCTAGGGAGGACTGTTTTCCTCATACGTTCAAGTGGGTGCTTGAACAAAGGGAATTGTAGCTTCCATCTGATTGCAGCCAGAAAAACCAAGGTTGCAAGGTGGCGCAAGGGAGAATTGTTTTCTCTGTTGTACAGGTTGGTGCCTATGTGATTGGAAGTTGGTGTTTCTATCCAGTTGGTGTTGGAACATTTAGGGAGTTGGTGCTTCCTTCTAGTGGGTTCTAGAGAACCCAGGGAGTTGGTACTTCCTTCTAGTAGGTGCTAGAGAAAATAGAGAGTTGGTGTTCTCAGCAAGTTGCAGCGTGCAATACAGAGGTTGTTGCCTCACAATGAGTGGGAGCTCATATGTATGATAATGTACAGAATGTAAAGATTACTTATCATATAAAGAAGAAGAGGTTTTTACCCTTTATGGGTTTCCTCAAGAAATATCTGTCTCTGTATATTTCATATGTGAGAATGATGTTGAATGTTCTATTTCTTACTTCCCTGCATTATTTTGATTGTCATTAACTTCTCTGCAAAGAATTTAAAATAAGTGTAATTGTTTAAGCACGATAACAACTGATTCACCCCCCTCTCAGTTGTCCAACAATATACATACATATATATATATATATAATTAGTTTATTGATTCATAAATTATTATTTACTATACCTTTTGTGATGTAAATAAACATGGTATATATTGGGTTTGTGTAATAAATCATGTAAGTGTATATATAACAACATGGAAACACAATAAATCTATTAGATGTTTATCGATGAAATTTAGTTAGCATGTCAATATTATAACGTATGGTATTCCTAAAATGGATTCACGTTTATACATACATTGTATGGTGTTGATAACGTTTAATGAGCATCTCATGACCAGATGAAGAAAATGAAAGACAATTTTGAACGTACATTATAAACTAAAAACCTTAAATACATCACTTGTGCTTATTCACTAACAACCTTAAATATATCACTTCTCCTTATTCACTAGGTAATAGCCTTTTTAATAGTATTCCAAAGGCTCCACGTGTTAAATTCAATCCGTAAATGATGCAATTAAGTAATTAAACAATCAAGTATGCTCCTTAGGAAGTGTATGCTCTTGTTTCACATTATTGTATGCGCTTATATGGAAAGCATTCATGCTTTTGTCCCAATTTCGGAATGAATTTCTACAATGCGGAATGGTTACCATAGAAGATATCATGGAACGAATGAACTCTACCAAGAATAGGATGGTGAGCTATGCAGAAGCATGCACATGCCTATGAATCCATAACGGTTGGAAAACAAAAAAATCACATTATAAGAGGATCCATTAATGTTGAATAAGGGGTTTACAAGTTGATGTTTGGATTAAATCAGTAATCAATTTCATAAGACAATAATGTATCACGTGATTGTACTCAATGCTAGTGAAAAATTGTTGGTGTCCCTTGATATTGAGAAATGATGGATGTAGTGTCACCATGAGTAGTTGTGGTAGACTCTATATGAAATAGTGGGTGAATTCAAGAGTGTTGAAGTTGGGTTTTAGCTAAACATTGTGTGAGTAGGAGTTTTCCATCCCCAAACGATTTCACAACCCAAATCCATATGTGAAATATAAATAAATGACAAAACTTCAATAAATTAAACCATTGAATGTTCTAGTAATACATTGCCCTTATATCCAAGAATATAAAGGTTCCTAAAAACTATCATGATAAGAAAAAGCATCACTAGTGCCTATGTAGAAAAAACTAAATAGCTCCACACATGTAAGTTATCAACACCTTCAAGGTGTTGAAGTTGTAGCCTAAAAGGAGGGTGGGAAGGCCAAAGGTATAATTCACATTCTATGCAAGAGGGTATTGTAAAATTACAATGATGCTTGTGGTAATGATATAATTATATAATGTAGAAATATATGTTACAATGCTGCTTGTGGTAATGATATAATTATATAATGTAGAAATATATGTGGGGGAACCTCCGTTTGTTATAGAATTTTCAAAGGTATGTAAGGCTCTTTCCTAGGTATAATTAAACTAGTTGTTTGGAAGGTGCAACTTGGAATGCTTTATTGGTAGCTACATTAATTGTTGGGAATAAGGAATAGTTTGGTGTGGGAATCCCTCTCTAAAATGTAGAACTAAGGTATATGGTGCTCTGTGTGGAAAAATATTTATTAGTTGGTTCTAGTGATACTTGTCATGTATGATAATCTACATAATAGTGTAGATCCTACTCTACTAGAAGTGGTGTGATGAATGTGCATGGAACTGGAACTACAAAGGATCTCCTAATTCCATGTTGTGAAAGTTGCATTGTTTCCAAGGGGTTGAGTTTCTTATCTAGGAATAACCATCCATCATAGCATGATTATATGCATTAGAAGCCTTTGTTATAGGGTCCAATAGACTAAATGAGAACCTATGGAAATTTTTTTGATACCCACATGTCTAGATTGAATGGTGTTAGCACCTAGGGTGTGGACTAGATGAGGACCTATGGAGAAAAATGTGATATCTACATGTCTATATTGAATGGTGTTAGCACCTAGGGTGAGCATTGAGTCCAAAGTGTGTTGTATGTTTTCAAGGATTTGTTGAGGCTCACCATGTTTAAGTGTTGTGTTAATTTTCTTTTGTAATGTGAAAATATGTTAGTAATAGTGTTGGACTACATTGTTTCTATATGGCCATTACGAGTAGACAATAGGGAAGGATGTTGATAGGTTGTAGATTGAGTGAAAGAGGGGAGTATCTAAACAAGTCTTCATTCAAGGAAAAGGTGCAGGGAGATGGAGATGGATTAGTAAGGAAACGAGGAGGAAATATAGGAAGAACTCTTTACTAAACATTAGAGACTCCAATAATGGTAGAGGGATTGGGAAATGAATGGAGGTGACATGGGAAGACACAAGATATTATGGACATTAAGAGTAGAAGGGAGATACGGATGTTGATAGGTGGTGGATGGAGAGAAAGATGGGAGTAGCTCAACAAGTTTCCATTCAAGGGAAAGGTGCAGGAAGATGGAGGTGGATTAGTAGGGAGACGAGGAGGACATATAGGAAGATCTCTTTACTGGAAATTAGAGAATCCAATAGTGGTAGAGGGATTGGGGAATGGATGGAGGTGACATAGGAAAGCACAAGATACCAGGAGTACCTTGGGGTTGGGTAAGGTATGCATTAAAAGAGGTAGGTTGATAGGTGAAGCACTCTCCTTATCAAAAGGTGCACTATTATGCTAGGCTTGGTGTCTCTCAGTGTTTCAAGATTTAACTATTTGTGGTAGAATGGGATTGCCTTTTATGGACATGGAACTGACTAGGCTTGGTGTGTCTTAGTGTTTCACGATTTAACTATTTGTAGTAGAATGAGATTGCATTTTATGGACATGGCACCGACATTTCACGTGACGTGTGGATGGACCCTACAAAAGTAGAAAAATAAACATTTGGAGGGAGCATTTGAGGTGGTGCAATGTGTGGATGGAACCTACAAAAGTAAAGTATGGAGGGAGAATTTGAGGTGGTGCGATGTGTGGATGAGCCCTACAAAAGTAGAAAAAAGTAAATTTTGGAAGGAACATTTTAGGTGGTGGGTTAGGGTTATGAATATTACATTGAGGAAAGGAAAGGAAATGGAGAGTCTATCTAGCTTAAGTTCCATAGATAGAGCACATATAAAAACTCTTTTGAGGGTGTTACTCTCGAACAAATCCACTCCATAGCAATAAAACAAATAACAAACCAAAATAAAACTTAAGAATAAGTACTTCTTCAAAGTCTTGGATCTAGAGTTGGATATTTTTGGGATTTGGTGAAAACAAATTCCTCCAAGAATGTATTTGGGTCCTATTATTTTGCATTGGTTGCAACCAAATAGACCAAGTTAGAATATGGACAGGGATTGCATTTAATAATCAGTTTCTTGTGTGAATGTATAAATTCATGTAAGCCCGTAGAGGAAAATGACTGAGTGAGAGAGACAGAGTGAGAACTTGCAAGTATTTTGTAATCTCCTTGGTTTGAATAATAAGACAACCGATGCTTATGCTTGGTGGATGTAGCCCAACATTTGGGTGAACCACGTGAAATCCCTGTGTTTCTTGTATGTGTGATTGTTAATTATCATATGAGAATTGTGTTTTCTGCATTTGCAATTCTAACAAGTGGTATCAGAGCTACTGCATTGGAGATCCGTGAATCGAGATCCATGGTGAAATAAGGTGAATTGAGTAGATGTCGCAAATAGAAATTGAGAATAATGTCATCGACGCTCCCCAGGCAGTGTTACAGGCATGTCAACGCACTCGCACTTATGAAATTAAAAATTCTTTGTATCACGTGCACTGTATCATACACCACAGAGCGTCGACAGTCCCCCATCCAAACTCAAGGAGCGTTAGCGCTTCCCCATGAACCCTAAGGGAGAGTTGATATTAAAAGTAGCACTCCCCCATGAACCCTAAGGGAGTGTTGATATTCAAAGTAGCGCTCCCCCAGCCATTGTGAATGAGCGTCGATCTCCTTTCAAAATATTCGTATGGTTTATTTTGTTAAAAATTTAAGGTATGGTATTTTAAAGGGATGAAGGTTTGTTTTATTTAGAATTTATTATAATATTTAAAGGAATACCTTTATGTGAGATGGATCACGTGGATGTTATGTTGAAAAGGATATAAAAGGTTTTATGGACTATATAATTTTTTTATTTTTTTTTTAAACCTTTTGTGGTTATTTGTTAACCTTATTTATTAAGGATCCACATTTAACCTTATTTATAATTCCTCCACATTTAAAAGGATTTTATAAGAAGTGTGTATTAGGAGATTTTGTGCTAATGGATAAGATGAAGAGTTTGAAGTTTGACATTGAAAAGTTCAGCGGTAAAAGTAACTTTGAGCTCTGGAAGCTCATGATGCGGGATTTACTAGTGCAACAAGGGTTGAAAAAAGAATTGGCAGACAAGTCAAAGAAACAAACATCCATGATGGAATGGGAATGGGAAGATTTGGATGCAAAAGCTCTTAGTACCATTCGTTTATGTCTAGAGGATGAGGTTCTATTTAATATCATAGGAGAGGATACAACATCAGTGTTATGGAACAAGTTGGAAAGTCTATATATGACGAAGTCCTTGACGAGCATAATCTACTTGAAGAGACATTTGTACGGTTTGCAGATGAAAGAAGGTACAAAAGTTGCTGACCATTTAAATACCTTCAATACCCTTATAGTTCAATTGACTAGTATGGAAGTTAAATTCGAAGATGAAGATAAGGATATTACACTATTGTGTTCATTGCTTGATTCTTGGGATAATCTAGTCACCTATATTAGCTTTAGCTTAGTAGATGTTTTAGATTATGACTCTGTTGTGGGAGCTTTGTTGGCTGAGGAGATGAGGAGAAAATCTAGTAAAGAAACCTCAACTTCACAGGCAATGATGATCACAGGTCGAACTAAAGAGAAGAATGAGAGAATTTTTTCTCGATCTAAGTCAAGACATAGAAAGGGTAAAGAAAAATGTTGGTACTATGGAAAAATAAGACATATCAAGAAGGATTGTTAGAAGAGAAAGGAATTTGAGGAAAACTCTACGAAGGAAGCAAATTTGACTGTAACAAATTCAGGTATGAGTGATCAATTTTTATCCGTTTCTAGTAATTTACAATATCAATAAGAATGGAAGTTATATTCAGGTGCCTCCCACCACATGTGCTCACATAGAAATTGGTTCATTTCTTACCAATTTGTTGATGAGGGTGTAGTGTTTATGGGAAATGGTATTCCCTGTAAAAATGTTGGGGTTGGCAGTATTAGAATCTGGATGTTCGATGGTATTGCTAGGGACTTAACAAATTTTAGACATGTACCTAAGATTAAATCAAATTTGATTTCATTGGGAGTGTTGGATTCTTGTGGATATAAGTATACAGGTCAAGGTGGAGCACTCACATTGTCGAAAGGTAGTTTAGTAGTGATGAAGGAAACAAAGGTTGATAACCTTTATAAGATGGAAGGGAGTACTGAAGTGGCACATGAAGTGACATATGTATCTTCTTGTTTATGGAGGAAGAATAAAGGTCATAAGAGAAAGAAAGAATTGCAGGTACTCATAAGAAGATAATCATTTCCAGACTTGAAATCTTTGTTTCTGAATTCCTTCTTGTTTTATATCTCTGCAAGTTATGATGATTGTATAAAGGGATGTTGTGTGTGGGATCCTACTTCTCACAAGGTCATCATTGACAGAGATATAGTATGTATGGAACAACCAAAAGGGTTGATTCAATATCGCAACAGAAAATTTGTTTGCATGCTAGATAATTCATTGTATGGCCTATTAGTACCCAGGAAAATATATAAGAGGTTTGAATCTTTAATAGTGAGTCAAAAAATTTCAAAGGGTAGGAATGACTATACAGTTTATAGTACATTCACAGTCTTGATGTTATTTGTTGATGATATGCTCGATGCAAGTCGAAGCATGGATAAAATCAGTAAGAAAGTGAGTCAGATGGACAAGACAATCCATATGAGGGATCAAGAAGAAGCAAAACAAATTATAGGCATGGAAGTACACAGATATGGTAATGGTAAGTTGTGGTTGGAGTTCAATATGAACATTGTAAAACCAGTTTTTATCCCTCTTGATTTCCATTATAAGTTTTCTTCAAGCATAGGGTCTGTCTATAAAGAAGAAAAGGTTATGTCTCATGTAAGTTCAGTAGGAGGTCTGTTGTATGTGATGAAATGGTTAATACCACATGTTTCACATGCCAATGATGTTGTTAGATACATGACAGATTCATGTATTGCAGTGAAATGGGTGCTTCAACATTTGAGAAGAACAAATGTCACCTATAATGGTTACACTGAGATGGTCTGTGATAATTGTAATGTATATTGTAATACAAGTGTTTTGGATATGAGGAGATCTATCACTAAATATGTCTCACAACACAATTGTGGAAGAAATGTTGGAGGTGGAGTGACCCCTTAGGAAATCAAAACTCATGCAAGTCACATAGGCGAGATCATGAAACCAGTTTTATTAGAGAAGCTGCAGCGGTGCTTGGCTTCTCTTGGCTTGCAGAAAAGGTGATGAACAAAAGGAAGGAGCAAGGTATCAGGTTAATTGTTTTCAAGGTGGAGATTGTTGGGGTTTGGTGAAAATGAATTCCTCCAACAATGATTTGGATCCTATTATTCTGCATTGGTTGCAACCAAATAGACCAAGTTAGAATATGGATAGGGATTGCATTTAATAATTGGTTTCTTGTGTGAATGTATAAATTCATGTAAGCCCGTAGAGACAAATGATTGAATGAGAGAGACATAGTGAGAACTTGCAAGTTTGTTGTAATGTCCTTGATTTGAATAATAAGACAACCGATGCCTATGCTTGGTGGACATAGCCCAACATTTGGATGAACTAGGTGAAATCCTTGTGTTTCTTGTATGTGTGATTGTTAATTATCATATGAGAATTGTGTTTTCCACATTTGCAATTCTAACAGATATGGAGTTTTGTTAAGACTGATGTACCCATTGTCATGGAGGTTGATTAAGCTTTGGATATTATTAAAGCTACAACCATTGGCAAAACAATTCCTGCCTGTACTCTGGAGAGTAAAAATGCCAAAGGCATCCCATGTGTTAATGCACTTATAAGTGGAATTGGTAATGTGTGCATGATCGCAAATCAATTTGTGGTTGTACTGAGGAGAGTAAAAATTCCAAAGGCATCCCATCTGTTAATGCACTCATAAGTGGAATTGGTAATGTGTGCATGATCAAGTTCATAGGGAGACTGCAACAACATTAGGTCTGCATCGTCTCACCGGATTTTTGTGAGTTCCAAACAGTGAGATTCAGTTATATCCCAGAAAAGTTTGAAATATTCATTAGGACTACATATCCACACGTTCTAAATGTCTTCATGCATTTGGCCTCTATATTTGGGCATGGAAATATGCAGGACTAGCTAAAAGACATGAGGGGAAGCTCGACTTTTTTGGCACACTGCTTGTGTGAGGGCGAGAGTGAGCTCCTAGACTTCTTGGGAATACGGTGATTCAATATCATCTGAAGAGGAAAGACATGGAGGCGTAGTAGAAAATCATGAGAATGATTACAGAGTCTCAATGTGGAGAAGTGGTGTCAAAGGTAGCATTGATACTATGGCTTCATTGGAATAAATAGTACTATCTAGAAATAGAGATTGATGCAAGTGCCTAGTTGCTTGATATAATGGTGTGTCCTTAAACAAGAACGAAATCCTAGCTAAAAGGTAAGTCCCAATACTAAATCCGTATTCACGAGTTGAAAACTAGTCAACAACCTTTTAATAATTTCACAAGAGATCTAGTTAATAAAATCATTCTTTAAATGATGTAAGTAACTAATCAATTAACAATAATAATTCCTTAGATGATGTAAGTAACTAATCAATTAACAATATGCTAGATTAGAGGTGATTAACAATATGTTAAGCAAAGAGGTATAGGTTTTGGTTCATTGTGATAAGGTTACTTGGTTCTTGCTAAGTCATAATTTATTGGTATATCTGGCTTGTGAGTTGTTAGATATACTCTTGGGTTATAGTGACATCTAGTAAGCTTAATTTCAAGCCTAGCCCAAATCAAACCTACCAATTATGGATTCAAATAGTTAAAAAAAAAACAATATACTAAGTTAGAAATACACCTTTCTGAGCTACAGGCTGCTAGTGGGTGATGCTCGTGGGAGAGCATACCCTCTTACTGCACACATTAGTTGTGTACGTAGAAAATGCATGTATTTAAGCATATGTTAAACAATACATATCCTCACCACTATTTGAAACCCTAGCCCATAAGTTGGCAATGGTTTAAGCGACAAGTGATAGAACAATAGTGCTATTAAAGAGACTTCAACGATTTTTGTTGTACAACTTTTAAATGACCTAATGATTTCAAGTATTACCAAATTAAACTCATGTTTATAAGCACAATTCTACATATGGTGACATAATGGTTTCAAGTATTACCAAATTAAACTCAATTTTATCAGCACAATTCAACATATGTGATATTTAAAGCTACCAATTATGTATAAGATAATAGATTATAGATTATAGATAGATTATACCGTAGTGAAATTAACCAAAGACAATATCAACTTTTCTTAAAATGTTGAATAATGTTATATATAAATACAATATCAATGTGATATAAAGAGATTAGCTTTGCTAGGTTCTTCAATATGTTATATATAACATATAATGATGTTAATAATGTTATATATAAAGATATTAACTTTTCTAGGTTCTTGAATATGTATCATTATCCAACACAGACATAATAAATCCATTTTTCAATATGTATCATTATCCCACACAAACATAATAAATTTAATAGATCCAGATTAGAACAAATTTCAATCACAGACTTAGCCTTAGAGATGGATTTTTTACTTTATCCTATAAAAGTCTCTTCTTGTGTTTTTGCTTCTGCTCATCATCATAGCTTTTCTGTTACAAGCACTTCATCCATCGGGTAAAAATTTCACACATATATAAGGTTGAGCATTTGAACTCAATTAGAACTAATGGATCTTAATATTTAATTTAGCGTGTGATATTTTATGCAATGTATTTTGAGGTTCTTTCTCTGATCCTCTCAATGTGCAATAGATCCAAGGTTTGAATTTATGCCAGATTTTAGTCACAATCACTGACGTGTTGATTTGCTAATAATATATTTAAGGGATGAAATCTTTGGGTATTCAACCTTTTGTTGCTCGTAGTGTTAAAGGGAGAGGTGAGTTGAAAGACATGGTGACAACTTTTGCGCTGCAAGTAAACCTAAAAAGACAAAGGTGTTGAAACAAAACAAAAAAAAGACTTTGCACCATAGGTAATTTATTACAGCAACTTCATTGATTTAATATGTAGTGAAATAAAATTTAGACAAAGGTGTTGCAAGTAAACCTTAAAAGGAAAATGTGGTGAAACAAAAAAAAATACTTTGCACCATAGGTAATTTATTACAGTAGCTTGTTAATTTAATATGTAGTGAAATAGAATTTATCTGAGATAGGTATACAGATTCTACTCTATTTTCCATTGTCAATTGTACTGGTTTGAGAAATGGATTCATGACATTCATTTGGAAATTTCTCTCATGCATGTTCTACTAAGATTGTTTCCCAGAATAAGAAACTAACCATCACAGAAAGTACTTGATTCTAAACAAAGTGTGATAGGCCGATGGAAATATCTATCACTATTCATTGGCCTCCTGCAAACATGCTAAGATCAATGTTAACCCCATAAATCCAAATGCCTTTACACCCTTTGTAACAAATGGTCAAAGCATTTCCTGAAGGGCGAGCTTTGCAGTGTTTCTCACCTTGTTGAATAGGGTATACATTGTATAGCATGGTTTTTCTATCGCTTGTAATAAAGTGTATCGACAAACATGATATCAAAAAAAGAGATCATATTTCCAATAAATAACGGGTCTCAAACCTCCTAGCAAGACCCAAAACACTATCTGGGGTGAACCGATCAACCTAGGAATTGATTTCCTTACAAGGAACCAAACCGTAGAAAACACCGACCCAAATGGCTCTCTCATTAGCCTCATTGGACAAAGGCATGATCTAAACCCCAACATGGAAAAGGAAATATGTTCACTTCAAGGTCGATTTCTTAATAGTTAAGGCCCCAAACCGAAAGAAGAAAGTGTAACAGCCCCACCATTACGACAACGAATGACATACACAAGTCGATTTTTTTTTCTTTCCCTTTTTTCTTTGTTAGGAAATTAAAACATCAGTTAATCAAGGCACAGATGAATCCTTCACATAACACATAAAAGACCATACTAAATTGAAGGCACAAGCATTTATCAGTTACTTTCGAGGCGTAAAGACTAGTCACAAATGATAGTCATCCGTAAAGTAAAGTTCCATTACGTGCTAGAAGAATAATGTCTAAGAATGTCATTAACACAAAATCCAGAAGCGCAAGTAATCATTATTAATTTACAAAACCATTAAGAGCGCAAGGTAAAATTCATGATATTAAGACGTAGACAAAAATAATCCATCAATCCCCATTCATCATTTGATCATGGCGCAAGGCTAATCATCATTTTCATCACACATCGAAATTAAATCATGGCATGAGAAATCAATCTAAACAATCATCCGACAATGTTAACTATTCAATGCGCCTGGAAACTCTAACTTTTAAAATCATCTAGTCGCCAACATAAAAAAACTCAATGCGTGAATGAATCAAACTTTTGAACATTAATCCATCATCATAAAGTAATTAATGTGCGCATGATCAACTTCTAAAACAATAACCCATTAGCATAAAAATTGATGTGGGTGAGGTAAAAGCAACCACATAACTCATCATGTCAGCGTTAATTCAAAGACGCAAGACTTAACCTCTACTTCACCTTCATGGATCAAGAGTCGTCTAGTTAGCAATTAATTCATACCTTAACACCACAAATCAAGACACGCACGAAACTGTTAATACAATTAAAACATACAACACCTCCATTGCAAGTAAACCTTAAAAGGCAAATGTGGTGAAACAAAAAAAAATACTTTGCACCATAGGTAATTTATTACAGTAGCTTGTTAATTTAATATGTAGTGAAATAGAATTTATCTGAGATAGTGATACAGATTATACTCTATTTTCCATTGTCAATTGCACTAGTTTGAGAAATGGATTCATGACATTCGTTTGGAAATTTCTCTCATGCATGTTCTACTAAGATTGTTTCCCAGAATAAGAAACTAACCATCACAGAAAGTACTTGATTCTAAACAAAATGTGATAGGCCAATGGAAATATATATCGCTATTCATTGGCCTCCTGCAAACCTGATAAGATCGATGTTAACCCCATAAATCCCAATGCCTTTGCACCCTTTGTAAAAAATGGTTCACAGCATTTCCTGAAGGGCGAGCTTTGTTGTGTTTCTCACCTTGTTGAACAGGTTATACATTGTATAACATGGTTTTTCTATCGTTTGTAATAAAGCGTATCGACAAACATGATATCAAAAAAAGAGATCGTATTTCCAATAAATAACGGGTCTCAAACCTCCTAGCAAGACCCAAAACACTATCTGGGGTGAACCGATCAACCTAGGAATTGATTTCCTTACAAGGAACCAAACCGTAAAAAACACTGACCCAAATGGCTCTCTCATTAGCCTCATTGGACAAAGGCATGATCTAAACCCCAACTTGGAAAAGGAAATATGTTCACTTCAAGGTTGATTTCTTAATAGTTAAGGCCCCAAACCGAAAGAAAAAAGTGTAACAGCCCCACCGTTACGACAACCAACGACATACACAAGTCGATTTTTTTTTCTTTCCCTTTTTTCTTTGTTAGGAAATTAAAACATTAGTTAATCAAGGCCTGGGGGAATCCTTCACATAACACATAAAAGACCATACTAAATTGAAGGCACAAGCATTTATCAGTTACTTTCAAGGCACAAGGACTAGTCACAGACGATGGTCATCCGTAAACTAAATTTCCATTACGCGCTAGAGGAATAATTTCTAAGAATGTCATTGACACAAAATACAAAAGCACAAGTAATCATTATTAATTTACAAAACCATTAAGGGCACAAGGTAAAATTCATGATATTAAGGCACAGACAAAAATAATCCATGAATCCCCATTCATCATTTGATCATGGCACAAGTGTAATCATCATTTTCATCACACATTGAAATTAAATCATGGCATGAGAAATCAATCTAAACAATCATCCGACAATGTTAACTATTCAATGCGTCTGAAAACTCTAACTTTTAAAACCATCTAGTCACCAACATAAAAAAACTCAATGTGTGCATGAATCAAACTTTTGAACATTAATCCATCATCCTAAAGTAATTAATGCACGCATGATCAACTTCTAAAAAAATAACCCATCAACATAAATACTGATGTGCGTGAGGTAAAAGAAACCACATAACTCATCATGTCATCATTAATTCAAAGACGCAAGACTTAACCTCTACTTCACCTTCATGGCTCAACAGTCGTCTAGTTAACAATTAATTCATACCTCAACACCACAAATCAAGACGCACAAGAAACTTTTAATACAATTAAAACATACAAAACCTCCATTAATGGCGTAAGATTTTTCATCAGTTACTTTCATTGAGTAGGGAATTCAATCACATAAAATCAACCACAATTATCCTTAATTCCAAGGTGCAAGGAAATGAGGAAGAATTCACACGCTCACTTAAAAATAATGTCTGCTCATAAATTCTATCACTAGACTAGTCATGCATCACCACCGAAGAAATGCGCATGAGAAATCCATCTTCTACTCACTCTCATCGTAAAAAGGTATTGTGCCAGGAATTATAATCCATGAATTCAACATGCATCAATATAAGCTCAGGCGCAGAGGTATTACGCATTAAACTAAGTGCGCGCAATCAATCTATTAAATATTGGTCATCGAAACTACAAATTCCATGTGCAAGTGCAACTATCTATAATTTGTAGCGCAATAACATTGATCATTACGCTAATGATTAATGTACACGGTGAACCAATTTATCAACAACCTATGGTTATACAATTCTCTTGTAAAGTAAAGGACCGACAAGGATAGGTGGTAAGGGTGGATTTTCCAAAACGACATAGCATTAAATTGGTAGAAGGTGGATACAAAAACCATAAGTCACACGGTACAATTTAAATGAAAATAACTACCCTTTAATAGTTGGGATTCAATCCTTTAGTTCTTAAGGGTTTAGCAAAAAGAAATAACTTCCAGTAAAAGGGGATTTCAAGAATAATTAAATATTAACAAGTAATCACATAACACGTGGCATGTAAAACAACTTTGGATATCCTATCTCTATTTTAATTAATTTCAACTCATAAAGGAAACACAATAAGGAAGGGCATAAACCTAACGCTGGACTAACATAGGGAAGAATTAGTTCCTTTCTCAAAGGCACTCTTCATTAATGCGCAAGAAAAACGCAAAGGCATCTGACCGCTAGATGAATGAAAAAGAAAGTAAGCAACTCCAGGTGGGTCACTGACTATTAAAGGCTCTACGAAAACGTTGAGCCTTGCAACCAAATTCAATGCTTGAAAAAAGTTAAATTCCTTGAGCGTTAGAGGCGAGTTTTGCTGCGTCTGAAGGACAAGAATCACTGAGTTCAAAATTATGATTTCAGAGGGTAAGAGTCTAGTCACTTTCTGTGCCTAGATCAAACGAGGTAAAAGAAAAATGCATAATTAAAAACACCATGTTACAATTATATCTAAGATCAAATATGTCTCCCTTACCACTGATGGAAGAATTTCAATCTAGATCAGTCATAAGGATTGGTTTAGCTGACAGGTTCAGAAAATCATATTTTCTTGGGATTTTAGGAATATAAAACGTTAGATATTCTACTCTTCGGGAAAATTAAAATCGACCAACAAACAATGTGTCGATAAATTAAGTATGACTCTTCCAAGGCACTATCGTATTGATTCAGGAGAGATTAAACCCATAACTAAATGATAGGCTATCTTAAACCTATCTTATTATACCATTCTAGTTAGCTTGACTATAGATTCTACTATCTTAAACCCATAACGAAGAAGAAAGGTATTACAACCATAGATCGATCACTTAAACTTAAATTAAAACAGGGGAAATGGGAGGGAGACAACGGATGAAAATCTAGTGGAGGGGAAATTCCTTTAAATCTTTTATCTAAACATATCAAGCAAGATTTCCCAACTATACCAAAAATCCATTACAATTCCATAAACATATGAATTCCACATATAAAAACATTTACCTAATTTACAACAAAAACATTTAGACATGTGTACCATAGCCGCAAGGCGAAGCTTCCAAAGTTGTTTTCCCATGCTTGTGTTCCATCCTGCTCCTTTCTTTCTAATCGCTAAGACCTCACTGGTACCTCCCACCCAACGCTAGTGGTAATCTTATTCCCCTAATCCTCCCAAGCCGCAAAGGGGCCAAGCACACAACCAGAGAAACGCTAGCTCCCAAATCACCTCACAAGGTCAAGCTACCACTCTTTGATCGAGCTCGGTGTCTCAATTCCCACAAGAAAAATCAGTCAAGAAAAATATTGGCAGCGTAACGTTACGTCTACCAGTCGTGATCCATACCCCTTCTCCGCCATTTCTTTTATAGAGTTCTTCTTAGTGACACTTCCATTAGCACATTAAATTAGTTTTATTAAAAATTAAATATGGAAAATTATCCCCCGTACACTTGTCACCCGATCCCTTAGTTGCACCATAATTTCATTTAATTAATTAAATTGATTTGCCAATTTCCCTCAACCACCTAAAATAATTCCTAAAACTACTCCTTGTTGTCCCTTTATTCCCTCAATTTCCTTTAATGACTGACACCCTTCTTAAATCTTAGTTGAGTTCATTTTAGGAAAGTCCTCTTGACTAGATTCCTTTCTATGTTCCACATTCCTTTTTCATTGAATTTCCTCTTTTTATCTATGTTCGAATTTACCAAGTTTTGCACATACACAACAATTAAATTTTTAGATAATTTAATCCTCCTTTAAATTATAAATTTTCTCACTTTTCTTTTCTTCATCCCCCCTATATTAATTTTTTAATTAATTTTTAGTCCTCATATCCTACTTAGACCTAGTCTTAGAAAAAAAAATTAAGGGAGAAATTATAATTAATAAACTTTAGTCATACATAATGAATTTAAGGCTGACCATGTCAAGGTAAAATATTGTTTTCTAGGTAACTAGGTTCATTGACTCACATGTTCTTAAAAATCACGACGTGCCCTTCAAGATTCACTACATGCTCCAAGGGTGCCACTGGCCTTTATTCATGTTTCAATTATGGGATGTTCCCTTCAAGATGCACTACGTGCTCCAAGGGTGCCACTCACCTTTTGAATGATTTTGGTAGACGTCTAACCCTTGGAGTCAATAATTGATCAGGCGAACTTGTGGGAGGCTAAGGGCCTCTAAGGAATAAGGACCCTCCCTTATTGTGTGCCCCTTACAATCTTCGTGAGAGACTGTCTCAGTCTTCCCTCACGCCATCATAGATTTCTCGAACTAGGTAATCGTTAACCTACAATTCGAGTAATGGAGGGAGTGCTAGTATGATGTGGCAGGGTTTTTGCCACACCTCTCCCTCAATATCCCTAGTTGTCATGCATGACCCTTTTGCTCCAAATGTGAGTCTAATTACCAAGAAATCATCAGCCTGCATGCATCAACAAAACATGTCAGTGATCCAAAAACAACATCATAATATATCCTGTCATATGTCACATATGCAATAACAAAAATACTCAGTCCATATACAGTCCACTCCCTGACTCGATACGGAGTCCAAGGAGGTCCATCGATGCCATCGACATCCTCAATCAGTCCCGAGTCCTGCACAATCAGAAGAAACCAGTCAATAGCATTTGTCTATACATAATCATAATATAACATCATAATCCACAATCTCATCATCAGAATCCATAAACAAAGCAAACTATCATATAATGAATCGGTCACTTGCACGCAAGTGTCCTTAAGGAATAAGTCACATCAAGTGTGCGCAAGAGTGGTATTTTACACACACCCCCTCTTGTTTTAAACTTCGTCTCGAAGTTTCATAGTATACAAGTGCAGAAATATAAAGGTCCTGGCAATATCTAAATGTCTAGCTATCAAACAAAAGTGGAAATTGCTGACGCATATCATATGCTTCCTCCCAAGTATTCGAGTGAGGACTATAATTGACACACCGAACCTTGAACTGATCGATGGTTCAACGTCGTGGTTGTCGAATTTGATTTTCCAGAAAGCGAATTGGCTTCGCCGTGAGCACACTCTCACCCAACATTTGCCAAGAACTCAAGTCATCACATGCGTAAGATCATTAGCGTATAGTCACAAAAGGTACAATAAAAAAATTGTGCAACGCCTCAAAGAATGACGCATGACTAGCCGATACGGTTACTTCATAATTATGGTTGATGCAATGCGCATCGACAACCCTTCTATCAATCCTATGCTTATACCATTTCTTGGATCGCTTATGTTCCTACCAGGATTCTATCCTCAAGCCAATCCCAACTCACAGGGATCTGATACGATCTCCCATAGATAAAATCAACGATTCCATATTAGCTATACCTTGATGGTTGTTGTTGCACGCAAACACGGCCAGTGACAAGAAATATTCCCAATGTTCTCGTTGGTCTAGCACACACATCGAAAACACATCCTTCCAAATTTGGTTTGTTCCTTCAGTCAACCTGCCTATCTTAGGGATAGGTTATACTGAGGTTCGGTGGTGTTCCCAAGGCCTCTTGGGAACTCGTCCAAAATCATCTTTCTAACACTAATTGCCTTATCATAAATGATTATTTTGGTATGTCTGGCAGTTTCAAAATCTCATTGATATAAACTCTAGCTATACCTGGAACCTGATGCATCTTACGCACAGGGAAAAAAGTGTGCACTCTTCGTCAGAGTGTCAAATATCATGAAAATATAGTCTTGCCTCCTTGTCGTCAACGATAATTTCCCTAATGAATTACATCGAAATTACCTCCCATTTTGATTTCAGAATAGCGTGGGGTAGCCGGAATCCTTCTAAATGTCTATGATCAGACTTCACCTATAGACCTTCTAAACATCTTTCTACACAATTGACGATGTTCGACTTTATCCCTTCCAGAAGAATAAGGGATTAAGGTCTGTCCTCAACTTCATGAATCCTGGATGAGCGATGTATAATGCTCTATGAGATTCGTATAAGATCAAAATTATAAATTTGTCTTTGGGTGGTAAGTAAATATGGTTATTATATCTCAATGATCTATTGTTGTCCATAGTAAGTCCCTCAAATTTTGGTATCAACAAGGTGTTTTGTCCGGTAAATTCCTTAACCTCTTGATACTAGCCATCGTTGTGTTGTACAGTTAGAATCATTTTACGTAGATTTGTCTGAAGAGTTACCACCGAGAATATGCATGGACTCTGACTCAATGCATTTTCCACTTTGTTCATGGTCCCTTTTATGTAGGTAATATCAAAATCGTACTTGCTAAGCAGTCCAAGTCGCTTTGCATATAAATGTGATGTAAACCACAATGGTCCATTTTTTGTTCGAATTTTCGTTCAATTAGGTAGTGTCTCCACACTCTTAGGGAATACATGATGGCTAACAACTCCAAATCATGTGCCACATATTTCTCCTCATTCTTTCTTAACGTCCGTGAGATGTAAGCTATCACTCGACCGACTTACATCAAGACTATGCCTAAGCCTTCCTTGGATGCGTCAGTGCATACAAAGAAGTCCTCATCCCTGTCATGGATTTTACTATTGGCATTGTTGTCAACCTCTCTTTGATCCTTCGAA
Organism: Picea engelmannii; assembly: GCA_009831015.1. Lineage (NCBI taxonomy): Eukaryota > Viridiplantae > Streptophyta > Pinopsida > Pinales > Pinaceae > Picea > Picea engelmannii. The sequence continues at coordinate 1,163,870 of ML776752.1, read as the reverse complement.
ATGCTCACGTGCATTCTCAGTTCACACAACTTCTTATTTTTCTTTTGGATTTTCGTGGTCATATTTTCTATCTTCAAAAACCTTCGACAAACTGTCAACAATATCCAACTAAACCCATGGAACTACTTACTTCTGGTACACTTGTCGGCATAGGCCATTCCCTAATACCCTCTACCTTTGTTGGATCCATAGTGATACCTTTTTCGGAGATAATATGCCCCAATTGATGAATCCTCAATTGATAAGAGAGCATTTTGACAGTTTCTCGCATAATTGTTTTCTCCAAAAACAACATAGTACCAATCGCAAAGTTCGTCAAGTTCTTCCGTCATATGAGATATATCAAATTATCGTTAATGAATATTTGAACAAAATTTTCCAAGGATTTTCCAAGGATACTCCATTCATCCTACTCATGAATACCCCTGGGGAATTTTTCAGTCCCAAGGTAAAACGGTAAACTCGTAATGTCTCAGCCTCATCTCGAATGCGGTCTTAGGAAAGTATTCATACTTGATTCATAATTAGTGATACCTTGATCTGCAGTCGATCATCAAAAATATCATCGCTTCTTTAATGTGATCAACAAATCATCTATTCTTGGCAACAGATATTGGTTGTTGATCATTACCTTGTTCAATTGATGGTAGTCAATGCAGAGTCTCCACGACCCATCCTTCTTCCGTATGAAAATAATAAGTGCACCCCGAGGTTACATACTTGGACGTATAATTCCTAGGCTCAACAACTCCCTCAGTTGCATTTTCAACACTTGTAACTCAGGGGTCGACATCCGATAAGGTGTTCTTTCCATTAGTTCAGTTCTCGATTTTAGGTCGATGGTAATTTCCAATTCCCTCCTAGGATAAAACCCTTGTAACTCCGCTAGGAATACATTTGCAAATTCTTGTACTACCAGAAGGTTTCCTAATCCTTTCACTATGCCTTTTACATTTAGCACTAAGAATGCATATAACTTGCATCCTTTCATAAGCTCTTCTATAGTACTCATTCTATCCCAACCCAAGTTTGATTGGTGATTGTGCTTGACGTCTTGATCATAGTGGACTGGTGCTCAAACTGACGGTTATTCACTGTGGCATGAATCTTGTGGGCCTTTCCCAAATCTCCATTTGTAGTAGGTCCTGTTGATATGATCATTTAGGCTCCCTCATCTAGAAAGTCGCACTGGTGATGTGGCTATCGACAAGTCCAACACTGAGTCTTCGGTCCAATACTCTTGTTTCCTGAAGTAGTAGTTGTTGGCCCACCAGCCTAAAACCCTGGTTTGTTTTGTTGAGCAGGCCTAACAGTTGTTGTTGTTGATGCGGTGGTTCCCTATAGGGAGTCCCTAATGGGGATCCAGTCATTGAGGTTTCTTTGAGGTACGGTTGTATTCCTCCATAGAAGAGTGCTCCCCTTTACTTGAAGACGGCCTATGCGGACCTTCATGCTAGAGGTCGTAACCATGAAGCGCGAAGCATGTTTCCTTGATCTGTAGCCATTCTTAGACGGTTGAGCCTTTCATGGCACTCGTGAACTTGGGAACTTAATCTTCTAGAGTTTTCCATGAATGCGACTAGTACTAGTTGGGGTGCGTTGTGGATCCTAAGGGGTACATGTGCCCTGGCCTTATCTCAGTATAGACGGTTAGTCAAAGCATTTGACATTTCCCGAGGAGAACCTTATCAGACCATTCACATCCCTTAGAACAATTGACTCATGTCCAAGGGCTTGTTCTTCCCCATGGGGTTTAGACTCCTAGGGCATGGGCGCTTATGGAGGTGTCGCACCTCCTTCCCCAGCACCACATTGGGAATCTCTGCGACGTCCTCTAACCGTGATTACCACATGGACATGTTAATATTTCAATTAGCGTTGAGTATTAATCAAGGGATTAATTTAGTGGAAGGTGTGGCTATCCACAGTCACATGGTTGAAGCTGCTCTAATACCATATGTAACGACCCTGCTATTACAAAAACCAATGACATACACAAGTCGATTTTTTTTCTTTCCCTTTTGCCTTTTTAGGAAATTAAAACATCAGTTAATCACGGCACGGGAGAATCATTCACATCACACACAAAATACCATACTAAATTGAAGGCGCAATCATTTATCAGTTACTTTCGAGACAGAAGGACTAGTCACAAACTACGGTCATCCATAAAGTAAATTTTCATTACGCGCTAGAAGACTAATGTCTAAGAATTTCATTAACACAAAATCCAAAAGCGCAAGTAATCAATATTAATTTACAACACCATTAAGGGTGAAAAGTAAAATTCATGAGATTAAGGCGCAAACGAAAATAATCCATCAATCCCCATTCATCATTTGATCATGGCCCAAGGGTAATCATCATTTTCATCACACATCGACATTAAATCATGGCATGAGAAATCAATTCTAAACAATCATCCAACAATGTTAACTATTCAATGCACATAAAAATTCTAACTTTTAAAACCATCCAGTCACCAAAATAAAAAAACTCAGTACGTGCGTGAATCAAACTTTTCAACATTAATCCATCATCATAAGGTAATTAATGTGTGCATGATCAACTTCTAAAATAATATCCCATCAACATAAAAACTAATTCCCGCAAGGTAAAAGAAACCACATAACTCATCATGTCAGCATTAATTCAAAGATGCAAGACTTAACCTCTACTTCACCTTCATGGCTCAACAGTCATCTAGTTAAAAATTAATTCATACTTAAACATCACAAATCAAGACGCGCAAGAAACTGTTAATGCAATTGAAACATACAACACGTCCATTAATGGCGCAATATTTATCATCAATTACTTTCATTGTGCGGGGAAGTGACGAAGCATTCACACGCCCACTTAATTATGAGGTGCAAGAAAATGACGAAGCATTCACATGCCCACTTAAAAATAATGCATGCTCATAAATTCTATCACTAGACTAGTCATGCATGACCACCTAAGAAATGTGCACGAGAAATCCAACTTCTACTCAGTCTCATCGTCAAAAGGTATTGTGCCAAGAATTCTAACCCATGAATTTAACATGCATCAATATAAGCTCGGGCGCAGAGGTATTACCCATTAAAATAAGTGCACACAGTCAATCTATTAAATATCAGTCATTGACACTGCAAATTCCATGCGCAAGTGAAACTATTCGTAATTCATGGCACAACAACATTGATCATTACGCTAATCATTAATGTACATGGTGAACCAATTTATCAACAACCTATGGTTATACAATTCTCTTGTAAAGTAAAAGACCGACAAGGATAGGTGGTAAGGGTGGATTTTCCAAAACCACATAGCATTAAATTGGTATAAGGTGGATACAAAAATCATAAGTCACAAGGTACAATTTAAATGAAAATAACTACCCTTTAATAGTTGGGATTTAGACCCTTTAGTTCCTAAGGGTTGAGCAAAAAAAATACCTTCCAGTAAAAGGGGATTTCAAGAATAATTAAATATCAACAAGTAACCACATAACAGGTGGCATGTAAAACAACTCTGGATATCCTATATCAATTTTAATTAAGTTCAACTCATAAAGGAAACAAAATAAGGAATGGCATAAACCTAACCGGTGGAATAACATACCGAAGCATTAGTTCCTTTCTCAAAGGCACTCTTCATTAATGCGCAGGAAAAACACAGAGGCATCTGACCGCTAGATGAATGAACAAGCAAGTAGGCAACTCCAGGTGGGTCACTGGCCATTAAAGGCTCTGCGAAAACGTTGAGCCTTGCAACGAAATTCGCTGCTTAAAAAAAGTTAATTTTGCTAAGCGTTAGAGGCGAGTTTCGTTGTGTCTGAAGGATAAGAATCGTTGAGCTTGCAGTTATGATTTCATAGGGTAAGAATATGGTCACTTTCTGCGCCTTAATCAAACCAGGTAAAAGAAAAATTCATGGGCATGCCTCATCAACACAGAGGTGGAATTCAGAATTAAAAGCACCAAGTTACCATTATAACTAAGCTCAAATATGTCTCCCTTACCACTGATGGAAGGATTCCAATCCAGATCAATCACAAGGATTGGTTTAGCTGACAGGTTTAGAAAATAATCTTTTCTTGGAATTTTAGGAATATATAACGTAATATCTTCTACTCTCTGGGCAAAGTCAAATCGTCCAGAAAACAATGCATCGATAACTTAATTACAACTCTTCCAGGGAACTATCGTATTGACCCAGGCGATATTAAACCCATAACTAAACGATAGGAGTAAACCTATCTTATTATACCATTATAGTTAGCTTGATTATTGATTATGTTATGGCCTATGCCATTTATGGCTCCATATATGTATATGGGTGGGGTAATGACTGTGTTGTTTCTTTTACTTGGTTACCGAACACATAATCTAGATCATCGGCTGCAAGGTTATCCACTGAATTAATGGGTAGAACAACCACTCCATTCGCCTCCACTCTTGCTACTATCTACGCCTATGCTTGTACCTCTGTCATTAGGATCAATGCAAAGGCAGTTAATTTAATTTAAATTGAATTAAAAAAAGGTGGAGTTGAATAAGTTGAAGTGTGTCGAAACAAAATCTCTTAAGGTACCTCGTTAGCTCCTTTCAGAGGATAGTGAAATTAAGTTACAAAGGGTTTAGCCAAAGCTTGGTTCAACTTTAACCTTCCGAGCAAATTTAACGAAAGGAATTAAATTTGGTTACATGCTTATTCTTAAACTAAAGGCATCCGATTGCATGAGAATCGCACTGCAACAACCAAACATTCTCTGATAGTAACGATAATTGAATACAACAAATGCACCAAGAATCCAATATCTAGATTTTCATCTTCCACAATGGTGATAGTCGAAGAATCCGTACCAGAGAAAAGAGTGTTCGTTCTTTGATTTTTTCATTACTAATCTGAATCCTAGAAAAGAGACCCCGGAGAAACAAGACCACGAAATCCCTACTATCCCCGAACCTCGGCCTCGACACCACTTGGAATCATTGGATTCTTCAATAGTCCGCTCTTTATGAGAAAATGCAAATCATATTTATGAAAATTTAGTTTGATAACGAGCACATCCAGGTCACTCTACTTCATAAGCTTCCAGCTATACGAAAGCACTCTATAACACTTGGCAAGCTCTCTGGCCACATGCACAGTTGATACAATGTTGGACATAAGATCCTTCAATAATGAATTCTTGGCCTAAAAACAACAAGAAGGCTTCGTAATAATGCTCGTGATTCCAAGTTAGAGGCGATTGTTTGCCATCTTCTCGAGAGGACTTTTGTATAATACACCCAGTGCCTTTCTCATTCAATCTTATGCATCATTAATCCATCCCTCTATGTTGGTCTAATGTTGAATCGTATGTGAAATCTTAGAATAAATAGGAATAATGGAAATTGAGTTGGACTCAGTGAAATTTTGTCTCTTGCAATTGGCCCAATCAAATCCATAACTCCTTTTACGGCATTCAAAACTCTGTTAACAGTATAAATTAAAATCATACTTTAAGGGAAAGGATATGGACACGAAAAAATGAAAGGAGAGTCGAGCGAAAATACTTGGGACAAGGTAAATTAAAATAAAATTGATCTGGGATGAGGGCACAGAGCCACGTCTTCTCCTCAAGGCAGAAGAAATGTATTACAAGTATAGATACATCACTTAAATTAAAACATGGGAAATGGGAGGGAGACATCAGATGAAAATCCAGTCGAGAGGGGGAATCCCTTTAAATATTTTATCTAAACATATCAATCAATCTTTCCCAACTATACCATAAAACCATTACAATTTCATAAACATATAAATTCCACATATAAAAACATTTAACTAAATTACAACAGAAACTTTTAGACATGTGTACCGTAACTGCAAGGAGAAGCTTCTGAAGTTGTTGTCCCGTGATTTCTCTCTGCCCCGCTCCTTGCTTGCTAATCATTGAGACCTCACCGATACCTCCTAGCCAATTCTAGGGGTACTCTTCTCCCCCCTAAGCCCCCTAAGCCGCAAAGGGGCCAAGCACACAATTAGAGAAAATCTACCTCCTAGTTCACCTCGCAAGGTCGAGTGAACACTCTCTGATCGAGATGGGTGTCTCAACTCCCACAAGAAAAATTAGTCAAGAAAAATATTAGCAGTGTAACCTTACGCCTACCATTCATGATCCATACCCCTTCTCTGCCATTTCTTTTATAGAGTTCTTCTTAGTGACACTTCCATTAGCACATTAAATTAGTTTTATTAAAAATTAAATATGAAAAATTATCCCCCGTACACTTGTCACTCGATCCCTTAGTTGCACAAGAATTTAATTTAATTAATTAAATTGATTTGTCAATTTCTCTCACCCACCTAAAAGCATTCCTAAAAATGCTCCTTGTTGTTCCTTTATTCCATCAATTTCCTTTAATGACTGACACCCTTCTTAAAGCTTAGTTGAGTTCATTTTAGGAAAGTTCTCTTGACTAGATTCATTTCTATGTTCCACATTTCTTTTGCATTTAATTTCCTCTTTTTGTCTAAGTTTGAATTTAGCAAGTTTTGCACATAGAAAACAATTAAATTTTTAGATAATTTAATCCTCCTTTAAATTATAAATTTTCCCCCTTTTCTTTTCTTCATCCCCCCTTTATTAATTGTTTAATTAATTTTTAGTCGTCATATCCTACTTATACCTAGGCTTTAAATTTAACTAGGCTTAGCAAATTTTTTTAAGGGAGAAATTATAATTAATAAACTTTACTCATACATAATGAATTTAAGGCTGACCATGTCAAGGCAAAATATTATTCTCTAGGCACCTAGGTTTATTGACTCACCTGTGTTTAAATATCACGACGTGCCCTTCAAGACGCACTACGTGCTCCAAGGGTACCACTTGTCTTTATTCATGTTTCAATTATGTGATGTACCTTTCAAGATGCACTACGTGCTCCAAGGGTGCCACTTTCCTTTTGACTAATTTTGGTAGACGTCTAACCCTTGGAGTCAAAAATTCGTCAAGCGACCTTGTGGGAGGCTAAGGGCCTCTAAGAAATAAGGACCCTACCTTATTGCATGCCCCTTAGAATCTTCGTGAGCGACTATCTCAGCCTGCCCTCGCAACATCGTGGATCTCTTGAACTAGGTAACCGTTAACCTACAGTTCGAGCCACAACGAGAGTGCTTGTAGGCTATGGCATGGCTTTTGCCAAACCTCTCCCTCAATATCCCTAGTTGTCATGCATGACCACTTTACTCCAAATGTGAGTCTGATTAACAAGCAATCGTCAGCCTACATCCATCAACGAAACATTTCAACGATCCAAAAACAACATCATAATATACCTCGTCGCATGTGACATATGCAATAACAAAAATATTCACTCCATATACAATCCACTTCGTGACCTGATCCAGAGTCCAAGGAGGTCCATTGATGCCATTGACATCCTCAATCAATTCCGAGTCCCGCACACTCAGGAGAAACCAGTCAATAACATATGTCCACACATAATCATAATATAATATCATAATCCACAATCTCATCATCAAAATCCATAAGCGAAGAAGACTATCATATAATGAACCAATCACTTACACGCAAATGTCCTTAAAGAATAAGTTACATCAATTGCGCACAAAAGCAAGATGTTACAGATATACTAGAAGGCATGCCATCCAGCCTGCCCTACCATTCTTATAATCTAATATATCACCAATACAACACTAAAGCTCACCCTGGTCTGATCCCCCCTAAATAAGTAAGAGACCAAGATTAGGTTCTAGGCTTCTTTGCTAAGTTTCCTGCCATGACCTTGGATCCCAATATCCGTGTTACTTTTAGATATATTATTGCTACGAGAGTGTGCATTTTAAAGGGTGATTGTAAAATTGGTCTCTCTCATAAGGAAAATAATGTAAAATATTTGAAGTAAAACATTTAAAGATCGGTAGAGGGTGACTGTAAAATCATTCCCACATTGATTAATCGTCCACATACATTAAATCATAGATGCGAAAACTTGACATGTATACTTTTACACCTTCAAAAGTTTTTTCACATAACAAAATATTTTTCTCGTTTGAATGGACACGGCATCCATAACCATAGAATGGGCAATGTCCGCACTACAAAGTGATGAGAAACCCCGCACTTTAGAAATCTGTCAATAACATAATATGTAAGTTGTCACTTATTTTCTTGAGGAATTCATTAAATATGTACGAGTATTATATAGTATGCAAGGGACCAGTGTCAAATCGCGGTCACTTATTTTATCGAGGAAACTTTTAGTATTGTAGCTTTAGGTAAGAACGTGTTTAAAGAAATGTTGTAAGAGGAAATGACTAGGAGCAGGTTTGGGGAGACACTACAATCATGCGTGGGAACAACTGCCCCTCATTGATAATTAATTTCGTCACCGAGGAATAGAATTAATATACATGTCTGGCCCTCTAGCCACTATGTGGTAGGTAGATAACATCTATGTTGAAAGTACCTACTTAAAGGTAAATAAATAAAATATATTTGTATGGCAATTTCTAAAGAGAAATAAACAGAATATCATTTTATGGCAAAAAGACACATATACCTGCTTAAAGGTAAATAAATTTGTATGACAATTTTTATAGAGAAATAAATAGAATATCATTTTATGAAAAAATGACAAATACATAATAATTCTCAAGTAGAAGCTTCTTAATAATAATAATAGATTTAAGTTTTAAAATCTATATTTTGAAGAATTATGTTTTATGTATTTTTTAATTATTGCAATTAACCAGTGGCCCTATGTGAATACCATGTAACTTTTCATCACAAATTTATCATGTGAATATCACTGCATGTAATTGTCAGAATAACTTCAAACAGATCCAAAATATCCATTGGGTAAGGCACATCTCTCATTTTATGCCTCTGAGCAATACCGTGCACGTAGTGGTGTTTTTATTGTAAGGCCAACCATCACTAGAATAGGGGCATCCAGGGTTGGATCAGCCCACGCAAAGAACTTGTTTGTTGCGTTGGTAATATAAAAAAATTCCCAAATTACTACTTAATACAAATAAGTAAGGATTTCCTATTGATATTGGCACTGGCGCCTGAGTATCCTGGTCACATTGATATTGTAAAGAGGATTTATTATTAATTGAATTGTATTTTATGAAAATCTGTTTAAATTTTATGAAATTATCCAATAATAGAGTTTTAAAATATTTATTTAGCATATTCGAAATGTTTTTTAGACTTTTTAAAATATGTTAATTTGGATGCAATATAATTTCATGTTTTAGTGCGTTAATTGTTAATCAATTAAAAATATTAAAAATTACAATATTTACATGATGTACATCTGTATATGGGGTGCACCATTTGTTAATCCTTTGTATTGTATCTTCGACCTCATGCCCACCTATTATTGCTTCTAGCATACAACATATTTTATTTTTTTTTAACCATGGGAACAACAACCTCCCAAGAGTATATCCAACAGCGGAGATGACACAGGTATCCCAATGACACAGGTATCCAATTGTTTTACTTCATCATTCATTGTAGAGGTAGATGACACAGGTATCCCAATGATATTTCCAGCGCATGGTATATTGCAGTTTGTAAATTTGTTGGGTAGAGCATAGAGAATTCTGCTCCAGCAAAATAAATTGGATTGTGAGGTGAATTGTTGATAGAAAAGTGTCTTGTTGTTTTAGCATAGTTTGAATCCACAAGAGAAGCCGAGAAGCAACAAGTTTCGACTCCACCCTTTAGGATGTAGGTTGTGTTCACCAAGCAAATTGTGCATATTTCTTTTACATTGGAACTACTCTCTCTTGTCGATCTTCTCATATTAAATCAATTGTAGTAAACAAGTTGCAAATGTACATGAACAAGAATACTTAACATTTAAATTTTTTTAAAGTAAATCAACAGTAAGTTAAAAAAAAACATGAATTTAGTCACATTTACTTTCCTATAATAAAAATAGTCCAATAATTTATCGTGCAAAGAATTAATTGAATTTCTTGTCTGTCGCCTAACTAGCTAGATGGAGTAGTAGAACTACAGTCATTTGGAGTTGACATTCTTGCTAGTATATATCGTTCTTAAGAACACTGAAAAGTATTCTAATTTATCGATAGAAATGAGTTGTGTTCATAATGAAATGATACCTGATAAGGAATTCAGGAATTTGGAAAAAGAAACCTAATAAAAGAAATAATGAAATGATATCCAATAAGGAATTAAGGAATTTGGAAAAGAAAACTCGATAAAAGCAAGCAGGAGTGTTGAGAAGCTTCAATCCAAGCCAATATCCTCAAGGAAAGCTTCAATCCAAGCCAATGGAGAATATTGTCATGAACAAAGTTACAATTTGTAGACTATTGCTTTATCTAAAAAAAAAATCTACGGCTTTGGCTCCCTCCTTTGTGAGTCTCCTCCAGCTTTCTAGCCTGGTGATTCTATGCAGAAGAGCCAACTATAGTCTATGCTTCCTCCGCCTATGTTTCCATCTCTCTGGTACGGGGAAAAGCGGACAAGATTCTCATACTTTTGCATTTAACTCACCATAGCGGGGATAACGTTCCCTAATCATTTCCTCCGTGAGTGAAGGAACATGAGCATATGTGACCTTCTGAATCAGGCTCTATTTCATTAAGTACACTGTATAAAGTAAATTTATTGTTGTCTACCTACTATGAATACCTACTATGGATCGTTACTGTTATTTGTTAGGTGGTGGCAGCAATAGGCAAATGATGATGGAGAAACTGGCAGAATTGTGCATGTTGGTGGTGACAGCAACAGGAAAATGAGGATGGACGAATTGGCATGCAAAATGCCAAGCCGCAAGACTGCAGCACCCACAAACAGCAATTATAGACTGTACAGCCCTGGACTGCAGTGCCACCTGGTAAATAGCCAATGGTATATTTCATTTTAGAAAATACTTTTAACTATGAAAAATAACCTAAGAAAATTGCAACATACCAGTGGTATAATGTCAAATCAAATCGATTTAAACCAATCGAAAATTCAAGAGAAGAATTTACAAAACTAGGAAAATGTAAGAAAATTCATGTTTTTGGAAGAAAATTCAAATAATACGTTTATTTGGAAAACTTTGACATATAATTTGTAAAAACACCAAAACGCACCATCAAACCATCTAATTACCAAAACGAGACCAGAGACCAAATAATAGATGGTCAACGATCGTTGACCGAAAACTATAATCCCTATATGGAGACAGGGACTAATAAGAATGAGATAAAACTAACTAGTGATTATGAGTGTTGTTTATGTTATGCATCGATTCACATTTGGATGTTACACTGTTGGAGTGTCTAAAAACATGTATTGGGGCAACTAAATATGGTTTATGTTATGCATTGATTCATAGTTTGATGTTACAGTGTTGGAGTGTGTAAAACCATGTATGCGGCCCACTAAATGTGTGCTTACAAGTTTTGTGGAGAAAAGGTTTGCATATGATGTAGGGTATGGCTTACATGCTTTAGAGAAGAGATATGAACCATGAAAATCTGATAAGTGTATATAAGTTTTTGAGTTTGGTTATTTTTATGGAAAAATGGTTAAAGATATTAATTGATTTTAGGATTTCTTTTATTTTTGAAAATTAGTTATATAAAAATAAATAAAAGAAATTGAGAAAATTAATATAACAGGGAAAGGATTGAGTCTGTTTGTTAGAGTTAGTATTATATTGTTTTCTTCATTATATGGGATATTTATATATTAACATAGATTTATTTTAACTTTAAATTTATCCCCCGTATGGGGTGACACGTGGCGAAGGAGTGACAGCAGGCTTCGCACTTAGCCTGGGATTAATTGTTGAAGGTCGTCACCATTGCACCCGCATTAACGATGCAGGACAGCCATAACAGCAGCTCATAGATGGGAGGACTCCTCCCGCGAGCGACCATTTACGAGCTCGGTGTACTCAGCAAGTTTGAGGTTAAAGGCGGTTATGGGTTCCCGAAGTCTGGTTATTCGCTTTCTTTCGCTCCGGCATCGGCTCTGCTCCTCGTCTGGAGGCTATGGTGTAGTTTCGCGCTCCTTGCGCCTTGGTTCACCATCCTTTCGTGGAGCATTGGCACGGATCCTCCTGCTTATGCTCTAAATTGGCTTTTGCCCTCGTCCTGGCCTTTGTGTTTTTCCCGGCGAGCGCTCTGTAATCTTACTGACCCCCAGGTTAATATGACTAGGAAACGAGGAACGCCTCGCCGTGGTTCTGCTTGGAATGCCCACAAGGCGCAGCGGCGGTGTAAAGAGCATTTTGAACGTGCTCTGGTCATGGCTACTTCACTGCTTAGAAAGAAGGCTCGGGCAAAGGAAAAGGCTATGCTCGCCACCATTGCCGAAAAGGAAGTTGGCCGCAGCAGTGCGGACACCGTTAAGCTGGAGGACGACACTGAGCATTTGTACCCGGCGTGTATTGTAGAGGAGGACCTGACTTTGGAGGACCTGACGACAATGAAGGCGCCCTGCGACACAGCAAGGTCTGGCAGAGAGGAAAACAAACCCAATTTGGATTTGGATGCTGATTTTCCTGGTTGTATTGTGGAAGAGGTTCCCTGGCAGGACCTGGAAGCGGCGATGGATGTGGATGAAATGTGCCTGATGGGAAAGGAAGAGAAGGATGGTGCGAAGAGGAGAACACTCGACGACGAGGGTAGTGAACTCCATGGCTTTCTCCTTCGTGAGGAGCACCTGTCCCTGGTGTTCGAGCTCTGAGGCCACATGTCTGACCTGGAGCATCGTGCCCTCCTCATGGGCCAACGCCTGGACATGCTTCTCGATGCTTACTCTAGTGCTCCATCTCGGCGAAAGTGCCCCCTCTGCGCGCAGTCTTTTGCCATCCCGGCTGGGTCCACATGGAAGACAGATGATGGTGACAGGTCACCAATTACCTAGGTTTTTTTAATGTTCTCTGGCTCTTTAGTTTTTATGCTACTGTTTTATGCTCTTTTAAACTTTAGGCACCTGTCCTGGTTTCCTCCGGGCAGGACAGATGCCACTAGTTTACAGTTGTTTTTTGCTATGCACCTATGCTGGTTTCCGGTTTCCGCCAGCATTTTGGGTGACTCAGACTCTTGACTCTGTATATCTTGTTACAGTTTTTTGATAATATAATATAGCAAGCTCCCCCCTTTTTTATTTAAAAAAAAAAAGACAAAAAAACTTTAAATTTATCAATCATTAAAAGAAATTATATGTATTGAGATGTAAATTTTTTGGTAATTTAAAATACAATATTTAATATAAATATCATATTTACAATATTTCTATTTATATGTAAATCTAGTCTGTTTTTAAATTTTTACATATTTATTTTTATTATATGTATATCTAATTTATCTTTTTCATATATACATAGATAATTTTATTTACGTTTATATTTAAATTTGATTAATATTATTATATATATATATTATTCTTATTTATTATAAGTATGGGATGAAAGAGTGTGTCACCATTTTCATATATACATAGATAATTTTATTTATGTTTATATTTAAATTTGACTAATATTTATTATTATTATTATTTATTCTTATTTATTATAAGTATTGGATGAAAGAGTGTGTCACCTTTGTGATACTAAGAAGGTTGAAGATGAAAAACATTTTCTCTTAGATTGTCCAGCCTATATCCATATTAGATCTCATTTTCAAAATATTTATCACACTACCAACCTTCCTAACCTCTTAACTCAACAAAAGTATGGTGATCTTGGAAACCTTCTCTTAATGTTTTTCCAACAAAGAAACAAAATTCTAAAGAATAACAAGTAATCACTTACCCTCTTAATATCATGGAAATAGATAAATACCCTAAAAGAACAACTTCTAATGCTTTTAAAGGTGCTACTTCCTCACGACAACTAGAGGTCAACAGGAATGCATTTATTGTTTAAAGTTAAGAGATATGATACGTATGATGACTTATGCATTTTATTGTTTAAAGTTAAGAGATATGATACGTATGATGACTTATGCATTTTATTGTTTAAAGTTAAGGGATGTGATAAATATAATTCATAGCTAACATTTTAGATTGTAATTAAAAAAAGTATTTAGTTTATATATGAATTAAAGTTAGATGTTATCAAAAAGTATATGATTTATTAAAGTTAGCTTGGAAATGATTATAAGGTAAATTTACTTTATTACTAATACTATTTAAGGTGAAATAGTAATAAATTGTTTTTAATATTTTAAAAATGGAATTTTGTTTAGCATAAATATGTTAATGACTCAAGGATATTGACAAGAAAAAAAGTTTAAACCACAAGCTAAGTATTTTAAATGGTATAGTTTTCTTTGAGTAATGGTAATGAGTTAGTACACAATCACAAATAGTGACAAATAATAGTTAGCTTCACACAAACAGTAACAAATAATAGTTAGTTTCACACAAACAATAACCAATAATTATGCTGAAGACATTCTTAGTGTTAGGCTTTGTAGAAAACCTGTCCACTGATTGACACGTTTTCCAAAACCATCATCTAAAACCACATATTTAGGAAGATCTTTTGTGAAAAACCTGTCAACAAGTTAACATGTTTTGGAAAACCACTTGTTTCATACCATTCTAAACCGCCACTTCTCTGTCTTCACTTTTTAAAGTCCACTTGTATTGTCATTCTCGTTCTTTGGGCCTTCCTCGACACCCTCGCCTGCAAGCGCTTAACGCTCAGTGAGAAACTTCGAGTAGCCTGGAAGTCTGTGTCAAGATGTCGAGAATGCAATTTGAACTGACGACGTCCATTTTGGCCAAAACTTAGATGCCTCTCATGCGGTTTGAACTCATGACTTTCGTTTTGACCAAAACTTAGGTGCCACTTAGGCGATTTGAACTAGTGACGCCCGATATGGCTTTATCAAACTCTGAAATTTTTGCAAGAAATTCCACTCTCATCGCTTTGCAATTGCAATAACAATCACTTTAAATTTTCTAAAATACATGGGAGTAAAATTTGAATAGATGTTTTTCTAAATGTAATTGTAGTTAATTAATTTTTTATAATTTTTTTTTTTTTGAGTAAAAAAGGTAGAACCTGCTATATTAAGTTATCGAAGAAACTTTGACAAAATGTACAGATATATAGGTCTGAGTCACCAGAAATGTTGTCGTTTACCAGAAACCAGCAAAGTTTGGAGAACATATAACAGTAGCGTGATAAAACAAAGAAACAAAATAGCATATGTCCTGCCCGGAGTAAACCGGGACAGATGACTATAGTCCAAGTGAACATGTAACAGTAGCATGATAAAACTAAGAAACAGAAAAAGCATAGAAGACCTAGATACCCAGTGACCTGTCGCCCTTGCTTGTCTGCCACGTGGACCCAGCTGGGATGACATATGCCTGTGCGCAGAGAGGGTACTTCCGCTTAGCTGGAGCATTGGAGTACGCATCAAGGAGCAGGTCCAGACGCTGGCCCATGAGAAGGGATTTGTGCTCCAGGTCTTCCATGTGGCCTCGGAGTTCGAACACTAGAGCCAGATGTTGTGCACGGAGGAAAGAACCATGCAAGACATTACCCATGTTGTTGATGGATACATCCCTCAATTCCATGGTCACTCCAATTCCAGCTTCGAGCTCCATCAGCTCTGCGTCATCCGCTTCTTCCTTCCTCGCTGAGCTAGTATTGTCCACGTTCTCTTCTGCTCTGGTTTTATTTCGCGTTTATTCCTCGAACGTTGCCTGCATATCATGGCTGGTGGGGCTGTAGTCACCCAGCCAGGTAATTTCCTCAATAATGCATCCGGGGATGTCATCTTCCAGAGAAATTTTTGGGTCGCTTCCATCCTGATGTTGCGCCTCCATGGCTTGGGGTTCCAGGTTGGTCGCCAAGTATTCCATGAACGAAATTTCTTCCGCGTAACAGGTGGGAAACGCATCCGCAACACCATCCTCCTGCCTGTCTCCAGGCTTAATTGCCGTGGTTTCGCTACAACATCTGGCTCCCGTCTCCGCAATGATGGCATGTAGAGCCAATTATTCAGCTCAAGCCTTCTTTCGGAGAATGGAGGTATCCATCGACAAAGCATGCTCCAGCTTCTCCTTCCCTTGTCGTTGCGCCTTGTGGGTGTACCAGGCCGATCCACGGCGAGGCCTGCCCCGCTTCTAGT
The DNA here is from genome assembly GCA_009831015.1 of Picea engelmannii. NCBI lineage: Eukaryota > Viridiplantae > Streptophyta > Pinopsida > Pinales > Pinaceae > Picea > Picea engelmannii. The sequence goes on along the minus strand of ML776752.1, from coordinate 1,147,733 downwards.
CATAATTGCCAGGGAATAGATGACGATACAGTGAGGATGCAGCGGAATGGGAGTAAGTCGGGAGGAGAAGGATACAGGGATGCACCAGAGCTCCCAGACGATGAGGAGAGTCGAAGCGAGAGCAGACCCACTCTGTCCAGGCACATGAAAAAACAAATTGCCAAAGGCCAAAGTCACCTGGCCATCCATAAACCATGTCATGCTGAGTGCGTTGTGAGCGAGAGTGTTCGCGCGAGGGAGGTGTCCCTCCACCGTATAACTATTGTTATGGCCATCTACCATCGTAAATGCAGGGCAGGTGGGTGGCGGCCATCAGCGTTTATGCTATGGCTTAGTGCTAAGCCCGATGTCAAGGAAGTGTCGCGTGTCACCCCATCCGGGGCAATTTTTTATAAATTTTAATTTTATTTATGTATGACAATATATTTGGAAAAATCATAATTGATCCAATTTAAAGCTAATAAATAAACCATTTAATGCAAACAGATCAAATTTTTTTACATAAGTAAATATATTAATTTTTTTTATAATGGTGAATTATTTTTTTTATATATAAATAAATTATATATTTAAAAATGTTTTTCAATAATTGGTTCCAGCTTTATAGCCTATATAGCCTATTCTAGGGGATATACCCTATAAAGTATATTCTAGAAGAGATGTGGAAACTTAAAGTATTAAGTGTTATGTTATAATTATAATAATAATAATAAAGTAGGTTCAAATATTAATAAGAATAATAATAATATTTATAAAAATAAAATCTTCTTATACGGAGGTTGTAATAATAACTTTAATTTGGTAAATAATCACTTTTTTAATATATTAAAAAATATATATTGATTTGAATTTGTTTATGATTTTTCCTATCTTCAATTACTAGATGACTAAAACAGTATAATGGTTATAATGGTTATGTAGGTAGTAATATATGGACGGTGTAATATATTAAAAATTGTATTCATATTTAAAAAAAAATATCAATATTAATATTAATATATTAAAAAACAAATTAATATTTTTTAATATTTTAATATAATAAACCATTATAGATCCATTTTAATCTAGGGTAAAAAAATTAATAACAATACATTAATTATTTCACAAATAAATAGCTATATATAATTATAATTAAGTCTATATTATTATATTAATTAGTAATATATTAAGTTGAACTATGATGAAATGTATTCTTAACAATTACTTTTTATTTTTATTTATTTATTTATTTTATAAGTGAAGTTATATATAATAACTATTCTTAATAATAATTTATTAAGAAAACAAAATTAAAAAATAAGTAGAAAAATGAGAAAGGTCCAAACTTCACAAAGTTAAAGGGAAACAATTTTGACTTGAATGAATTTTAAAAACATTATTTAATAATAGATATAAAAATAATAGTTGATAAATTTTTAATAATAATTTATTTGTCATTATTCTTTACATTATTCTGCAAGGTCTTGATCACTACTCACTATCCTAAGAATCTCATTTAAAGTGTAATTCCATAGATTTTTTTTTAGTGAAATTTAATTTTACCTATAATCTTGTTCAAAATAAATACCCACTTATAAAGATGTATATAAGTTATGGAATAATTATTTGGGTTAAATTTCTCTATATTATAGATCATATTACAATGTAGGAACATTCTAGTTTTTAGATTATTAAAAAATATACATAGATATATACATTTTACTTATAATTTGAAGAAATTGAAGGAAGAAAAATGAAGAATTTGGATTTTGTAGTTGTATTGATTTTACAAATATTATCATAAGTTTATTTTAACTTTACATTCTTTAAATATGAGAAAAAATAAATGAAATAATTGGATAAGGTCAAACAAATTAAAAACTTAATTTTAGTTGGATGAAGTTAAACAATTTAAATTTTATACTAATAATTTTTAGTTAATATAGGTGTAATTAGTAGCTCTCTCAATTGTAATCTTATAATAGATTATTTTCTCATTATTTCTTAATATTACAATTGAGTGATTTGGGAAGTTAGAGTTCTTATTTGATCAAGATTTTGAAGATTTGGATCGATTTAGAATTGGACATCCTTCCACCATACACTAAACTTGGATTATTGTGAAACTCTACTCATACCTAAAGATTAAACTAAACTTGGATTAATAGGTAATTGTGCTCATTCGTAAAGATTATCAATAAAAGTCTCAAGAAGCTTATCATTATTAAATATAATGTAATTTACATGCCACATATAAAGGTATGAAAATTATACATCATTTTCAAAAGCTATTTGTGTAAATTTCATATTTTAAATAAAGTTCAAATTTAGTATAACAACTCTAGTTATCTAATCATATAAATATATATTATTACTATTTATTAGGTTAAAATTAAATAGGTGATATTAAATAGCTTTGACAATTTCTTACTTAAAAGTCTAAAAGAGCTAGTGTGTTATAATTCAATTATACTTTGGAGTGTAATGGATATGACTAATATATCACAATTTTTGTTTATCAATTTATTTTAAAAGGGTTTTCAAACCTTCAATTTACACATGACATTGTTAATAGTTATTAACATCTAGATCAATTCATTTCTACTAAAACTTTCCAAAAAGTGGAGCCCTCATTTTCATTTCTATTTTGTTTTTAGACTATGCATAAGTAATATTTTATTAAAGTTTCATGTGTTTTATAATTATTTTAGCTTTTAGCTTTGGGCTACATACAACTACTACTTTAAAATATTTTGAAGTGATAGATATAAGTAGTGTTGTTGCTAATTTCACTTGTATTCATATTTGATTTCTTTATCATCTAGAAATGTATGTAATATTCTTAAATCCGAGAGTCCTAAAGTGTGATTTATGCATTTTTATATATAGTTTATACTCGAGACTTCGGGTTAACATTTAGTACATAATTCCAACACTTTACTCTAGAAATTACATACTATATTATGTGATTTGTTTTCCATTAAACTACACAAAATTGTATCAAAGCACAAAATATTGTTATACAAGTTCATTTCGATAGAGTGTGGAGAGTCTAGCATGTACATGTACTAGGTGCTCACTTGGAGTCCTATAAAAAAGAGCTCATGAGAAGTTCTACAACACAAGGCCCTCACTGACACTACCACCAAACATTTTTCAATAAATTTTCTCATTTTTGAATCAAAAGCCTTTGCAAATCATGCATGCCCTATACCAAAACTCACCTTATTAGAAATGTAATCAACATTACGAAACTCATTGTAAGGAATCTCAAGAGTAACCATCTCTAGTAAGCACATGCCAAACAAATAAACATCTACATGTTGATTATCATCCTCGTCATATAGTTATGGAGACAGGAATTTCAATGTACCAATGATAGTGTGCACAACATGATCATTTTCCATGATAGTGTCAAAATCCAGATCCCCAAATATATCGTTGCAATTTAGATCTCTATGAATTATGCAAGGGTTATGATTATGAAGATAATTCAATCCTTCAAATATCTAACGTGTCAAATTCTTCACCGCTTTCATTGAGATATATCGATGCTTTTGGCGGCACTAGCTGAGGGTCCCCAAGTGCATACCTCAGTAATAAAATCCACATGTCTTGTGCTTGGAGGGTCCCCTTTTATTACAGATGTAAACCTAATATCTACTGCATACACTACATAAATCAATTAACCTTTTGAACATGGAGAAGAAGTTAGGTATGAGGGGTTTGTCTCTCATTGGTTCTTAAAGTGGCTGCAATGAGTTTTATTACATATAAACACATTATTATCACTTAAATGTTAATAAAACTGACAACTTTGTCAATAACATGGATAACTTTTAAAAATGACTTCGAGTAAGCAATGTTGAGTAAAATGCATAGCTTCACCAATAATGTGGATGACATATCCACAACCAATTAGTATACTAAGTAATGTTGAGAAAAGTAACAACTTCATGAAGAATATTGATGTCTTTTAAAAATAATTAAGTTAATTATAATAAATAGAAACATGTGTTTAGAGACATGCACAAAGGGAAGACAGATGGTGCTTTATGAGCTTTATGTAAGGTCTTTACTTATGGTTGGTAGTGGGCACATTGTTTAGGTGTGCATAAAGGGTTGAGTTAAAAGGTTACAATGCCAATTGTTGTTTTTTTTTTCTCAATGGACAAAGTGGTGAACCGTTTCATGTTTCATTTATACGAGTTGAGACACCTTGGGGGCATGAGCCCAACATCATCAAAATAGTCAACCAACTTCAAATACAATCATTTTAATTGCAATATATTTATAATCACAATTAACAACATTAAAATAAAACTTCCCTTGAAGTTAAAATACAATCATTTTAATTGTAATATATGTATAATCCCAATTAACAACATAATATAAAACCTCCCTCAAATTACTTTGGCATTCTCATTTACCAACTATGTTAATAGTTAGCTTAACCATGATAATTAAGTAATAACAAATTTTACCAGTCCGAGAGAGATAATTATCACGTGTTGTGAAAGTCATTTCTGATTATAAATGTTGACAAAGGGTTTTCCAAAAAGTCCTTCCTTCCCATGTCACGTCGTATAACGTCAGTCATATCTAATCAGCCCTCGGAGCGCTTTGTTTTGTACTAAACGCACTTGGCATTGTCGAGCTTTTTGCATAGCTGGCCTACATAACACTTTTTGTGTTCTCCTCCACTTTTATTTACGACATTAGGTTGGCTACGTAAAGTCGAATTGTGGACTCACATTGCTTTAAAGAAACAGCACAATCCGAATATTTATGTTTTTACGTGTACAAGTTGGCTTTTTAAATAATATAGTGAGCCCATCATGGAATAATTATGTGACTAAATTACCATCTAGAACCTTAGATCGAATCCACACATTAAGTAACTTACCACAATCCAAATATCTAATCAATAAAGACTATTTATTGCAGTTCTGCTTCTGTATACGGTTGGATTTAAAGTAAATTTTAGATTTGAAGATTTACACCTTTTATATGCAACAGAACAACATACAGAATATTACATACTTTGATACTAGATGCATACATTGGTATTTTGATATATTTTCATCCTGTGTGATGAAATTACCATCTAGAAGCTTAGACCGAATCCATGCTTTAAGAAATTACCATCTAGAAGCTTAGACCGAATCCATGCTTTAAGGACGAGCACAATCCCAATAGCTGTTTTTTAACGTTTGCAGACTCGTAACACGGCGAAGTTATCCATATTATCTATGTGATGAAACTACCATCTAGAAGCCTCGAGAGCCTGCCAACAAATCAATTAAATATTGACATCGGGGTCCAACCATACCCTACAAAGATGCGATTCAATCGAAAAATATAGCATTATGAGTACAGTTCAAATCAATCTTTCTTTACGCCAGTGAAGTACTTCTGTATAGTGATTAAAATGAAAAATATGAACGAAAGAGTCGTAGTCTAAATTTTCTAATTAGAATTTAGAATGGGTCAAAATGTAGAATAGTTAAACAATATTAAATTAAAAGGATTTTTACATAGTTAATGTTCAAGTTTGAACAAATACAGTCACATAACTATATGTCATTGTTATGAGTTTTCTTATTTTTCCATTTCATTTATATTATGTCATTGTTATGAGTTTTCTTATTTTTCCATTTCATTTATATTGGTTAGAAAAATAAGAAAACTCATACAGTCACATGCATGCAACTATGTTAATGTGAATGCATGCAATCTATTTATGAATTGTTCATGTAACTATGTGATATATTCATGATTAGTTTGTGTAACTGAGTGATAGATGTTATATATGTGAACATACCCATAGAGGTGAGAGTACAATGTGAGTTCAAGTGTGCAAGTTGTGTAGAGAGCAAAGTGTGTGTAAGGAGAGGATGATTGTATGCCTATGACGGCTATTGTAATTCTCCCTTCAATAATAAGATAATCATTGCCCGTGGTTTTTTCCCTCATTAGGTTTCCACATAAATCATTCTGTCAATTGTAGGATTGTTGTGCTTGGTTTAATGCTTGTTTGATCCAAATTTTATGAGCAGATCGAAATGAACACAGATTATTAAAAGATACTTAACACAAAATAATAGAAATACAGTAAAATTGGTTTTCTATTCAATAAGGAAATAAGTTGAATCTATAAAATGCAGCAAAAAACAAGCTTGTTGGAATGGTGGCAGCTTATCTCTGAGAAGAGATGTGACGACTGTGCTCATTCACAAGAAGATGATTACAATGAGGCTCTGAAGGCCTTTTTACAATAAACAGGGATGTCAAAGACCCTAGACATCCAAAAACCTAAGCCTAGGAGATGAAGCACCAAAATTCATGTGGGCCCCGTTTGGGTAAGTCAATACATCAACTTCCCGGGGTCATAACTTTTGCATATGATCTTTGTTTTAGGTGCACGATAGCTCGTTTGAAAGGTATCGTCGAGGAGATTCATTTTCAGGGATCGATTATGCCTTTAACTTTCATTAAGAAGCTCGATCCTGAAAAATCTTCATTTAGGCCCTCAAAATGGCCCCGAAAGTTAAAACTGCTTAAAATAGTAAATTGTCAAAATTGCAAGAAAACTATTCTGAGTGAGTTGGAAAAGGTGGGTGGCTACCGATATCCACCTGGATCAATCCTCCTTCCTTAGGAATCAATGGTCTCCATTGTGTTGAGCTCCCCCATCAGATGAGAAAATTTATGTTGAATATGGCCCCGAGTGAGCTACTTGCCTTGGTGCAGGGGATGCCCTGCTTTGACGACTCGATAAAGATGGAGCCTTTGTTGTCGAGTGCCCTTGATCTGTATGTCCACAATCTGATCATTGGATTCTTGTTGCGTGCAGTCAAGGTTGAGCTCTGTCGGTGTCAACTACTCTACTATCTCTGAAGTGTCCAATAATGGTGGGAAATATGGCTGAAGAAGAGCCACATTGAAGGTTGGATGCAGACCAATGAAGGTGGGAATGTTGAGCTCAAAATCATTGTCACCCACATCCCTAGTGATGGTTTATGACCCATAACAGAGTGGGAGAAGCTTTCGATGGGGCCCTGTAAGGCGTTTTTTCTGCAAATGCAACCAAAATTTGTCGCCCACTTGAAACTTATGTGGCACCCGATGTTGATCATGGCGTTGTTTGTACTTGGCAATAGACTTCTCTAGAATATCCTGAACATGTTGGCGGATGTGCTGGATCCGCTCAATGAACCGGGTGGCTTTGTCAGCTTCTGGTGGAGGAGGGGACGAGTTGGCCGAGGTGGTCGCCAAGGGTAGTGCAACATCCATGGGGCCCAATGGTTGGAATCCCAACCCCACCTGAAAGGGGTCGTGGCCAGTTGAGTTATTCATGGCTCAGTTGTAGCTATGATGGACATTTAGAAGACTCTCATCCCATGTGCAGGGGTGTTTTGAATTGTACATGCGTAGGATATGTACGACAATTTGATTGATGACCTCAGTTTGACCATCTGTCTTGGGGTGGAAGGCAGTGGATTTGGTGAGCTTGGTATCTAGTAGTGACAAGAGGCTTCACCAGAATGAGCTGAGGAGCTAACTGTCACGGTCTGAGATAATGGTTTGTGGGATCCCAAAATCTACCCATACTCGTTCAAAGAAGATCTTGGCATTGGCTTCTGTTGTGATGTTCTTCTTGCAGGCGGCTAGAATCGCCATCTTGGAAAAGCGATCAACAACCACATGTAGTCCATTGAGATGGATTCCCATGTCCTGTTGGGAGTAGGAAGAGGGGTGTACATGCCCTATTTCTTAGTGGTCAGTTTGGAAATAGCACATGCGGTGTAGGACTTGATATACTTGTCGACATCTTGTCGAAGTTTCAGCCAGTAGAAATGTTTATACAACGCTGCCACTTTCTTTTCGACAGCAAAGTGTCCTACCACCAAACTGTAGTGAGCTTCCCAAATCAGCTTTGCATGCTCGCTTGATGGAATGTAGAGATGGCCCAGATGACACAACAACCTGTCCTGAAGATGGAAATTAGTAACCACCGAGTTGGCACCCAACATTTGGTATGTGGTGGAGAATTCAGTATCTGTCTCGTAGAGGTGGTGCCATATGGAGGTCTCATGACCACAAGAGTCTAGCACCATGGTGAGTGTCGCGACTGGAGGTTGGCTAAGGTAGTCAGCAACTCGGTTGGTACTTCCTATTTTATACTCGATGTTGAGGTGGAATTGTTGTAAGTATGTTGACCACTTCTGATGGTGGTCATTCTAAAATTTTCCTTGGGTTTGCATGAACTGTACTATCTTGTGATAAGTGTGGACGATTGTCTCCTTCCCAAGAATGTAATGTCTCCACTGGCAGTAGGCTTGCACAATGGAATACATCTATTTGTTGTAAGTAGGGTTCTTATAGACAACATCTGATAGTATCTCACTATGATATGCCACGGGGTGGTTGTGTTGAGTGAGAACGGTGCCCATATCATAGTTTGAATCATCTGTCTCAATCTCAAAGGGATGTTGTAGGTTCGGTAATGAAAGTACCGGGGATGAGCACAAATGCTTCTTCAAGTCATCAAAGGCTTGTTTTTGGGACAAGCCCCACACATATTTTTCCTTACCACCACCCCTGGTTACTTGGTTGAGGGCCCATGCGATATGAGATAATCCCAACACAAACTTGCGATAGAAATTGGCTAGGCCCAAGAAGCTCTGAAGTTCAGTGAGTGTGGTTGTGGCTGGCCAGTCATGGATGACCTAGATGTTGTCTAGATCCACATGCACACCATGTTGATTAATGATGTAGCCTAAGTAATGGACCATGTCCTTGCTGAAGGAGTATTTTTCCAAGTTTGCATATAGTTTGTGCTGCCGCAGGTTGTGCAGAACCTATTGAATATGTTGCAAGTGTTTCCACCAAGTCTTGTTGTAGATGAGGATATCATACAGATACACCACTACAAAATTATTGGTGAAAGGTCATAGGATATCATCCATCATCCTCATAAAAGTTGTTGGATCATTTTTCAAACCAAAGGGAATGACCAACCATTCAAAAAGATATTCTTTTGACTTAAAGGCAGTCTTCCATACATTTGTTTGTCCTATTGGGACCTGGTGGTAGCCAGACTTCAGAACAATCTTACTGAAGTATTTGTCTCATGTGAGCTAATGAAAGAGGTCGTCGATTCAGGGAATAGGGTACCAGTTTTGGACTTTGATTTTATTCTATGCCCGGTAATCAATGCAGATTCGCCAGGTCCTGTCTTTCTTCTGCACCAACATGATTGGGCTCCCACAAGGCGATGAGATAGGACATATGTGCCCCTTGTGGAGCAGTTCTTGTATCTGCCTCGTGATCTCCTCATTTCATAACAGATAGTGAGGGTAGACTGGTGATCCAAAAATTTATTTTAAACAACAATGGTTGAGTTATTATGCATGTGTTTGTTGGCAAATGTCTAACAGGTAGTGTATGCTTATCATTGTTGGAAAGTACAATAGTGAAGATGGCAGGATCATAGTGTGCATGTGAAAACTCTGCATAGGCGCAGAAGTCCAAGAATCCCTTGGGGATTCGGAAGTGAATGCTCAGGAGGAACAACGTCTAGGAGAACGCGCGCAACAAAGCTCAAGATACAGGAGTTCGCAGAGGAGAAGGAAGACAAAGGTCAAGGCCTTTGAGAACTTGTAATTCTCCCAAGGTTGGGAGGAAAGTGTGTAAATCTCAGGAGGGAGCACAGCCGCCATCAGATAGACTGAAGAAGAAGATCTGGACCGTTGGTTTCTATGTCCAAGAGGAGCTTAGGAGAAACCTACAGAAGGGAGAGATCGACAGTCGTTCGATCTCATTCAGAAATCCTGTCAGCCGTCAGATCGGACAGGAGCTGCACGATGTTTACCATCAAGAAAATCCAAGGTGAAATCCCGAAAGGAGGGATGACTCATCGGGGTTTCACATATCAGGAATCCCGTGAGCCAATGCATTGAAGCATTGAAAATCTCGAAACCCCGACAAATGGTAAGACTACGGTCACGGGGATAACAGTCATATGGGCCAGGAGCCTAGCCAAGAGAGCTAGTGCGTAAAGAGCGTGTTGAGATTCGAGGGATCGCGAATCCTGAGGACATACATGTTTCGACATTGGAAAGTCCGAAACCCCGATGAGGAGGCTTGGTTGCGGTCATATAGGAGAAGGTCACGTGGACCACGAGTTAGAGGCGTCAGATCCAAGCGCAGGGTCCGACCACCATTGGATTGAAGAAAACTTGCACGATCTTTAAAAGTGCAAGGAGTAGAGGGCTCACGAAATCCCGACATAATCTAAGCCGTCATATCAAGATGTGATCTAGACCGTCAACCCGACTCACGTCAGCAGACCACGTCAACTAGGAACATGTGGCACAACCAGGTAATCACAAGTGTCAGACTGATTCAACATTTCAGGCACATGTAAGTCACGAATCAGAGTGACACGTGGCAGTATTCAACACATGTCAATCCACGCATGACGTCAGCAGATGGACACCTTGTCGGAGTTTCGGGGATTGAGAGTTGGACATGTCAAAGATTATTGACATCAAGAATCCTGATATCGCGATACGTGAAATCACGATGCAATCTGAGCCGTTAGATCAAGCCTTGATCTGGACCGTTGATGGAGAGGCATCGGGGATCGAGAGTTGGACATGTCAAAAATTATCGACATCAGGAATCCTGATATCATGATAAGTGAAATTGCGATGTAATCTGAACCGTCAGATCAAGTGTTGATCGGAGGGCTACTGATGCATGACACAGTGAAACTGCCAGAAACGATTGATGGCGTCTGCT
>ML776752.1:1106379-1125106 GCA_009831015.1 Picea engelmannii | reverse complement strand
ACCAGGAGAAAGCTAATCAAAACCACCGAACAATCTCATATAGCTCTCATATCCATGCTGGAACCCAAGAATTTTAATGAAGCCAGCACAGATGATCACTGGATTAAAGCAATGAATGAAGAACTTGATCAGATTGAGAAAAAAAATACATGGGATATGGTTCAAAGACTCGAAGGTAAAAATGTCATTGGCTCCAAATGGATCTTTAAGAATAAATTGAATGAGCAAGGACAAGTTATCAGGAATAAAGCGAGGTTAGTCTGTAAAGGATATGCTCAGATAGAAGGACTGGATTTTGATGAAACATTTGCACCTGTAGAAAGATTAGAAGCTATCATAATGTTTCTTTCCTATGCTTGTCATAAAAGGTTTAAAGTCTACCAAATGGATGTCAAGTCAACCTTTCTCAATGGAGATTTAAGTGAAGAAGTCTATATGGAACAACCAGAGGGTTTCAAATTATTTGATAACCCTGACTTAGTACACAAGTTTAAGAAATCTTTATATGGTTTAAAACAAGCCCCTCGAACCTGGTATCACAAATTGGATACGTAGCTCAAAGACAAAGGGTTCAAGAGAGGAACAATTGACAACAATTTGTATATTAAGACAGAGGATAATGATTTGCTCATCGTACTAGTCTATGTAGATGACATCATCTTTGGATGTAATAAGGATTCACTGGTACAATGGTTTGCTTTTGCCATGGAGTCTGAATTTGAAATGTCTATGATAGGAGAACTGTCATTTTTCCTTGGTCTGCAAATTACTCAAAGGCTCGATGGGATCTTCATTTCTCAAGGCAAATATTTAAGAGAAATGTTGAAAAGGTTTCAAATGGAAGATTCTAAACCGGTGGGTACACCTATGGTAACTGGATGTAAATTAAGAAAGGATGATGATTCACCTGATGTTGATCAAAGCTCATATCGATCAATGATAGGAAGCCTATTGTACATTACAACATCTCGCCCAGACATAATGCATGGTGTAGAAATGGTAGGAAGATATCAGGCTGCACCTAAAAAATGTCATTTGTGAGCTGTCAAAAGGATATTCAGGTACTTAAAAGAAACAATGACTTATGGTCTGTGGTATCCCATAAATCAAATTCTTCAGTTGACTGCTTATTCAGATGCAGATTGGGAAAATTGTGTTGATGAGAGAAAAAGAACCAGTGGAGGAGCATTCTTCTTGGGTAACTCCTTAGTAGCCTGGCTCAGTAAAAAGCAAGGTTCTATTTCTTTATCAACCACAGAGGCAGAGTACATTGATGTTGCTACCTGTTGCACACAGGTATTATGGATGATTCAAACACTTACAGACTTAGAGGTAAAATATACTGCACCGATCCCAATTCATTGTGATAACATAAGTGCCATCATTGTGTCTAAAAATCCTGTCCTCCACTCCAAGAAAAAACATATTCCCATAAAATATCATTTTCTGAGAGAGAAGGTCACCAATCAGGTTGTTCAGGTCCATTACATTCCCACTACAGAACAAATTCCATACATATTTACTAAGCCCCTAGCCAAGACACCGTTTGAATATCTCAGACATAAGTTGGGTGTCATTTCGTTTCACACCTAACAAGTCCATCTTGTTAGGGGGAGTTTTGCATTGTTTGAAAGTTTAATGCCTCCTAAAATTCCTGCAATAGCTCAGGGGGAGCATGTCTCTTCTTTGACATTGATGTCAAAGGGGGAGAAAAGAATTCGGGTGCCTTAGTTGCCATCAATGCCAAAGGGGGAGATTGTTGGAAAATGCCTAACAGGTAGCGTATGCTTGTCATTTATGGAAAGTACAACAGTGAATATGGAAGGATCAGAGTGTGCATGTGAAGACTCTGCAGAGGCGCAGAAGTCCAAGAATCCCTTGGGGATTCAGAAGTGAAAGATCAGAAGGAACAACGTCAAGGAGAACGTGCGCAGCAAAGCTCAAGATACAGGAGTTCGCAGAGGAGAAGGAAGACAAAGGTCAAGGCCTTTGAGAACTTGTAATTCTCCCAAGGTTGGGAGGAAAGTGTGTAAAGCTCAGGAGGGAGCACAGTCATCGTCAGATCGACTGAAGAAGAAGATCGGACAGGAGCTGCACGAGGTTTACCATCGGGAAAATCCAAGGTGAAATCCCGAAAGGAGGGATGACTCATCGAGGTTTCACATATCGGGAATCCCGTGAGCCAATGCATTGCGACATTGAAAAGCTCAAAACCCTGACGAGTGGTAAGACTTTGGTCATGGGGATAACGGTCATATGGGCCAGGAGCCTAGCCAGGAGAGCTAGTGCGTAAAGAGTGCGTCGGGATTCGAGGGATCGCGAATCCTGAGGACATACATGTTTCGACATTGGAAAGTCCAAAACCCCGATGAGGAGGCTTGGCTGCGGTCATATAGGAGAAGGTCATGTGGACCACGAGCTTAACCGGAGGGATAATTGAAGTTAGAGGCGTCAGATCCAAGCGCAGGGTCCGACCACCGTTGGATTGAAGAAAACCTGCACGATATTTAAAAGTGCAAGGAGTAGAGGGCTCACGAAATCCCGGCGTAATCTGAGTCGTCAGATCAAGATGTGATCTAGACCGTCGACCCGACTCACGTCAGTTAGGAACACGTGGTACAACCAGTTAATGACAAGTGTTAGACTGATTCAACATTTCAGGCACATGTAAGTCACGAATCAAAGTGACACGTGGCAGTATTCAACACATGTCAATCCGTGCATGACGTCAGCAGATGGACACCTTGTTGGAGTTTCAGGGATCGAGCATTGGACATGTCAAATATTATTGACATCAGGAATCCCGATATCGCGATATGTGAAATCACGATGCAATCTGAGCCATCAGATCAAGCCTTGATATGGACCGTTGATGGAGAGGCATCGAGGATCGAGAGTTGGACATGTAAAAAATTATCGACATCAGGAATCCCGATATCGCGATAGGTGAAATCGCGATGTAATCTGAACCGTCAGATCAAGTGTTGATCGGAGGGCTACTGATGCACGACACAGTGAAACTACCAGAAACGATTGATGGCGTCTGCTAGAGAATTCGAAGAGACCCATGTGTGATCGCTAGAGGAGATGAAGAGTCTCCAAGCTTCGTCCAAGTGAAGGAAGACTATTCTTAGAAGGGATTGACAGATGGAATAGCGTGGAAGACTGTAACTAAAATAGAGAAGGTGAGCTCAACTGTCACAAAGAAGACTAAGAGTCTCAACTGCCAGAGAAGCTGAAGAGTCATGATGATGATCAGACAAAACACTCGAGAGGTGGAGGATAACGGTGCAGAGTCAGCATGCAGAGGATTGCGAACATTGCATGCATAAGGTGCACAGAAGCTATAAATACAGAGTACAGAGAAGAGAAGAGGGTTGTTATTGTTGCTGTTGGAGTTTGTTGTGCTTGTTGTTGGTGAAGGTGATTCATGTGTGAAGAAGGATCAGAGTGCAGCAGCTGAATAGGATAGGAGAGGAACTGCGCAAGTGAATGGACATGGCGCACAGAGCATAAAAAGAGGAAAAAAAGACAGCGCAAGAGATGTGTGTAGAAAGGCAATGAGGCAGACAGAGCAACGAAATGCAGCAGAATAGTGATGAGTCTGGTAAGCCATTGGTGAACATCATATCACTGTAATAAGTTTCAGTAGCAAAGATTTATATTTCAGGGTGGTTGGGAGGATCTAGGGAGGACTGGTGTCCTCAAAGGTTCAAGTGGGTGCTTGAACACAGGGAGTTGGTGCTTCCTTCTAGTTGGTGCTAGAGAAACCAGGGAGTTGGTGCTTCCTTCTAGTTGGTGCTAGAGAAACCAGGGAGTTGGTGCTTCCTTCTAGTGGGTGAAAAACAGAGAGTTGGTGCTCTCAGCAAGTTGCAGCTTGCAAAACTGAGGTTGTAGCCTCATCATGACTTGGTGCTCATATGTATGATACTATAAAGATTGTAACCATTACTTATGATATAAAGAAAAAGAGGTTTTTACCCTGCATGGGTTTTCTTGGGAAATATTTGTCTTTGTGTTTCTCATATATGTGAATGATGCTAAAAGTGCCATTGTTTATTTCACTGCATTATTGTGATCATCATTCAGTATCTCTACACAGATTTTAAAAGAACCATTATTGTTTAAGCACGGTAACAACTGATTCACCCCCCCCGTCAGTTGTCTAACAATGTTTATTAACCATTTAGGAAGCTGGATGAAAGAGGAAGAAATATGAATTAAACATAACTTCCATTAAGCATATTCAGATCTAGAAATAAGCATAAAACATCAGCAAACCATAACACCAATGTGATAACGTAGTTTGACAATCTTGCCTATGTCTTCGGGCCTTTGTCTCAGTGTGTGAGGTTTTCTTATTTCTGTTTGGATCATTAAAATTACATCATAGTAGTGTCAAAATCTTACAAAATTGATATGTTCTTGTTCTACCAGATCTCTAGAACCCAACAAAAAAAATGACACTCAAATCGGATGACTGAAGCTCCCAGAAATGACTCGCAAAGGTGCGCTCCTCAATAGCTTCCTTGCATAAAAATGGCTTTGGATTGGAAAATATTGAGCATAAACCTTCTCTGAATGTCCTCCATGGATCCTGGAAGCTCTGGCTTATATAGATCTGGAGTTGGTAACCATCTCCGAACTTCTCCCCAAAATATGGCCTAAAAAAGGGCCCAATATCCCCCAATATTAGCCAAAAATCTCCAAAAATGTTGAATAAAATCAACCAAAATCACTATAATAAAGTTCATAACCCACTTTAACAATAATATAGGGAGCATCCCCCTATTTCTCATCCCCTGTTCATATTCAGCGCATCCATGTGGTCAGGTGCTAACATCCGGGCACACTGACACGTCACTTATCAGCTCTCGGTTCTATGTAGTGGTGATATGGCCGCGGTCTAGAAACTCCATGTGCCCCAACATGCAATAAGACACAGAATTTTGGCCTGTGGTTACATCCCTGTTCGGTGGGCTAGCTCGACCGACTGGGCTAACCCTTTAAAACCACGCCAACAATGAAACCTCAAGTATTATGCTAATCAGTATAACCGTGGGATGGAAAGTTATAACCACGCGCACAAATGATTAGAGCCTAGGGTCATGTGAAAATGGTCATGTGGGTGTTCGTCGGGGGTTGAGGCCTAGCCCCAACCCTATTCTTCCCCACCTTACACTATATGCAAGCATTTATATATTCGAAACCACATACAGTTAAGAAACATTGTGAGGGCAGGCTAGATAGCCCAACCCTACCAAGTCCTTGCCCGATGGAGAGGTCTTGAGTTCAAACCTCATTAACTACAAAAAATATTCAACCAATAACCAGTATAAGGGTTCCACGTGGAATCACATGTATGAGCCAAGCGACACCGTACCATACACTGAGAGATCTGCCACTTGTGAATTTTTCATTTGTCCACGTGTCTGCCACCTGTCTTCCCTGTCATCATACTTGCCAAGTCACCGTCTGCCACATGTCGTCATACGGGCATGTGACGTGTCACCTTTGCAGTGGTGACACTTTTCACTTTCGGATTGGTCCACCTGTACCTTCCCAACACGTCATCCATCTACATGTCCAGTCAACCTTCCATGTCAGTTGTACAGACACTGCCACATCATCACCAACTCTTCCTTCCATGTCAGTTGTATGGTTCTACGACCTGTACAGTTAGCTTCATGTGGCACTGTACGGACTGTATAGTCATCATTTTTTGCCTTCTGACAAAATGAACACATCACCATATCTAGAGCATATGACGTTCATTTGAACCCGTTCAAGTTGTGTTGGGTTCGTATCGATGAGGCCTACACACATGTCTGTTTTGAATTCATTATGAGAACTTTGATTTTTAGGCCTTTCTGAGCCCCATAAAGCTCTCGGATCCAATTATGGATCGCACCTCCCCACTAAGTACCTTTTGGTTCCACAAAAGGTTACTGACTAGTCATCAAGCTCGAGATAGGCAACCCAAATTTTTCTCTGTCTTTGAACTCTGTCTTGTGCACCTGTCTCATCAAGATCAACTGTAACACAATCATGATAACTGAAAACATATTGTTAGTCATTTGTACCCCGTCACATCTTACTGAATCCACTATCATCCATATAGAAAACATTACTAATGATAGTATAAAAAATATGACTAAAAATGAGCTTATATGTTTGTAATATTTACACGACATTAGCTTATCTTGAAGCAAAGTGTGATTGATTTTCCATTCTACCATCATCTCCTATTCTTATTTAAGATCGATTACTTGATTTGAAACAATTATAGGTGTGTTGCTTTCTTGAGCCGCCTTTCTTAATTGTTCCATTGTTTGAAGAGTTTTATTTGCCTTTAGATGATGAGCATGAACCACATATTCTTGACCTTCTTTGGTTAAATGATATTAATTATTTGCCCTATACAATATTGCTTTACGATCATATAAGTATGGACTGCCTAAGACCATTCCAAATTCACTTAGTTACACCACATCACATGTTACATCTGATTGTTTCTTATCCATTTATGTGTGTAAGGATTATGATGCATCTGTTTTTTTAATCTCAATTGCTTAACCAATTCCTATGAAATTAAGTTAGATTGAGATCCACTATCTATCAATGTGTCAACCTTAGTGTGTCTCATGATGACCCATATGTGAAACAAGTTACTTCTACAATCAAATCCTTCACCAATTTTACCCGTCATACCAACTAATGAGACTTTAGATTCATCATTTGAATCTGATCCCAAGTCTGATGGTCATGTTGTTGCTATAACTATTTTCCTCCCTTTCTTTTCTTTGAACCACTTCGGTGTCTTCTCGGGATGCAATTGCCAACAATGGTCCTCATCATGCCCCTCTTTCTTGCAATGCTCGCAAGAGGGTTTCTCTTCCTTTCTTTCCACTAAATTTGAATTATTTCCATGCCACTTCCTTTTGTCCACTTTCCTTGAATATGATTCCCCTGATACACCAACACTTGTTTTCCCTGCTTCAATGTATGTCGCTTGAGCAGAAACCTCATCAAGATTATTTGGTCCAAACATGAATACAATATTTCGAATATGTGCAGGTGAACCTCCTATATACTTCATAATAGTTTCTTGGGTATGTAAAGTAATATCTAACATCAATGCCATTTTACGAAATCCATATGTGTATGCTTGCACTATTTTTCCTTTTTTTAGTTTAAGAGTTTTCCATTCAATTAATGCTTTCTATTTATAACCCAAAGGATAGATGCTTTCTAAGTGCATAAATAAAACTTTTCCATGATGGAAATACATTACCCACTTATTGTGTGTCATTTTGCAACTTGCTTTTCAACTAGATGAGTGATGTTCCCGCAAGTCTAAGGGATGCCAACTTGATCTGAGTTGCCTCATCCTTGATTTGTTGCACGTTGCAATAAATCTCCATCTGTCTGACCCAATTGTCAAGTCTCTATGCAGTAACTTGACCATCATACATGGGTAATTCGAATTTAACATCAAGTTTTAATAAAGGCATTTCATTCTTATGTTTATGAGCATGTTTCTTTGCATTGGATTTAGAACTTGAACTTGAAGAAGAAGGATGTAAGGTAGCTAGAGAGGTAGTGGGGGGGCCGAGAGGGCCCATAGTGATAATAGTGGAGGTCATTAAATGTAAGGTGGACTAGGCCCACTATATTATTAAATAAGGTCCACTATGGTAGTTTGATATAATAAATGGGTAATTAGATATAATAAATATAAGAGGACTTCTTATAAGGTTCTACTTCTAGAAGATTCCTCCTCTAGAATGTTCTTAGGTGATGGTAGCACTATATAAAGGGGTTCAAGCAATGTAATGAGACATGAAGAGAAGTATTGTATTTGGAGCGGTAGCTCAATAGGAGGATGCCCCCTCGAAGAGGCAAGTGAATAGGAGAGGATCCCTTCCATAATAGGATCCATTGTATGGTGTTGCCCTACCTCAAGCGTTTGATATAATAAAGTTGTGTTTTTCTATATTGTTCTTCTATATCTGTTGTGGTGCTTTTGTATTCAGTATTGGGTTCTTAACAAAGGAGAAGAAGGAGGTGAATATGCAGGTGAAGGAGGATTTTGAGGAGGATCCTCTATTTCTTCACTTATTACCTTTGAAGATTCACAAAGAATTGGTCTCTTTTATTCAAAGTAATCCTCATACAAAACCTTCATCAGCTCCGACATAACAAAGAATTTTTTTTGAAACTCTTTATCATCCTGAGAAAGTTCCTCTTCCGATGCCATCTTCTCGCTTTGATAATTTCTCTTTCTCAATCCAATCAATGGATTCTCTTCAACAAGCTCGTCTTCACCGCAATGTAGCGTTTCCCTAGTTTACATGCAAAACTCAAATCAAAATGTCAACTTGCTCTGATACTACTTGATCCAAAAAGATCTTTTAAATGACAATGGTTGATTATTATGTATGTGTTTATTAACCATTTAGGAAGCTGAATGAAAGAGGAAGAAATATGAATTTAGAATAACAACCATTAAGAATATTCATATCTGGAAATAAGCATAAAATAACAACAAACCATAACATCAATCTGATAATGGAGTTCGACAATCTCGCCTACATCTCCGAGACTTTGTCTCAGTGGGTGAGGCTTTCTTATTTCTTTTCAAAGCTTTGAAAGTACATCACACCAGTGCCAAAAGGTTACAAAACTGATTTGGTCTTGTTCTACTAGATCTCTAGAACCCAACAAAAGAAACAACACTCAAATCGGATGACCGAAACTCCCAGAAATGGCCCGCAAAGGTGCGCTCCTCAATAGCTTCCTTTCATAAAAATGACTTTGGCTTAGAAAATATTCAACATAAACCTACTATGAATATTATCCATGGCTCCAAGAAGAAATGGATTATATAGATTTGGAGTTGGTAACCATCTCCCAACTTCTCCCAAAAATCTGGCCTAAAAAAGGGCCCAATATCCCCCAATATTAGCCAAAAATCTCCAAAAGTGTTGAATAAAATCAACAAAAATCACTATAATAAGGTTCATAACCCACTTTAGCAATAATATAGGTCACAACCCCCTATTTCACAGCCCTTGGTCATATTAAGCGCATCCATGTGGTCAGGCGCTAACATCCTGGCGTGTTGGCCCCTCACTTTTCAGCTCTCGATTCTATGTAGTGGCCATATGGTTGCGGTACAGAAACTCCACACACCCCAACATGTCATAAGCCCCGAAATTTTGGCCCGTGGTTATGCCCCTGTTCGACAGGCTAGCTTGACTGACCGAGGCCTACCCTTTAAAACCGCACCAACAACGAAACCCCGAGTCATATGCTAACCGGTATAATCGTGGCCTCTCAAGTTATAACTGCGCGTGTAAAAGAGCAGAGCCTAGGGTCATGTGACAATGGTCATGTGGGTGTCCATCAGTATTCTGGCCCGCCTTACAATATATGCAATCATTTTTATATTCAAAACCACATACTATTAAGAAATATCGTGAGGGCGGGCTAGCTAGCCCATCCCTGTCAAGTCCTTGCCCAGTGGAAAGGTCTCGATTTCAAACCTCATGAACTCCAAAAATTTTGCAACCAATAACCAGTCTAAGGGTGCCACATGGAAACCCATGTCTGGGCCACGTGGCATCGTACCATATGCCGAGAGCTCTGCCACTTATCAATGCTTCATTCACCCAAGTGTCCGCCACCTATCTGCCCTGTCAACATATTTCCCTAGTCACCTTTTGCCACATGTCGCCCTTACAGTGGTGACACATGTCACTCTCAGATTGGTCCACCTATACCTGCCTGACACGTCATTCGTCTGTACGCCCAGTCAGCCTGCCATTTCAGCTGTACGATCCCTGGTACATCATCACCAATTGTTCTTGCCACGTCAGTTGTATGGTCGTACGACCTGTACAATCAGCTGTCACGTGGCACTGTACGAACTGTATAGTCATCTTTTTTTGTCTGTTTGGAAAAACGAACAAATCGCCATATATGAAGACTATGACATATGTTTGATCCCGTTCAAGTCATGTTGGGTTTGTATCGATGAGTCCTACACACACGTCTGTTTTGAAGCCATTTTGAGAACTTTGATTTTTAGACCTTTCTAAGCCCCATCAAGCTCCTGGATCCAATTCTGGATCAACTGGCCCATTGGGTAGTGGTGCGCCTGGGGTCAGATTGATGGAATGCTTGAACTAGCAGTGCAAAGGTACCCCGGTAGGAGATGAGAAGATATATGAGTATTCTTCCATGACCTTATCCACTTACTTCTGTTGTGTGGAGAGATCGGTCGCGGAGGCCCTGGATGTGGCTGCGATCTTTCGCTCACTCTGAGAGCGAATCATGAAGAAGACAAATTTCCTGGTCTGAGAGATGACCTTCCTGCATTGCTTGGTAGATATCAATGAAATAATACTACGAGGGACTGCCTCGGGTATCCTGTACAATTTCTTGTTCAAAATGATAATAACACTACAAGGCCTAGACTCAAAGTAATAAGTTTTTGAGTTTGGTTATTTTTATAGAAAATATTGATGGTTAAAGTTATTAATTGATTTTAGAAATTTTTTTATTGTTGAGAATTAGCTATATAAAAAATAATAAAAGAAATTGAGAGAATTAATAAAGCATGTATTGAATTTGTATGTGAGTTAGTATTATTATAATTTTTGCATTATATGGGATATTAATATATTAACATAGATTCATTTTAATTTTAGAGTTATCAAATATTAAAAGAAATTATATGTATCAAGATGTAAATTTCTTGATAATTTAAAATACAATATTTAATGTAAATATCATATTTATAATATTTTTATTTATATGTAAGTTTAATCTTTCTTTTTAATTTCTACATATTTGTTTATTATATGTACATCTAATTTCTCTTTTTCATATATACATTTTTATTTATATTTATATTTACATTCGATTAATATTCTTATTTATATAAATATTATATTTATTTTAAAATTGTCAAATAAATATTACAAAACTGAATTTTTCAATACAGCACTTCACTATTATCTATGCAATTATTCCATATATAATGAAAATAGATAAATAAACTAAAAGAATAACCACTAATGATTTTCATTAAAAAAATATTGTTACATGGATTATCATATGTAGTAATTAGGTTTATATAATTACCACGTGTTGTGAAAGTCATTTCTGATTATAATTTTTGACAAAGGGTTTTCCAAAAAGTCCTTCCTTCCCATGTCACGTCGTATGACGTCGGTCATATCTAATCAGCCCTCGGAGCGCTTTGTTTTGTACTAAACGCACTTGGCATTGTCGAGCTTTATGCATAGCTGGCCTACATAACACCTTTTGCGTTCTCCTCCACTTTTATTTACCACATTAGGTTGGCTACGTAAAGTCGAATTGTGGACTCACATTGCTTTAAAGAAACAGCACAATCCGAATATTTATGTTTTTACGTGTACAAGTTGGCTTTTTAAATAATATAGTGAGCCCATCATGGAATAATTATGTGACTAAATTACCATCTAGAACCTTAGATCGAATCCACACATTAAGTAACTTACCACAATCCAAATATCTAATCAATAAAGACTATTTATTGCAGTTCTGCTTCTGTATACTGTTGGATTTAAAGTAAATTTTAGATTTGAAGATTTACACCTTTTATATGCAACAGAACAACATACAGAATATTACATACTTTGATACTAGATGCATACATTGGTATTTTGATATATTTTCATCCTTTGTGATGAAATTACCATCTAGAAGCTTAGACCGAATCCATGCTTTAAGAAATTACCATCTAGAAGCTTAGACCGAATCCAGATTCGTAACACGGCGAAGTTATCCATATTATCTATGTGATGAAACTACCATCTAGAAGCCTCGAGAGCCTGCCAACAAATTAATTAAATATTGACATTGGGGTCCAACCATACCTTACAAAGATGCGATTCAATCGAAAAATATAGCATTGAGTACAGTTCAAATCAATCTTTCTTTACGTCAGTGAAGTACTTCTGTATAGTGTTTAGAATGAAAAATATGAACGAAAGAGTCGTAGTCTAAATGTTTTAAGTAGAATGTATAATGGGTCAAAATGTAGAATAGTTACACAATACTAAATTAAAAAGAGTTTTACATAGTTAACTGAATGTTCAAGTTCGAACAAATATACTCACAGAACTATATGTCATTGCTATGAGTTTTTATATTTTTCTATTTCATTTATAATATTGGTTAAAATAATCATTTTGATGGAGACATTTCTTTAGAGTTATTAATATATTTTGTATTCTAGTTTATTATAGAATTAATTTTTGTTTTTTTAAGATAATAGATTATTCAAAGATATATATATTTTTTTGGTGGCCGGAAACATGCCAACGAATTTTCCCATGCGCTCACATGCACATGCATGTAACTATGTTAATGCGCATGCATGCAATCTATTTATGAATTGTTTGTGTAACTATGTGATATATTCATGATCAATTTGTGTAACTAGTGATAGATCTTATATATGTGAACATACCCATAGAGGTGAGAGTACAATGTGAGTGCAAGTGTGTGCAAGTTATGTAGAGAACAAAGTGTGTGTGAGTAGAGGATGATCGTATGTCTATGAAGGCTAGTGTAATTCTCCCATACGATCATATGTCTATCACTTATGATAGAATTAATGCGTGTTTGATCTTGCTTGTTTATGCTCTATTTTATGCTATGTTTTTCTTTCGTTGCCTAACAAGTGGTCTCAGAGTTTAGAGTTGAAGGAGAAGAGAGTGAAGGAGAAGAGAATCTGGTCGCTGGATCAAAGAGCAGGTGAACCGATCCGAGCCAAGCCGAGTGAAGAGGATCAACCTAGGACGAGTTTTATTACACCGTAAGAGGTTGTCCCAGTGGTAACATGCGACGGTCGCAGGCACACTTTTGAAATCATCAAAATTTGGCCAATGTTGCAGACACTTCATACTTCACAGTGCGACATCGACGCAGGCACTACATAGTGCACAGTGCGACATAATCGTAGGCATTACATAACACACAGTGCGACACCGTCGTGGGCACTACATAGTGCAAAGTGCGAGATCGTCGCATGCCATAGTTTGACAAGGTGTGACACTTCCTAATAGTCGCAGGCTACCCTCATTAAAGGTGCGATGATCTTGAAGTATAAGGTTATTTTTTTGGGGGGGGTTAGTTTTATAATCAATGGTTTTGGAGTTTTTTCTGCTAATGGCGAAAGTGCAGAGTTCCAAGTTTGAGGTGGAAAAGTTCAGTGGTAAGAATAGATTTGTGCTATGGAAGCTTAAGATGCGAGATATTCTTGTGCAACAAGGATTGCAAAAGGCCTTTTCTTGAAAGTCAAAGAAACTGGAAAGTATGGCAAACGAGGACTGTGAGGACCATGATGCAAGAGCCCTCAGTACTATTCGTTTATGTCTGGAAGATGAGGTGTTGTTCAACATCGCTAAAGAGAAGACAAGATCAGGTTTGTGGACCAAACTGGAGAGTTTGTATATGAAAAACAACTTGTCAAATATAATCTTATTGAAGAGGTAGTTCTACAACTTGTGGATTAAAGAAGGTACAAAAATTGTTGATCACTTAAATGTTTTCAATACTCTGATTTGTCAATTAACTAGTATGGAAGTAAAGTTCGAAGATGAGGACAAGGTGGTTACACTACTGTGTTTGTTTCTCGAGTCTTGGGATCATCTGGTCACAATTGTGTGGTTTAACACAACAAATTCCATTGATTATGACATTGTTGTGGGAGATTTGTTCTCTGAGCAGATGAGGAAAAAGTCCAGTAAAGAAATCTCAATAACAAAAGCAATGGTGGTCAACGGTCGATCTACAGAAAGAGGGAAAAAATAGAGGGGTACATCAAGGTCTAAGTAAAGAGGCAAGAAGAGTAATAAAAAATGTTGGTTCTGTGGTAAATCTGGGCATCTTAAGAAGGATTGCTAGAAAAGACAAAGTGCATCCAAGGAGGACTCCACAAAAAAATCAAAGGAAGCTAATGTAGTTGAAACAAGTTCAAGTTCCAGTTCAGGTAAGGTTGATGAGGTAGTGTCTACTTGTGATGTTTCACATCAACATCAACATTGGGTGTTAGATTCTAGTGCATCCAACCACATGTGTCTTCATAGAAATTGGTTCTCAACTTACCAATCTATTGATGATGGTTTTTTTATTTTATGGGAAATGAATTTTATTGTAAAATTGTTGGAGTTGGTAGCGTCCAGATTAAAATGCATGATGGTTTTGTAAGAACATTAACAGATGTAAGGCATGTCCTCGAACTAAGAAAGAACTTGATATCTTTGGGAGTTCTAGATTATGTTG
Source organism: Picea engelmannii (assembly GCA_009831015.1). Lineage (NCBI taxonomy): Eukaryota > Viridiplantae > Streptophyta > Pinopsida > Pinales > Pinaceae > Picea > Picea engelmannii. The sequence continues at coordinate 1,110,763 of ML776752.1, read as the reverse complement.
TTTATGGGTGTACAAATCAAAGTGGACTATTGAAAGTGCCCAAAGACATATTACTAGTCATGAAGGCAAAGAGGATCGGGAACCTTTATTAGCTTGGAGGAAGGACATAAGTAAATCAAGAAGTGGTAGCATCTGAAGATGCAAGTGACTTTGTTCTTTTATGGCATCAATGTTTGGGTCCTATGAGCGAGAAATGGCTTAAGGTATTGGTTGATTGTAAGTCACTTCCAAGTTTGAAGTTTCTGAATTTGAATTTCTACAAGTATTGTGTTTTTGGGAAACAATGTAGACAAAAGTTTAAAGCAGGAAGGCATACAAGCAAAGGTATCATTGATTACATTCATTCAGATGTTTGGGGACCATCTCCTACAATTTCTCTTAGAGGATCATCATATTTTATGACATTTATAGATGATTACTCTAGGAAGGTTTGGGTCTATTTACTTAAAAGAAAAGATGATGTATTTAATACGTTTAAGCAATTCAGGGATTTGGTTGAAAAGAGCACTGACATGTCAATCAAGTGTTTAGGGACAGATAATGGAGGTGAGTTCACATCTATGTAATTTGAGAACTATTGCAAGGAAGCTGGGATCAAAAGACATAAGACCACAGTTTATACTCCTCAACAGAATGGTGTTGTTGAACACATGAATGACTCTTCTAGAGAGAGCAAGGAGCATGCTCAGTAATGCCAAGATGCAATAGGAATTGTGGGCAGAAGCAGTTCTTACAACATTCTATCTGATAAATCAATCACCATCAACTGCAATAAACTGTAAGATTCTAGAAGAGGTATGGACAGTTGATCCGTGTGATTTTTCAAATTTGAGAATATTTGGGTGTGATGTTTATGCTCTTATTTCTAAAGATCAACGTTCTAAGTTAGATCCGAGATCAAAGAAATATGTCTTTTTTGGTTATGGTGATGGAGTTAAGGGGTACAGATTGTGGGATCCTACTTCCCACAAACTCATCATAAGCAGAGATGTAGTATTTGATGAATCCTCACTCTTAAAATTAGAATTGGTAGATGTTGAAGTGAGACAAGAATAGGTACCACAAGTTCAACAAATTCAGTTGGAAACTCAACCATATTCAGAAAGGGAGGAGCATGAAGAAGTTCCAGAAGATGAAGAAGAAGATGAAGATGCAGAAAATATCTAGTACACTAAGGATATGCATCAACCATGTCTAACGAGATCTTCACGGGTCAAGAATCCTCCTACAAGGTATGATGATTATGTTTCATCTATGGATTTGTTTTCTATTGATGGAGAACCTAGTTATTTTCAGGAAGAAATTAAGGTATCTAAAATTGCTCAATGGAAGAAAGCTATGAAATAAGATTTGGATTCCTTAGAGAGGAATAAAACATGGGACCTGGTAGAAATTCCGAAGGACAGGAAGGTTGTTAGCTGCAAGTGGGTCTACAAACTGGAAAAGGGTTCTGATGAAAAATTGAAAGGTATAAAGAAAGACTGGTAGAAAAAGGGTATTCTCGAAAGGAAGGTATTCATTTTCATGAGATATTTTCACCAGTTGTGATGCTTGTTTCAGTTAGTATTGGATTAGCACTAGTTTCTTTACATAATCTTGAGTTAGAGAAGCTATACGTTAAAACAATGTTTCTACATGGAGATTTAGATGGGGATATATATATGGAAAAACGAGAAGGGTTTGTTCACATCAAAATAAGAGGTTTGTTTGCAAACTCAAGAAGTTATTGTATGGCCTAAGACAGTCTCCCAGGAAATGGTACAAGAAGATTGATTCCTTCATGGTGAGCCTAAATTTTACAAGAAGTGAATATGATAATTGTGTTTACTTTTAAAAGTTGGAAAATTGAATGTTCATTATTTTGGTGTTATATGTTGACGATATGCTTGTGGAAAGAAAAAGTATGGTCGAAATCAATAGGTTAAAGGCTCAGTTATCGAAGCCATTTGATATGAAGGATCTAGGAACAACAACACAAATCTTATTCATGGAGATACATAGAGACAGGAAAAATGGTAATTTGTGGTTATCGCAACAGAAGTATGTGGACAAAATACTTATGAGATTTGGTATGAATAATGTGAAACATGTACATATCCCTTTGGCTTCCCATTTCAATCTTTCTTCAGGTTTATGTCTTACTAATGACAAAGAAAAGGATTATATGTCTCATGTACCATATTCTAATGCAGTGGGAAGTTTGATGTATGCGATGGTGAGTACTAGACCAGATATTTCACATGCAGTTTGTGTTGTCATTCAATACATGGAAAATCCAGGAAAAGATCATTGGGAAGCAATGAAATGGGTTCTTCGATATCTTAGAGGCACAAGCAGTTATTCTCACACCTATGATGGTTCCAGAGATTCAGTTTGTGGTTATGTAGATTCTGATTTTGCAGGTGACTTGGAAAAAATAAGATCCACTTTAAGATATGTGTTTACTCTTGCAGGAATACCTATTAGTTGGATGTCAAAGATTCAAAACATAGTCTCTTTATCCACTATGGAGGAAGAGTATATGGATGCTTCACATGCATTCAAGGAGGCAATCTGGTTACAGGGTTTATTGGGTGAGTTTGGAAGGATGCAGGACAAGGTGAAAGTATTTTGTGATAGTCAAAGTGTTATTCATTTGGATAGAAATCCATCTTATCACAGTAAGATGAAGCATATTTATGTTAAGTACCATTTTTTAAGACATGTTGTTGATGAAGATGGAGTGTCTATAGAAAAGGTCCATACAAAAGTGAATTCTGCAGACATGTTTACGACACCAGTTTTTTTATAGAAGCTAGGATGGTGTTTGGCTTCTCTTGGCTTGCACAAAAGGTGGTGAATTAATTAAGGGAATGATCTATTAGGTAAATTTTTGTCAAGGTGGAGATTGTTGGAAACATTCCAACAAATTTCCTCATGCGGTCACATGCACATGCATGAAACTATGTTAATGCACATACATGCAATCTATTTATGAATTGTTCGTGTAACTATGTGATCTATTCATGATCATTTTGTGTAACTGAGTGATAGATGTTATATATGTGAACATACCTATAGAGGTGAGAGTACAATGTGAATGCAAGTGTGTGCAAGTTGTCTAGAGAGTAGAGTGTGTTTGAGGAGAGGATGATTGTATGCCTATGAAGGCTATTGTAATTCTCCCTTGAATAATAAGAATACCGATAATCATTTCCCGTGTTTTTTTCCCTCATTGGGTTTCCACATAAATCATTGTGTCAATTGTGGGATCGTTGTTCTTGGTTTCATATTTGTTTGATCTTTCTTGTTTATGATATGTTTCATGCTATTTTTTGTTTCCATTGTCTAACAAAAAAACCGTAGGGAAGCCAGATTATACAAAAATAATCACTCAAATCTATGGATCTAACAATTTTTGGCCGGATTTGGGATAAATGTCCCCTAGAAATATCACTAGAAAATAATCATTTAACTAATAGATTTGTTACTTTTACTTGTGAAATATAGGGAAAATTTTAAGAATCCATACTTCTTTAGTATGTAAAAACTTTGACGAATCTTAGTATTTATTAAAATTCCAACCTTAAAATTTTCTATATTTGTAAAAACATTCAATTTTTTTAAGGATTGTATTAAGTTTGCATAATTTGTTTTGACTATGAAATGGTTTTTAAAAAAAATGGAAAATAATGAATGGTTTTATTTTTTTTAAATATAGAAAATTAGAAAAATTTCCAATAAAGAAAATTTAGCCACAAAAGTTTTCCTTGAAATTCAACTATTTTATTCTTTTGAATTAATAAATGAAGCGTGTGGTAATTTTGATACCCCACTTTCATTTTCGTAGTGATTTAAAAAGAATTAAATGTGTATATATATTTAATAATCAACATTTATGCTTAACAACAACCTTATAGACCACCTTTGTTACAATTGAATCATTTTCAATTTGTGATTAACAATAGTTTTATAGGCCAACTTGGTTACCAACACCAAAATGTTTTTTTTGTTATGTAAATTATGAGTTTTTTTTTTCTCTTCTTCTGTTTTCTATTGTAGTGTACCATTTTACACTACCCAGGTTCACCCAACCTCTCACGCACATCAATCATTACATGGATGTAAAAACAAATGCTTTAACCAGAATTAAACACATAAAACTCAGAGTAAGATATATGGATACTTCTATAATTAAATGTTCCATAGCATTCGTCATTAATTCATTGACACAGCGGAAAACATGATACAAAACAGCAGAGTCATGTCAAATGTATTAAAACATAGTTCAGATTACTTATATTTGATCAGCTGGAGAAATCACCAACCAAGTGCAGGCCTTCCACGAACCTCCCAGCCTTAGACCACACTGTTCATCAGCTCAACAGTAGGTCACCCCCGAGCT
>ML776752.1:1051221-1074604 GCA_009831015.1 Picea engelmannii | reverse complement strand
CAATCACAATAATGCAGGGAGGTAAGCAATAGAACATTCGACATCAGTCACACATATGAAATATACAGAGACAGATATTTCCTGAGGAAACCCATAAAGGGTAAAAACCTCTTCTTCTTGGTATGATAAGTAATCTTTACATTTTGTACATTATCAGACATATGAGATCCAACTCATTGTGAGGCTACAACCTCTATTTTGCAAGCTGCAACTTGCTGAGAGAACCAACTCTCTGTTTTCTCTAGCACCTACTAGAAGGAAGCACCAACTCCCTGGTTTCTCTAGCACCCACTAGAAAGAAGCACCAACTCCCTGGTTTCTCTAGCACCCACTAGAAGGAAGCACCAACTCGCTGGTTTCTCTAGAACCCAGTAGAAGGAAGAAACAACTCCCTAAGTGTTTCAGCACCAACTGGATGGAAGCACCAACTTCCAGTCACACAGGCACCAACCTCTAAAATAGAGAACAACAGTTCTCCCTTGCACCACCCTGCCACCCTTGTTTCTGTGGCGGCAACCGGATGGAAGCTACAACTCCCTGTGTTCAAGCACCCACTTGAACCTCTGAGGACAACATTTCTCCCTAGCACCTCCCTGGCACCTTGAAATATAATTTTTTCTATATATAAATCTATCACAATGATACAATATTTATCAATGGCTTATCGGTCTCATCACTGTTCTGCTACACTGCGCTGCTCTACCTGCATCAGTGTCTTCCTGCACCTCCTTCCTTAATGATTTATGTTCTTCTTTCTTTTATGCTCTGTGCGCCATGTCCATTCAATGCACCATTCCTCTTCTATGTATTTCAGCTGCTGCACCTTGCCTCCTTCTACACGCCTGAATCACTCTCAACAACAACCTCCATCGCTTCTCTATTATGCGTATTTATACTATCTGTGCACCTTCTTCTTCCTCCATGCACAGTGCCTCTGCATGCTCTTCACCATGCCACGGTTCTGCTCATCCGGTTGTTCACTGCCACTCCACTTTTGCTCTGCTTCACTTGCTCAAGCCTCAAAAAGAAAACTGCATCTCGCTTCTGTCTATTCCTCATCTGTTACTCATCTATGATTTTTATCTCACACTACGCATACTGTAATTTTCCCTTCTTTACAATTCAACTCATTTTTCATTCAGAATAGCCAACCACGCACAGTCACTGCGTGTTTCTTTTATACACTACAACCACTTCAATTACCCCTCAAAACCCTAGAACAACAATGCTTCAGCTTCTCTGGCGGTTAAACCCATGTGTCCATCATCATTGGGTGTTATGTCAATATTCCTTAGCCTTTCCAGCAGTCAAGACTCTTCGTCTTCTCTGTCACAGTCGAGCTCATTCCCTCTGTTGTAGTTCCAGGCTCCAACGGTCTTACATCTATCAATAGCCTCTATGAACAGTCTTCATGCCACTGGAAGATGCCTCAAGAATCTTCATCTTCTTTGGTGATCACCCTGAAGTCTCTTCGAGTCCTCTGGCAGAAACCATAAGTCGTTTCTAGCAGTTACACTATGAACCTCCAAGAAAATGCATCAGCAATTGAATCGCCAATCGTCCAAGAGTCATGATTCAGTTCTGCTAACTAGATTGTAACTGATTGATTTAATGTGAAGAGCAACAGTACCCCTTCGATCAGATTTCCAAGTATCCAACACCATTAGATTATAAGCACAGGGTCTCGCGTTGATTACACCATTTCGCATTTTGACATTTCGGAATTTCGGCATTCCTGTGAAGAAGTGTCTCGACACTCCAAGTCGCAATCCCCGAAATGGAGCCAGATCAATGGTCCACAAGACTTCATAATATGATCCCTTATTTTTTTAATCGAACGACTGACGGGATTTCGACGTTTTTCCCTTCGAGTCATCGTGACTCCAACATTATAAAATTCATGATCACAAAATCTCCGAAGAGTTCAGACGGTTTACATAACCCATTGAGATGGACATTTGACGGGATTTCAGAGTTTTTCCTTTCGGGTTTTCGAGACCCACAATAGTCCCTTTCGACATTTTGGAGTTCGAGACTTCATGATGGTGGAGTTTATGCTTGCTATGTAAAACCCTGAAATAGCAAGTTTCGATGTGACGTAAACTTGCTGACGTCACACGTGGATTGACACGTGCCGAATAGATGCCACATGTCACTCTGATTCGTGACTTACATGTGCCTGAAATGTTGAATTAGCTTGACACTTGTCATTACCTGATTGTGCCACGTGTCCTTAGTTGACATGGTTTGCTGACGTGGTTTGCTGATATGCCTATTTCAGGATTTCGGAGTTCGTTACTTCAAAGGTTAAAGTTCCTTTGATCTTTGATTTCCCGGTCTACGAAACTCCGAAATGGAGTCTTTGTTGATGTGCCTGTTTCAGGATTTTGGGGTTCGCTACATCAAAGGTTAAAGTTCCTTTGATCTTTGATTTCCCGGTTTGTAAAACTCCGAAATGGAGTCTTTGTTGATGTGCCTGTTTCGGGATTTCGACGTTTCGCATTTCACAACTTAGGGACTCCTGTGATGAAGAGTCTTGACTCTTGAATCCTCCAACTCCCGGTATCTGAAACTCCGAAATGGAGTCAGCTCAACGGTCCACAATCTTGATGATTTGACAGTCTAGATCTTTTCGTGATTTCACATATTGCAAGATCTTGTCGTGAGTTGCTTCCTTGACTCCTCCAACTCCCGATATCCAAAACTTCGAAACATCGTGGATTTGCATTTCGCAATTTCATCATTCTTGTCATGAGTTTCCTTGACACCTCCAACTCCCGATATCCGAAACTTTGAAATGGAGATTAAGTCATGGTTTCGCATTTCACAATTTTCTTCCGTGAGTTGCTTCCTTGACTCCTAAAGTTTATGCTTCTGAATGGGATCCAACGATCACTTGTTGAACTTTCCATTGCCATGCCATTATCCCTGCACTGTTGGTCGTGATCATACTATGCACTATCTCTTCTGATCTTATTGAGCTTGTTCTGCTGTGTCTTCCCAAAATACTTCTGGTGCTCACCTGACACATTCTTCCTGTACTTAAGCCATTGTCGTTGTTGTACTTTCCATCAATGACAAGAATACGTTGCCTATAAAGCATGCTAACAAACCATGAGACTAGACATTCTCTTAAGAAAAATGCATTTTCACTACTTCTCTTTTTTTTATCCACACTACTAGCCTAATAAACATCTATGTAGGCAATTAGTTCAAATCCTTTATCCCTTGGATACCATAAGACAAAATCTGATGTGCCCTTAATATATCTAAATATTCTCTTGACATCCATCACATGTGATTCCTTAGGAAATGATTGAAATATTTCCACCATTCCCACTGCCTGCATGATATCAGGTCTGGATGTAATCAAATATAGTAGGACCCCAACCATAGATCTGTAAAGATTTGAATCTACATATGGTGACTCATCTTCCTTTGTAAGCTTGCAAGTGGTTTTCATTGGAGTGCTAACATGTGCACTTTCATCCATTCCAAACCTTTTAAGTATCTCTTTCAAGTACTTGGATAGAGTAATAAACATTCCTTTCGGTGACTGAGTGATTTGAAGTCCAAGGAAGAAATTTATCTCTCTAATCATAGACATTTCAAACTCTTTTGACATTTCTTGAGAAAATTTATAACTTGATTCATCATTGTTACAGCCAAATATGATGTCATCCACAAATACCACTGTGAATAAAAACTATTTTTTCCAATTCTAAGATAGATATTGCTATTAGACATGCCTCTTTTGAACCGTTGTTGTATAAGGTACTTATACAATCTTGCATACCATGCTCTGGGTTCTTTTTTAAAACCATAGAGTGTCTTCTTCAATCTATACATTTGTTCTTCTTTCCTAGTTGTTCAAATCCTTTTTGTTGTTTTGTGTACACTTTCTCTTTTATGTCTCCATTTAGAAATGAATATTTTACATCCATATGATAGAATTTAAAATTCTTAAAGCATAAGTATGCTATAAATAATCTGATGGATTTCATTTTTGCAAATAGAGCGAAGGTTTCTTGAAAGTCAATCCCTTCTAATTATGCATATCCTTTGCACACTAATCTTTCTTCATTCCTTATAACTTGAACATATTCATTAAATTTGTTTTTAAAAATCCACTTGGTCCCAACAATTTTTTTGTTTTTTGGTCTTGGGACAAGTTCCCAGTCAGATTTTTCTCTATTTGATCAAGCTCTTCATTTGTGGCTTTGATCCAGTATTCATATTTCCTAGCCACTGCAAATGTTTTGGGTTCTATTAGGGAGAGAAATTCTTGTTATGATTCATGTGTTAGTTTTCTTCTTGTTTCAACTGTTAATTAATTGGGTTGGTTGTCATTGATGTCAACCCTTGGATAAAGTCTGGTAGTGAATTCCAGTAGCACAAAGGTTTGGGTAATGGACCCAAGTTTGTTTGATGAATAATTGTATAAGCTTTGATATATTTTTAGGTAAGACTATTCTAGATGGATAATACATGTCATGCCATTTTCGGTGGAATGTGGAACATCACATAACTCCTCATGGTTAGAGAGTTATGGCCATGTGAAGTTGGAGAACCCTCATGAGTCATCTAGAACCCCCAAAAGGTCAAAGTAGTCAAAGTGTTTGCAAAAGAAATTATTTAAATAATAAAGTTAATTGAGAAATCCCTAAAATAAGGAAAGTGGGATGCTACATGAAAGTATAAATAAGAGGCAAGGCTCTCTCACTTAATTACACTTGAACCGATTGAATATCATTGAATATCTATTTTTTGAAAGATTATTTGGGCAAGTATTATTGATAGAGAAAAGTGCAGTAGGAGAAGTGCTGCAGAAAAAGTGTGGCATAAAAAGTGCGGAAGTAAAAGTGCGGCAGAAAAAGTGCGGTAGGAAAACTGTGGCAGAAAAAGTGCGGTAGAAAATGTGTGATAGAAAAATAGTGGTAGAAAAATCGTGGCTGAAAAAGTGCGACAGAAAAATTGTGACAGATAATGTGCGTTAAGAAAAATGTGGTAGAAAAAGTGTAATAGGAAAAGCGCGGCCTAAAAAGTGCGACAGAAAAATCGTGGTAGAAAAAGTGCGGAAAAAAAAGTGTGCAAAAAAAGTACGGCAAAAAAATCATGGCAGAAAAATCACAGTAGAAAAAGTGCAGAAGAAAAAGTGTGACAGAAAAATCGCAGTAGAAAAGTGTGAGAGAAAAATCGCAGCAGCAACATGGTTGGGGTTTATTTATGAGAGATATGGCACATCTTGTTTGAGGTATGTTTTGTGAAATAGGGTTTAGCTCTTGATATGGTATTGGATGTTTAGTGTTCCTGCATATATCAGATTTGTGAAGGGTTACAGTTGGTATTTTTTTGTTGGTATTTGGCATATGGGTATTGGTCTTTTGGTTGTGATGTGTTGTTGAAGTTGTTGCTTTAGCTTGAGGATACATAATAGTGAGGTTGTGGCACATGCTTTGATGTAAGGGTTTATGGTATTTTGTTTATGGATAGAGTGATGAATTGTTAGATAAAATTTGATGGTTATATTGGTGTATATGTTTGGTATATGGTTGAGGTACATGTTGGGTACATTGTTCAGACAAGTAGTAGATGAGTGCGCACATACACGAGGTGTATAGTTGATGAGTTGCCACATACATGAGGTGTATAGTTGATGATGTTGGTACATCTTGATGAGTCAAGTTTGATGCATGGTTGATGCATGGCACATGTTGGTTCAGGTTATTAGTACAGGTTGTTTGGTGCAGGTTTATTGGTACAGGTTGTTATAGGTTATTGGTACAGGTTGACAGTGACATGTTGACAATGGCAGTGGTTGATGCAATGATAGTGACAGGTTGTCTACATTTCGCATTTATATTCCAGGGCAGTTGGACGGGGCAAGGACAGGTGGTTGTATCCACCTTCTAGTTGTAGCCGAATAACTTAGGGGGTTGTATCCTCCTTCTGGTTGTAGCTAGAGATTTGGGGAGTGGGATCTTCCCTCATGTTATATCCTGAGAAACTAGGGGGTTGGAGCCTCCTTCCAATTGCAGTTGGAAACCAAAGGAGGTTGGTGCTTCCAATGAATGTAATTCTTCAAGACATATAAGAAAAAACATTATGTGGTTTTCTCTGGCTTTAGGTTTCCACGTAAAAACACTGGTGTACTGTGTATGTGTATGATTGCTCATTTTTTCATTGTTTATTTACTATGCAATTATTGGATGATAATGCTACACTGATACAACACTTGAATTATATGGGTAAAAATTATTAAATTTCTCTATTACTGATTCACCCCCCCTCTTAGTAATCCAACATCAACTCCAACACTTTTGTTACCAAAGATTTGACTTTCAGGATGATTTCTTTATCTTCTCCTTCCTGGTGATTTTGTATCTTGTCTTGGTGATTCCTCCTATTTCTTTTGTTCTTCGCTTTATGATTCATCCTCTTGTATTTCTTTAGTTTCTTCATCATCATCATCTCTTATCCTTTCATCAAATTGGGGATTATCTTGAGATTTGATCCCTTTTTTTTTAGATCATCTACTTTTACATTTTCACTTTCCACAATCTTGTGTAGCCTTAAATTATAATATTTGTAGTCCTTTTTTTTGGATGAGTAACTAGGAAATATGATTTCATATGATCTAGAATTAATTTTCCTAGGTTATCATCATCTCTCTTTATGTAGCATTTTCTCCCAAAAATGGTGAAGTGTTTAACTAATGATGGTCTACCAAACCACAACTCATATGGTGTTTTGTTGTGGTTAACTCTAATTTGTGTTCTGTTAAGTATGCACACTACTGTATACACTACTTCTCTCATATATATATGTAGTAGTTTGGATTCATTTAACATGGTTCTAGCTGCTTCTTGAATAGTTCTATTTTTCCTTTCAACAACTCCATTTTGCTGAGGATTTATTAGACATGAAAAGTATCTTTTAATTCCAATGTGAGTTAAAAAAAATTCATTGAACTCATTTGAGGTAAATTCTCCTCCATTGTCCAATCTTAGGCACTTGATTTTGAGATCAGTCTCATTTTCAACCTGTGCTTTGAAGACTTGAAAATTTTCATATGCCTCTAATTTTTCTTTGAGAAAGGATACCCAAGTCATTCTTTTATAGTCACCAATGAATAAAATGAAGTAATGTTCACCTTGTATACTTTTAGTTCTTGTTGGTCCATAGAGTTCGGTATGAACAAGTTCTAATGGTTTTGACGTAGAGTATTCCTTTGTCTTGAATCTTACTTTTGTCTACTTCCCATGTTGGAAGTGCCTACAAACAAAGTTTGAAGATTTTATAATCTTTGTCATGTCTTTCACAACTTCGTTTCTACTAACTTTTGTCAAGTTATCGAAGCTTATGTTTCCCATTTTTCTGTGACATAGCCCACTTTTATCTATTTGGACTATGCAACATTTTTCTTCTTCTTTTGTGTTTAATATATATATATCACTTGATGTCCTTGGTGCAACAACCACTAATTTTCCCGAGTCTTATTTTCTAATTTCACATTTTTTAGAGTCACATATGAGAATGTGTCCTTGATCAAATGTTTGGCTCACATTGGGGATATTAAGCTTCAAATTTTCAGCGAATAGCATTTTCTTCTTTACCTATGTTATTTCCCAGACTGATTGTACCCTTTCCAAATATCTTGATAGACACATCATCTCCAAATATAACACTTCATTTTTCTTTTCTTTTTAGATTGAGGAATTTGTTTTGATCTCCTTTCATATGCTTTGAACATCCACTATCAACATACCAATGAATTCTTTTATTCTTGGCATATAAGGATACCTTACATTGTGTTTCCTTTTATTCTATTTGTTTTTCCTTCCATATATTCTTATAGTTTTCTTCTTGACTGTTGGAAATACTTGTCTTCATGGAATCTTTTGACAGTCTACAACTACTAGCTTTATGACAATAGTTGTTGCATTTGTAGAATTCAATATTGTAATATTGTAATGGAGAAAATGAATTATAGTTTCTACTCCTTTGATTTCTACTAGACTTGTTGTTCTTATGGCCATATCCTTGAACACTTTTATGATAGTTATCTTTATAACCTTTACATTCTAATGCTTTATGCCCAAAATTATAACCAGAAAAATAATAGCCAAGAACGAGTTGTTGATACCTTTTTGGGGGAGTTCTTCTTGGAGTAGTATTTCTTATGTTCTCATTTGTTTTTGGAGACAGTGCATAGGTTTGTTGATTAGAGTCAGTATTTATCTAGTTCTCTTCTCTTTTGAAGGATCTATGAAGTGTAGTTGCATAAGTCCTTGGATTTTTATCACTTTTTTGTATTCCACATACCGAGCCTTAATCAGTTTCCTTGTGATCATAACCCAGTCCAACATTATTACTTAATGGTATTTGATTGTTAAGGATGTCATCCAATATTTTTGAACTACTTTCAAGCTTTGAAAGGTTACTTCCTTCTTCAAGTTTCCTTCTTAAAAGAACTATTTCAGTCTCTATTTTTTCATAGTTTTTCTCCTTGTCATTAAGTTGTTTACTTAAGACTTCTTCAATTATTTTAGCTTCTTGTATTTGAGTTTTCAAATCAACAATAATTTGTTATGTTTTCTTGATGCTTTTTTAAACTTATTCTTCTCTTGATTTTAGTTCTTCCTTATAATCTAACAATTGTTCTTTTAATGATTTCTTCTTCCTTCTATATTTTCTCATTTCTTTGAGATCACTAATAATTTCTTCTTCAAGGTATACTTCTCCTTAAACTTCAGAGTTTCCTTCATCTCCATTATTGTCTTCACTAGTATTATTTTGAATTTCTATGCCCATAAATAGAAGTTTTATCTCGTCATATTCACTCATGTCAGATGAACTATTATCTTATTTGGAGTAAAAGTTTTTCTTTTTGTAGAATTTCTTCTTGTTTCCATTTTTTTCCTTTTTATGTTCTTTATGGTTATAAGTTTCTTCATCATTGCTATCCTTATGCTTTGGATATGGACATTTGGAGGCAAAATGCCCAACTTTTCCATAGTTGAAACATTTGAGAGGCAACTTCCCTTTGTATTCCCTAGACCCTTTCTTGAGTTTAAGTATAAAGTTAGTTGCTTCCTCATATAATATGTTTGAATGTATTTCATTTGACACAGACTGATGGTTCTTTGTTTCTTTTGAAGATTTGAAATTTTATTCACTTTTTGATGGCGTTTATTTCCATGTTCTCATTTCATAGGCTATATGAATCCCATGAAGTTCATACATTGTAAGCTTGTCAAGGTTTTCTCTATCTTCCAAGGTAGATACCTTCACATCATATATCATTGGTAATGATCTCAACATCTTTTGGACAATATTTTTTTCATCTAAATATTCTCCGAGTGTTATGATTGAATTGACAATTTCATCTACTCTTAGAAGATACTCTGCAATGTTTTCTTCTTCTTTCATCTTCAAGTTTTCAAACTATCCTCTGTATGTTTAAAGCTTTTCTTACTTTACTTTGGCATATCCTTCATAGATGATTTTTAGTTTGTCCTAGATCTCGTTTTATGATTTACAATGCATGACTTTGACAGATACTATATTTTCTAATCCACCCAGAATTGCATTTACAACTCTTGAATTATCATTGCAAAGTTTCTTTGTAGTTATGTCTCAAGGAGAATTTTTTTATACATCATAATTGTTTATCACGCATAGCTAGACATCACATCCCAGTGCCATTAGGTAACATCTCATTCTTATACTCTAGAATGCATAGTTATCTCCCTTGAATAATGTAGCCCTGTTTGAGGACATCGCTTCTTGTTGATCCATTATGATTTCATATATTCTCCCTTCCAGTGATTATATTGTGATGAAAGAACCCTCTCTGATACCAATTGTCGGAATATTTTTCAATACTAATAGCGGGGATGATTCAATACTGTTTATTTTTCCAATATTTAACACCACTTAATCATTTATCTTATTAAACACAACAAATCATCAACAAAGAAGAACAATACACAAATTTTTACCATGAAACACCATAAATGTTATTTTTATATACTTATATAATTTTTTTATTTTTTAATAAAAAGGGGGAGGATCCTGTTATATTAAAAGTGCAGGCTTACAGAGTCTTTTGGAGTGCCAACTGTCCCGCCTAAAAAGGAAACCGAGACAAATGACTTTCCAATGCCACTTGTTTTCACCCCAAAAGAACCAGGCTGCCATCTGTCCTGCCTGAAGGAAACCAAGATGTATGTCCGCCATTAGTTTCAGACTGTTCTATAGCTTACTACTGACAGCATAATGATAGTCTAACTGAGCTAGAGCTCTAGTTCGAAAAAAAAGAAAATTTATAACTATGAACATTCACTGAACCAGTTACCCAGTGTCTTCATTGACTTCATCATTATTTCCCCATCTGGGTGGAAGCGCGAAGGACTGTGCCCACGTAGGGAATTGTCATATTGGATATGTGTTGGAGTATGCATCATACATCATGTCGAGGCATTGGCTGACTTGGAGGGCCCTGCAGATTTGGTCATCCACCATGCTGCGCGTTTCAAAGATCAGTTCCAGATGCTCCGGGTGGAGGAGTGGAGGCTGGTCCTTCCATTCTCCCTGAGCGGAGGAGAGGGGAATTGGATTATGTACACCGCTACCCTCTGTTTCTTCATTTTATCTATCACCTTGTTGTCATTGTTGCTCTTCCTGTTGAGTCGCTTCCTCTGAAAATTCATCGCTTGCTGAATTTTCCTTTTCTTCCGTGTTACCTGGGAATTCTTCCTCGACATAGCAAGTTGTGTGTTCCCATGCTGGGTCACCTTCCTTGTGATTGTGCGTCATTCCTGGATCATGAGGCTTGTCTTCGTCCATGAAACAGGTGGGGGGATCCCAATTATCCGGAACAGTGAAGAGGAGATGTGCTGGAGGAACCTGGATGGGTTCATCTGGAACAATCTCCTCCACGCAAGCTGTGGGAAGCGTCCAAGGCTTCCTGGTTCTCTGAGTGCACTCCATAGCCAACGCTCTTTCAAACTTCTTCTACCTCTTTCTGCGGGAGTTAAATACATACCATGCAGTACCTCTGTGAGGTCGTCCTCTTGCTCTAGGCATGTAGAGGAGAAGAGATATAACCAAAATTCCAAAAGGGTAAGTGTCTCTACACCAACACTCCGAAGGTTTAGCCTTCGGTCACTCAACTCCCAAATGCATTACATAACCATCAGAACAGTTGATAAGGATGAAGGGGACTATGACAATCTTGGCCATTAAGGCTATGCCCTTAGTGCACTGGTCCTCCGTTCTCTTCACTCACGTGAGAGGCCTCCTCCTCTGGTTTTGGCTGCTTGGGCTCACTCCCATCTTAATGATGAGGAGATGGGAGCTGGTGGCCAGTATTTATGGACCTTTCGAGCTCGTCCCCGTGTGTCCTCCCTATTCTACGTGGCACCCCATCCGGGGATTGGAGATCCTTTTTTGCAAGAGCATGACACCAATCTGAGATATCTGAGTTTCTAGAAATGTGTGCTTCCCAATAGATGTGTTATGTCTCCTTTGCTACCCCTTCGTTTTCCAGGAAGTCCGCTACCCTGTTTGCATCTATTTTCACATGAGAGGGTATAATGCTGAGGTTAGTTCTAAGGAGGGCTCCGAATTCCTCTAGCAGCCTTAAGAGTTGTCAGCTGGGTGAGATTTTCAATGGGTTTTCCCCATGGAGGATCTTGGTGATTAGTTGGATGACAATTTGTGAGTCCCCCTCCAGGATGAGCTTGTGACAATGTTTAGCAATTATTGCTTGGAGACCTTTCAAAAGGCCCATTAGCTCTGTCGTTTTGTTTGTGGTTTCCCCCAAGTATCCTGCTACCATACAGAGGATCTCTCCATTGGAGTTTCTGAGTGTGTTCCCATATCCCGCCGGTCCCGGGTTCCCTTTAGAGGCCCCATCGAAGTTGATCATTATGAAATCTGTTGGAGGAGGGGACCAGGTGGTTGGGTTGCTATGCTGATGCTTAGGTGCATTTATCACCATTTGATTATTCAGGTGAGGCTTCCATCTTTGGAGTATGAATTGATCCTCCAGGTTGCAATTTAAGTCCTCTCGTTTCTAGGGTTTGCTTCTAATTGTTTCCTTGATGAGCGTGACAATTTTCTCCCAAGTTAGGCCTGGTGTGGAGGCTTTGGAGTGAAATATTCTTTTGTTTCTTTCTTTCCAAATTTTCCAAAGAATGAATTCCGGGAGAAGTTGCCAAATGTATGCCAATAGAGGATTGTTGTAGGTGATCAAGTCCCAGTTTTCAAGCATATCGCTAATTTTGCTCCTGTCGCGATTAGATCGGGGCATTGTTTGAGCTCCTTGATCCCAAATCCACTGACTGAAGGGACACCTATTGAATAAATGTTCCTTGGTTTCCTCATGTTGATGGCATAAGACGCATATTGAGGGTCCGATGAAGCCCCTTTTCTTTAGGTTGTCCCAGGTTAGGGCCCGGTTGTGCGCAATAAGCCAGAGAAAGGTGGACACCTTGGTCCAGAGTATAGGATTCCAAACCTTGTTCCATAGGTTCTCACTGTCATGATGCTCATAATTTCCCTATAGGAAGTAGGCTTCTTTGACGGATAAGTTGCCAGTGGTGGAGTGTCCCCTTCTTAGAATATATGGGCCTTCTCGATTGGGGATTTTCCGGTGACTTGCATAGTGTTTCTAGGCCTACAGGTATAATTCCTCTAGGACCATTAACTCCTGATTAGAGATTTTCTAGTGACGCCATTGCAGTCTTTGATCAACAGGTTTCCAAAAATCTTTCACCCTTAGAAATATGTGCTGGTTTAGAGCTTGTCTGAGGGGGTTAAGTTCTTCCAGGTCAATTAAAGGTTTTAGCTGCTGCCACGAGTCCTTCTAGAACATAGTTCTTTCTCCATTTCATACCTCCCAAAAGGCATTTTCTTGCACCAGGTCTTTGTTTTGCCAGGTTGTGTTCCAAATGTTAGATCCCTGTATGTAGACATTGTGTCTGATGAGTTGGTTTTCTTGTGTGAGAGGAGCGTACTTCTGCTTCCAAATTTGCGCCCACAAAGTTGTTGGCGTCTTTAACCACCTCCACCACATTTTGGCTCCCATTACTTGGTTGAGCTTCCTTGGATCACAGAGTCCCAACCCTCCCACACTTTTTGGTGTATAGATCTTGTCCCACCCTACCAACGCCCACTTCTTGTTCGGTTGGTGTCTGTGCCAAAGGAAGTTTCATTGGAGGTTCCTTATTGCTCTGATGACCTTCTTGGGGGCTGCTAAGGTTGTGAAAAGATAGGTAGGTAGGTAGGGTTTGTAGGACAAATTTGAGTAGGACCAGCCTGGCTGCAATGTTGAGGGTTTTGAAGGTCCAGTTGTTCAGCCTGTTGGAGATGGAAAGAAGAAGGTTGTCCCAGGAAATGGATCTTGTTGCTGCCCCAGTTAGAGGAATGCCTAAATAGTTGGATGGAATGGAGCTCTTGGGTATTCCTAGGAGTTGGGAGATATGAGTTTGGATCATTGCCAGAGTGTTGAAGAAGTAGAGTTTGGATTTGTCTAGGTTGAGAGTCATACCTGACGCTTCTGTAAAATCAAAGAGGATGGATTTAAGCTTGTTTGCCTCTCTTGCGGTTGGGGTGTTCATGAGGAGGGTGTCATCAACAAATTAACTATGTGAGGGTGTTGATTGGATATTGTGCAGAGGCAAGCCTTTGAGACATCCTTCCAGGATTGCTGAATTGATATAACGTCCCAGGCCTTCCACCATGAGAACAAACAAAAAAGGCGATAGGGGGTCACCTTGTCTGATACCTCTAGATGGTGAGAATGGTTGGGACGGGACCCCATTGATTAGTATGGATAATAAGGCTGAGGAGGTAAGGTTTAAGATCCAATTTACCCATTGTTGATTGAAGCCGAAGGATTCTAGAATGGAGCGGAGGTACTGCCAGCTGACTCTGTCAAAATATTTTGAAAGATCTAGTTTGATGAGCATACCTGGAGTTTTTGTCGACTTGAGAGAGTGGATGATCTTGTGGGCCAGTATGACACTGTTCATAATTTGTCTACCTTCTACGTACCCTGCTTGTTCCTTGGATATGACAAAGGGTAGAATTGGCTTGAGGTGTTTTGCAACCACCTTTGTTATGATTTTGTATATAACATTGCAGACAGCGATTGGTTTGAACTGTTTGGGATTTGTGACCCTCTCCTCTTTCAAAATTAGTGGGAGAAAGGTAGCATTGAGGGAAGGGAGTACTTGGCCTGAAGTTCTAGATTCCTCTACTACCTGCCAAACCTCTTCCCTAATTAGGTCCCGACAATGATGGAAGAAGTCAGTGGTAAATCCATCCAGGCCTGGGGCCTTCCTTGAGGGCATATATTTTACTTCTTGGTCCACATGTTCTTGGGTGATAGGTTGCATCAGGGATGTGTTCTGTTCAGGAGTCACCTGAGAGGGTATGTGACTGGTTACTCGTCTGATTGCTGCAGTTCTATCCTCCCTGGTTTTCGTTAGTAGGTTTCGGTAGTAGTTGTTTAGCTTTGCTTCTATTTGGGTATGTTCTCTTATTGGATTACCTTGTCCATCCTCCAAATGAGTAATTTTTTTCATGTGTCGATGATGCACCATAGCTCTATGGAAGAACTTTGTGTTCTTTTCCCCCTCTTTGAGCCATTGTACCCTAGATTTCTGTCTCCACAGAATTTCCTCTTGCTTTCTCCTTTCCTCTAGCTGTGCTTGAAGCTTCTCCTCCTCTTTCATTAGTTTAGTAGTTTGGGTTCCTGAAATGAAAGTTTTTTGTATCTCCATCAGTTTGTTCTCTATGTCCTTCATGCTTTGGAATATATTTGCAAAGGTGTGCTTGTTCCAGTGCTTCAACGATTACTTGATGTTTTTGAGGAACTGCTGGAATTTGTACATGCATGTACCATGATCTATTTTTGCCTGAGCCCACCAGGATTTTACAAGCTGATGAAAGTTAGGGTGTGAGAGCCAGAATTTCTGGAACCGAAAGGATTTGTATTTGGGTGTTGCCCCTATTTATAGGCAGAAGGAAACTGGCCAATGGTTTGACCCAACTTTTGGGAGAATAAGACTTTCCATACTTGGGGCTACTTCAATTAGTTCTTCAGCCACAAAGAATCGGTCCAGACGGTAGGCAACGTGTTGGTGTCCTGACCTACGGTTGGACCAGGTGAAGGTGCCATTGATATTTTCAATGTCTACTAGCTTTAGTTAATCAATGAGGGTTTTGAACTTACCACTGTCCTGCTCAAGCCTTTTGCTCCCTCCTATTTTTTCTTCTGATGACAGGATCATATTGAAGTCACCACCTGAGATCCAATTGGGCGTGGTCAACAGTGTTTTGATGTGGGTTATCCGCTTCAAGAGTTTGTCTTTTTCTTGCTGGCTTTGGGGTCCATAGACGTTTGTGATAGCCCCCGTCTAGGTCGAACCTATGACCTCAAAGTGGGCCGTTATTGTGCCTATTGTGGAAAAAGGTCTGCTTAGAGTGATGTTGCATGGGTTCCATAGTATGGCTAGACCCCTTGAAGCCCTTGTGGAATCTGTAAGAACAAAATCATATCTCCTCCAAATGCGTTGGATGATGGTTTCATCTTCTGCCCCAACACATTCTGTTTCTTGTAGCATCAGGATATCTGGATTTTCTGCTTTGATGCAGTCTCGGAGGATCTTTTGTTTGGATCGACTATTGAGTCCTCTAATGTTCTAGGTGATTATCTTCATCATAATGAGGGAGGTGTTGGGTGGAGGTATCCCTCTGAGAGATTTTGAATCTGGCCTGAGTTGAGCATAAGATTGCCCGCCTCCTTGATGAGTTGATGTGTTGATTTTTGTCCCCTTCTTTTTTTCTCTCTCGGTATCCTCTTTGAGTCTGAGCTTGGATCTGTGACTATACCTAGGCACACTGTGGATCCTGCGGAGGAGTCAAGAAAAACCTTATGTACCTTTCAAATTTTCTCTTCAAGAAGGGCATGCAGATCCTTTTGATTAAGAGTTTCCTCAAGTTTTTCTAGGTCAATGCCTACGAGATCTTGATCGTTCAACTGCATTAAGGTGTCTCCATCTATGCCTCCCTTCTCTTTTGGGTTTATTTCACGATTTGGGTCTGAGGAGGAAGGGGTTTGGTTCTTTCCTTTACCTTGTTTCTGCTCTTTGTGTGGATCTTGGATTTCTTCGTCTTTCGATAGCTGATTCAGAATCTCATAGGAGTTTTTGGTTGACATTTTGGGTTTGGGGTCAGGATTCTTCTTTCTTGGATGGTTTTTTTTCCTGCCTGTGACAGTGGTGAAGCCATCTTTCTGTGTAATATCACTGACTTTGGTAGCTTGGGTATTCAAAGGGAAGTCTTTGAAGAGGTGGCCGTGTTCATGGCATTTTATGCAGTGGAAAGGGATATGTTCGTAGTCCAATGTTTGTTTCCAGTCCTCATCCTGATATTCCAGAGTTACCAAAACCAGGTAGAGCCTTAGAGATATTCATGTATAGACATATTCAGGCATACAAAGTGTATTTCCTTTGCTTTTTTTCTTCTGAAGTTTTGACGTAGTGACCCACTGTGTTCCCTATTTCCATAAGAACTTCCTCTAGCCAGAACTCTTGCGGCAAGGAGTATAGTCAGATCCAGACCGGAGCCATTGTGAATTCCTCCTTGTCTGGGCTGAATCGCTCTATCCAGAAGCGCAATAATAAGCCTGTCGAGTTGTAGAAGTATGTCCCTCTCTCAAAGATTCGGTCCCTATCTTCTGGTTTGTACAAAATGATTGTGAAAAAACCCTTAGAGATGAGTTGAACCTCGTAGTCTCCTTTAGGCTTCCACCAATGTTTTATCCATCGGTTTAGGTCACGTTCAGACAGCCACAGTCCCAGAAACTTACCGATGAGGGCATGCTCTCTCATGAACTGCGTGTGTTCACCCACTCTCATTGAACTTATGAGATATCTCAGTGGTTTGTTCGTTTGTGGGATGCATTTTCTAGGCTCCCACCCACGAGGTGCTTTTGGATAGGACGTGCTGGCTTGTACATCCATTTCCTTCCTGATTCCTTGTTCTTTGGAAAGGAATTGATCACAGAGCTGTAGTGGTGGCTCGAATGATGGGTGTTTTTCTCTTTTTCCCGATCTATCATTGGTCGTAACATTGTTGTACAAGGGGGGTCCCCCCCCCTCTTCCGGATTCATTCTGATGGATCATACCCAGGGACAGTCTGTGCCAGATCGTAGTAGGTGGTTTATTGCACGACAACTCATTCTTTCATGCAGCGGGGTGTGCCGAGAGGTTATAATTATATAAATTTTACTTTTCATTTACAAGATAAAATTTGTAGGAGATACCAATCTCCTCTTTTGAGCAACAATTCAAGGAGAGAACAATCCTCCGTTTTGAGCACCAACTCAAGAATACAACAATCCCTTTTTTTTCAAGCACCAACTTGAGGAAGTTGCAACTCCCTGTTGTTCAGGGTCCAACCTGTAGAGGAATTTAATGCTCCCTTTCTCCACCCTTCCACCCTCACTTCATTTTTCAATCTTCAAACTTCAATTTATTCCTTTGGACTCTTCATTTGTTTAGATCTTCTTATTAAATCATCGAGTCACACCTTCTTTCAACATAATTTTTTCTTTATATAGTCATCCAACATGTGTATGACATTGATCCATTGTGGCTCTTTCTAAATAACAATGAACCAATGTACCTATTCAATATAGGAATGCATCTCTTCATTATAATTATGTTCCTTTTCAATATGATATATTAATCATACTATTTTAATTAATACAATTTCAATGAACCATTGTGCCTTTTAGATTGTTTAGTCACATTTTCAATTGGGCTAATAGATTTTGACTATGGTGATTTAATTCCCTTTTTACCTTACCATAGTTAAATACCACAATGGTTTGAAAATACCATGTGCTCTTTCACTTTTACCTTTTTCTTTAATCCAATTTTACTTTTACCTTTTTCTTTATCCCACTTTCATATTTACTCCTCTTTTAAGTAAACTTCACTTCCACTTAACTTTTCAACTTTTTTTATTTATTAAGGTCATATTTATATTTAATCCACTTTCATTTCCACTTATGTGTAAACTCTATTTCCACTTAACTTTTTCATTTTGGTATTTATTAAAGTGATACCAAGGTCACATTTATATTTAATCACTTAATAACCTTTGACATATATTTCATCACTTACTAACCTTTGACATTAATGAAAATTTATTCAACAATTTACTTCGTGAGTGGATCTAACCATTCGTGGTTGCTGCAAATTGTTTGGGTTTGAAGGGTCGTCCAACTTCGGCTTGGAAAGAATGATGACCCAAAATTGATATGAAATATTGACTACCATGTTGATCTGACAGACTCTAGGGTTCTCGATGTTGCATCGACAAATTTCCCTTCAACAACACTCTGAAATGATAGTGCATGAGAAAGTATTCAAGAGAGGGAATCACTAGTATTCTTTCTGTTCACCACAATCCCATATCAATAAAATATGCAGTCACCAAGACAACTCGACTTGACCAATGCAGTAATCAAAATTGTCTCATTCTTTTATTCTTTCAAAGCATTCAACCACACGATCCCCTATATTCTTGTAGTCCA
The DNA here is from genome assembly GCA_009831015.1 of Picea engelmannii. Classification (NCBI taxonomy): domain Eukaryota; kingdom Viridiplantae; phylum Streptophyta; class Pinopsida; order Pinales; family Pinaceae; genus Picea; species Picea engelmannii. Next base: position 1,055,984 of record ML776752.1, on the reverse strand, counting down.
CTATGTTCTTGTAACTCAGTATTCATGTAGATTTTACTGTAGTTACATGTCAAACTATAGTATGGTACTTATTGTCTTCATGTTGATATCAATTGCAACATGATATTTCCATCACTTATGGATAACTTAATGCTTTCATTGTGTTCCATAAATATGTGCTATCATTCCTACATACCTTAATTAGTTAATAATAGAACAATGAAATATGATATTAGAGAGAAATTCAATGTAACTTTGCATCGTGTAAATACTACTTTGTATACTTAACATAGAACATAAGGTATTACGTACATTACAATATGGTATTAGAGAAAATAAAATAGTGTGAATTTGGGTGGTTTAAAAAGTACCCCATATCCTCAATAGAGAAGAGGGTATTGACTACATTACAATAAAGTATTAGAGCTATCAGTTACAACATTGAGGTTATACATGAGCTAGAATTCAATTGTGTATAGAGAAATTGTAGTTTTTTTTCAAGTGTTTGGAAAATTACCTTAGGGAGAATAATTTGGGAAGTATTCCTGAAGAGGGAAAATTTTTGAATGATGAAAATAATTCAAAAATTACATTCATGGTAGAGCATATAGAGGAAAAATTAGTGTAATTGCTATATTGTAGAGTTTAAACCCATGGAAAATTTGGAAAAAATGCAGTTTATAGGCTAACTATTTGACAAACTGAACATGTCGAGAAAGGATTGTATAGAGACTTCTATATTAAAAGGTAATATTTTGTATGGGAATATTTTTTGGAAGGTTAATTAAAAGGGGAATAATTTTGATGGCCCATATATTAGACAAAATCTTTAGAACTCTTTAGAACTTGAGAATAAAAAGGGAAATGGCGTTGATTTGATAAAAGTGATGTACTACATAATTACTAGCATTTGAAATAAAATGCTACAAATTTGGAACTGATATGTATCTAACAATTTTATTGGCATGCACACTTCTTGCATAGTTAGAGCTACATTATGGAAAAGTAAAAAATATAATTGAAGAGGAGACTTGGAAGATGGACAAAGACCTCACATCCATGAAGAAGAACTTAGAGCCTTGAATATTAATATAGAAGAGAAAGAGTCTAATAATTATAGAAAGATAATGGCATCATTAATGTTGGTAAAAACTACAAGGAGCTTGTAGATGGAGTTGCATAGTTGTAGAGTTGATAAATTTGAGAGAATGTTGAAATATTAGTAGGAGAAAAATAAACTAAACACTTAGCTACTATTTGAATTGGACCTATATATTCAAAGATGTGAATTGGATCTATATATTCAAAAATGGACACAAATGATCACATAGATTAGTTCATACCTAGATATCATTCATAGGAGTTAGTAAGAAACAACTTTACACTATTCAATGGAAGATACTTGAAACTTCAGGGAAATGAATCAATGATGTATTTTTATAAAAATTATTAGAGCCATGGACAAAGAAATGGGTGGAAAATCCTCATTATTGATCATATATATTAACATCCATATTAAGAATTTAGTAACACACTTATCATCATTAAATATATCATATTTGAGATGCATATTAAAAGTTTATTAATGCATTCATCGTTATTAATTATATCATATTTAAGTACCTAAAAAATGAGAGAAAATGGATGGAATGGATGTAAATATTTAGGACCATAAAATTTAGTTGTTCATGGATCATAGAAATTACGAGTGCAAAGACTCTTTGCAATGTATTTTCAAGATCTTATTTGAATCTAAACAAATGTGTTTCACCTTTAATATGGAGAGCTTGTTGGAATGACTTGAATTTAAGCAATTGTGTTCCACTTTTGATATCTAAAATGTTGGTGAGAGCTTGTTGGGTTGATTTGAATTTAAACCATTGTGTTCCACTTTTGATATCTAAAATGATGAAATCTTTTTATTTTTGTTTTTATGTTTAGTCATACCTATGTAGAATAGGTTATGTATGTATAACTTATTTTATAAGTAACATTGTCTAGAATAGGTTATGTATGCATATCTTATTTTATAAGTAACATTGTGTATTAAAACACTAGTGTAGTCTATAAATGTACACTTATGCTAGCTATTAGGAATTAACCTTGTGAAAAGTGTATAAAGCCATATTTATTTAAGACATATTTCAAAGCTAAAATTGTAGTAGAATGATTTTTTAATTATCAAAAATTTAATTCAGCAAAATTTTAGGCATGATTAATGACACTATGCCTTTATGGGTTATAACCAAGTTTTAATCAACCTAAATCATCCAAAATTTAACTAAAAGTGATAGAAACTCTTACTTAACTCCCATTAAAATTACAAAACAAAACAATTTTAATACCTCGTTGCAATTTTATTATTAGATACGGTGAATAGGCCTTATCTAGGGATACATGGATATACATTATAAAAATAATAACAATTTGAAAAATTAGTATCATGAAATTTAATAAAGTTGAATAAAACATGGTTTATTTTTTATTCAATATTTTTTATTAAATATAAAAAAATATTTAATTATAAAAATTTGAATATATATATATATATATATATATATATATATATATATATATATATATATATATATATATATAATTAGTTTAATTAATTAATTTAATTTTTAAAATTTAAAAAAAATTAATTTAATTAATTATTAGAAATGTTATTAAATATTTTATTAAAATTTTAAAAATTAGATTAATTATTTATTAAAAATGTTATTAAATATTTCATTAATTGTATTACACTTATCTTTTCAATTTAAATTGATATAACATTCATTTAATTACATAAAAAAAATAAATAAAATAAATAAAAATTACTAAAAGCATTTTCTCGAATTTTCCCTCATCCTATTATAAGAATAAGAATTGAAACAACATAAAATTTTGAAAATTGACAACAATCAACATGAAAGATCTTTTCATAATTGAATGTACCACTTCAATCTTGAACCTCTTTTTTCATCGTTTGTTATCTTAAGAAACTATTTTTTAACCTATGGATTAATTTTTCACTTTTGACTTTGGTGTAGATTTATTTACTTGTTTTTTTAGTTATTTTATTAATATTGAAATTTGAAATCATTTAAATTTATATTAAGTATTAATCGTTTTTATGGATTAATTTTTCACTTTTGACTTTGGTGTAGATTTATTTACCCTGTGAATTGTTTTTTAGTTATTTTATTAATATTGAAATTTGAAATCATTTAAATTTATATGAAGTATTATTTGTTTTTTTTATTTTAAATAATGTAGATTTATCTTTTACTAATTTAGATTATTTTAGGTAATTATATACAACATCACTTATGATAATTTTGTATATGACAACAATATCTTGGAGGAAGTGCCTTTGTATAAATATCTTGAAATTGATATTCATCACAAGTTCAATTGGAACTATAGCGTTGAGAAAATGATAAATGGAGGGTGGAAAGCTTATATCGGGTTTGAAAATAATTGTAAATTAGCAAAACTTTAGCCATGGGATAAGAAAAAGATCCTCTTTAAGACTCTTGTAACTCTTGTTATCTTATATGGATGTCATGTTTGGGGATGCAATATCTCTCCAGAATATTGAAGAAAAATAGAGTAGATCCAAAAGAAGTTTAGAACTTATAATCTTGAAATTAAGGGAAACACACCCTATCCTACCTTCCTCATCCAATGAATCATTTCCCCCATTGAGAGCACAACTATGATTAGTTAGTTAATGTAAAATAACAATATAAACAACATGGATAACAAAAGGTTCCCCAAAATTTCTTCATACTCTAGCCAAAATCACCAACAACGCGGGGATGGTATAATGATGACAAGTCTTGGCTAAATCAATAAAAGATGAAGTTATTTTGTAGAATAAAGATGATATTAAAAATATTGTACAAGCTAAATTTCAGTAGAATATATGGTGTGATAAAGAATTAGAGGATAATATATATATATATATATATATATATATATATATATATATATATATATATTATAAGGAGGTGATTAACCCTAACGTTGAAGATCAAAAGTATCCCTTTGTTTGTACTAGCGTAAAGAAGAGAATCAATATTGCTAAAATAAGAACTAATTCTCTTAAGGTACATAATGAAAATGGGCATTGGGAAATCACCAAAACACCATGGAAAGAAAGAATCTGTCAAGAGGGTATACCCAAATTAGGTCCCAATTTCAAAATATTTGTCACAATACTAACCTTCCTAACATTCTAAGTCATCAAAACTTTAGTGATCTTTGAACACTTCTCTTAATGCTTTTCAAGTATCAAATTAACATTTTAAAGAAATCCAAGTAATCTCTTACTTTTCTTAAGGTTCGATATACCAAGTTTGACCTCAATAGATATTAACCATTATCATCATCATCATAAACAACCTCTTTTTTATATAAATTAATTTTTAAATAAATATTTCCATTTAAGATTCTTAATATAGAAAGAAAGCAACACTTTATAATGTTAAAAAAATTGTTCCATTTTTAAAATATTATTCATCCTTTTTATTAGACTTAACAGTGTAATTTTATCTTCAAAGATGTGGATGATTCTCCTTATACTCTCTAACCTTTTTAGTTTCATTTAACTTAAAAGGATTAGCTAAGTAATTAAATTCGAGCAGCTGAAGAATGTGGATACACGATTTGAAGTTTTAATTCTAATTTAAGGAATGTATTCTTCATGTGGCAATTAATGTAAAATTTGGTCAACAAACCAATCACAAGGATACCGAGTGTCATTTTGAGAGATATTGAGTGTTATTTTGAGA
>ML776752.1:1028322-1043325 GCA_009831015.1 Picea engelmannii | reverse complement strand
CTGCATCTTCTTGAATCCCAAGGATCGTACAGATACTAATAATTTTATCTTCAGATAAAGGGTTAGTGAATATATCGACAACCTGATAATCTTTTATGCAATATCCAAGAGAGACAACATTCTCATGAGTCAACTACCTCCAATAGTAATCATGGAGTTCAACATGCTTCATCTTAGTGTGGGAAATAGGGTTTCTACAACCTATATGGAATCGTGATTGTCACAATATATTATATTCAAGGTCTGAACAAGAAAGACAAGTTCACCTAGAAGTTGGAGGATCTAGACTACCTCTGTACCTGCTTGAACAACACCACTATATTCTTCTTTTGTAGTCAGGAAGGAGACTAACTTCTATTTATTTCACTACCATGCCAAAATTCCAGTTCTGAGGTGAAACACCTAGCCAAAAGTGGAATTTCGATCATCATTGTTTCCATCCCAGTTGGAGTTGGTGAAGCCGACCAAGAAATATTAACTTCGACATTATTTGATAACAAAATGAGTGGTAGCCTTGAGATAGCAGACAATTTTTTTGACTTCTTTCTAATGGCTTTCTTTTGGGTCCTACATAAACCGAGAAACCAAACTAACAACAAAGGAAATTTGAGGTTGATTATGAGTAAGATAAATAAGAGTGTCGACTAGTTGTCCATAAAGTGTAGCATCGACTATGGGAGATTTGTAGTTTTTGGTGAGTTTTACTCGAGATTGAAAATGAGTAGCATAGGAATTGCAATCAACCATCTTAAAACATTTCAAAATATCCATGACATATTTATATTGAGAAGTGAAAAAACCATCACATAGTGGTAATATTTAAAGACCCAAAAAATAATGCAAGGTACCAAAATTTGTCATGTCAAAGGAGTCAACAAGTTCTTTCTTCAATCTAAGAATGAGATCAATGTTATTTCCAGTAATGACAAGATCATCAACATATATAGAAACAACTAAAGTGGTATCCTTTTTTCACCTCCCTATAACCTTTTTGATCACCTTTTTCCTACTTTTACACCCTTCCATCACTTACCCTATTCACTAGCATGAAGTTTTGGATCAAGGTGTAACTATGTCATTTGAATGATCATTGTTACATATTTAGGTCATAATCTACTTCTTTTTCATACTAACTGGTGAAATGCACAAAGAAAAACTTGCACAAGTGTTGGCACACAGTGGGAAGACTTGGGGTTCAACATGAATTCACCAAAAAAACCCTCAGATACCTGCCTTTTCGGCATCACCCGCAAGCAAGTGAAGTCTCATCTGAGGCATCTATGGGAACTGCAGGAACCAAGTTTCCACAGTGATGAATGGATGGGAGGGAGTCCTCATAACCATTGTACTTATAATTAGTTCAATATACCTTATATCAGTTGCGAAGAACCATAAGAACATGTAACATATTCAGAATAAAAAGCATATATCATATGTGCACAATAAACTGAACAACAAACACATCACGACACATATAAACCATGATCTAACACAGTTCACCAAAGATGGGATACGTCTACAATGACTAAATTCCTATTATATTATTCAAAATCATGCATTACAAAACATGCACACCATGCTCATACACCATGCCCTTTTTGTTCTCTTATCCCTCTATCTATTTATGTCACTCTTCACTCTTACATCTCTCGCATACATTGCATTGCATACATTCACTACTTACTTATTTTTTATTCTTATCCTTTCTCACTTTTCGACTACTCTCTATCCCAAAACACTTACATATTTATACAATTACAATAGGTCTTATCACTTTGTCAATGTACCGAAAATTCCTAACGACTTCAATGGTCCTCCTTCCTTTACACGCGTTGGTCCCAAAAGTGCACCAATTGTCTTTCCTTCTTTTGCTTTCAATGCGTAGCTCCCAAAATGGGTCTCAAAATCCTATCCCAATAGGCCCCCAAAACTCACATGTGGCTCATCCTGAGTCACTCAGGCCTTCTATTGCGCTCCCTTACACGTTGCAGTGAACTTCTCAAAAGTTTCCTTTGCAGTTGCAAACTTCTCCTTTGCTTGTGATTCTTGCGTCAAAAGCCCTTATGTTGTTCGTGTAGTAATGGGGACTTTAGTTTTCCTACATTGTCTTGGACTGCTTTCTTCACTATGCCTTATGCAGTTGCAAGTACTTATGTCACCCGAAAGGCCTCCTCCTGTGGCGACTCAAGATTCTACACGAGAGTTTTTTGTTCAAATCTTATCTGGTTATCTCTTGGTGCATCTACCTATTCTCAACTATTACATCCATTCATTCTATTGGTGGAAAAGTCCTCATTGTATCTTTGATCTGTTTCTAATTCTCCTACGTAGTCTGTATGATGCAGGAGCATCTCTCCACGTTAGCCAGCCAGCCAGCCAGCCACGCCAGCGAATTCAAATTGCACGCTAAAAGAGAGGCACAGCCTCATCTAAATTTGAATTCAATGTAATTTAAATGCTTAGGCTGTTGAGCCAGGAATCCGTGCCTTTGTGCAAACGTAGAGTAGATCGGAATTTAATGTGTGCAATGGCTGAGATCTAGATCCGATTCTAGACTAGACACCCCATTCAATGTAATTGAATAGGGTAGGTAGGTTGGAGGGAAGCGCTCGAAGAGCCCCCTCAGGTAAAAGAGATTTTCATATCTCATTTTTTAAAGAAAAAGTTGTAATGGTTTGTAAAGAGTAGATCCAGAGAGAGCTTGAGAACACCCTGTAATTCCAGGCATTTTCCATTTAATATAAACAGAGCAGTTTTTCCTGCATGAATTCTGTGTTATGTGAATGTCTATGAGTGTTATTTTATGCTGTAGATGTATAATGTAGTTGTGCATTTGCAGGAGTTAGTTGGATTTCAGGTGAAGGTCTTTGAGGCTTCACACCAGGAGGGTGTGACAGAATGCTGCGGGTTCTGATAGCCATGCACAGAGGATGCACTTCTGAACACTGCGAGTTCAGACAAAGACGTGTTGCGGCACAGGAACTGGAGTCAACAACTCAGGAGAGGAAAACCTTTGAGGTTGTTGAACACCTCAAGAGGCAAGGCTGTGTAGGGAAGACACAGTTGCAGACAGAATCTCTGAGGAGTTCTGTAAAGCTCTGCCAGGTGGGCATTGAGCAAAAGCACAAGGTGCAGTTGGAGGAACTCTGTTGTGAGTTCAAACAGAATCATTGAGGGTTTTGTAGAGCTATGCCAGGAGGGCATTGAGCAAGTGCAAGGAGTGCACGAAAGAAGATAGAACTGCTAAACGTTCAGTGAAAGGGAAACTCTACCAGGTGGGCATTGAGACTGTGTGCAGGTAGGCACAAGAAGAGAAGAACTCTTTGAGTTCTGGAATTTGAAGAAGAATCCACTGAGACATCTTCACGGGGTTGTTGAACACCCTACAGAATCAGCAAGGAGTTGCTTGAGGCAGAAGGATAGCCAGGAAGGCATTTCATATTCTCCATTTGTGGGAGAGAAGGAAGAAAGACAAAAATCTCGTAGGGGTCTGAGCGTGTGAGAAGCTCAGAAGAGGCAACACTGTGGGTGCGTGAAGACTCTACAGAGTGTAGTAGTCAAAGAATCCTTTGAGGATTCAGAAGCAAAGATCAGGAGGAGCCAACAGTTTTATTACGCGCAACGAAGCTCAAGGTCATGGAGCTCACAGAGGAAAAAGAGCACAAAGGTTGAGGCCTTTGAGAACTGGAAATTCTTCCAAGTGCAGGAAGAAAGTGCGCAGGAAGATCAAGAGAGCACAACAACCATCGGATCGGCGGAGGAAAGAAAATCTGGATCGTCGGTTTTCACGTTTAGGAAGGCGCACGGGAGAAGCGCACGGGAGAAACGATCTGCACCGTCAGATCTGCGAGAAAAATCCCGTCAGCCGCCAGATTTGGCGAGAAGCGAGGAGGCTACAACTGGGTTTCCAAGGTGCAAGCCTAGGAGATTGGGGGACCGTTGGATGTTCCCATAGATACCCTTCAGCCATTGGATCGGGTGAAGATGCTAAGATTTTAGCCTCTGGAGTAGGTGCGCAGGAGAAAGGATCTAGGCCGTCAGATCTTGAGAAGGTACCCGTCAGCCATCGGATCGGACAGGAGCTGCACGAGGTTTACCATCGGGACTCCAGCCATCGACATATTGGGAGTCACGAGGACAAGAAAGTTGAGACACTTCAAGTCTCGAAACGTCGGGAAGATCTGGACCATTCGTTAGTGAAGATACGTGGTAGAGATCAAGGCGTCGGAAGTTGGGATATCGGCATTCCCATGGACAAGGGATCAGGGAAGTCCATAGTGAAAACCTTGACATAATCTGAGCCATCCGTTTGGGGAGACAGGTGTCATAAATCTGAAGAGAGTCGGGATATTCGGCATCAGGAAATCAGAGTTCCTGAGGTCGAAAGAGTCGGGACATAAGAAATCTCGAAACCCCAAGAGTTAATCTGAGCCGTCCATCAGAGAAGGACGCGTGGCAGCAATCAGAGCCACTAGGGGAAGGCCGATAGGAGGTCGTCCATCGACAAATCGGGGATCGACATTTCGCGAGTCCAGGGGACATGTGAGTTTCTTCATTGGAAAGCCCGAAACCCCGAAAGGAGGAAGGAGTCAGCGTGGGAGCCAGCTGTCAGCACATCAGAGAAGAGGAAAGCGCCATCGTGAGGGGCCAGTTGTCAGCATAGTGGAGAGTCAGGATTTGGAGGATCGGGAATCCCGTGAGACAATGCATTGCGGCATTGAAAAGATCGAAACCCCGATGGAGTGGTAAGACTGAGGTCACGGGGATAATGGTCATATGGACCAGAGCCTAGCCAGGAGAGATAACACGTAAAGAGCGCGTCAGTATTCGAGGAATCGCGAATCCTGAGGATGATTGCATCTTGACACTGAAAATCTCGAAACCCCTATGTGGAGGTATGGCGGCGGTCATATAGGGGGAGGTCACGTGGACCAGGAGCTTATCCTGGAGGGCTAACGAGAGTTGGAGTATATCGAGTTTTTGAAGCCCAAAGACCCCGACGGAAGGAATATAAGGCTGTGGTCTTATGAGAGTGGTCGTATGGACCAGAGGACATAGCCAGGAGGGGCTAAGGCTGGGCAGAGAGCTCATCGGTGATCGGGGAATCAAGAGTACAGGAACTCTTGACAGCGGAAAGGACGAAACCCTGAAACTCGATATTACATTCCCTGTGGGGAATTTGTTCATGGTCGTCCAGAAGCCCGTGTGGGTGAAGAAAAGGACCTGTGGATTGGTTTTTGATAGAGATTCCATTGGGGATCCAAGGAGCCGCTTTGACTCAGAAGGAATTTGAACGATCCTTAAGACTGGGAGGTCAGGTGCAGAGACCCCACGGGGCACGAGGAGCGTAGTCACGCCATCACTGTATCTTTTGTTCTAATGCTTGTAGCTCCACATTCTCCAACAATTGAGTCCACACTTGTGTACTCTCTTCATACATCTTTGCAAATTACTCAACCAAGCTCCTAAATCTCTCCACGGTCATCATGTTTATTTTCTCACATTTCTCCCTTTCCTCTAGTAGGGTACTTGGAATTTTGTGAGCTTCCAAATCCACTATGTTTATAGGAAATCCTTGAATGGATTCACTTGTCTTTGTCGCTTTCTCTTCCAAGGAGTATATACTTCTCTTTGTTTCATACCTGGTACACTTGTTGTTGCAACCTTGTTTTTTTCTACACATCCTCGTCACGTTCCAACATGAGTTTACTATAGTCTCCATGTAGTGCATCATTGTCTGCACTTACTTTGGCCAAATCCATCGATGCCAACTTTGTGTGCAACTTGATCTCTTGTGTAACACTTGTATTTAAGTTATTCAGTGTGTTCATTGGTAGATGTGACAATACTAAGTCAATATGTCTTAATTCTTGCATGCACTCGTGCATTTCTGTCATGGGGGACTCTGTGGCCCCTGCGGATATCTTCATGATACGACACCTTCCTGATGTTGATGGTGGTTGTGATGTCGTCAGACATGAATACATTGTCTTTTTTTTACTCTCTATTTGTTATTCTTCTGTTGTTCGGGATGGCTCTATCCTAGTTGATTCCAAAATCAGGTGTAGTGTAACTATCTATGCCTACACATTCATGTTCATTTCTTCATGTTTCTGTGCAGCTCGTAGGAATTATTCTTCAGTTACTTCTTTCACTTAATCTTTGATATGCTCTAGGTCATCGTTAGTCAAGGCCTTGATTGCTACTTCCTTTGAGGCTTTCCTCTTCTTATATTTATGCGTTGATCACTCCTTAGGGTGATTTTTTCTCTCCTCTCTAGTGTGCGTTGTTGTTTCTTGAGTATCAACTACACCATTCCCTTGCTCTTCATCTTCGTGATCCTTCTATGGTTTTTATGTCTCCTTATATTCTATTTCTATAATGGGGGTTTTCAACTCTGCTTTCTAGTCATTAACAATATGGCATACTTCCTTTTATGTCAGTGTGTAGCTATTTGACAACCATTGTTTATATGGATCCCTCTTTCCTTAAATGTACATATGTTGCAACCCTGCCTTGAATCACATGATTTCTTTGTATGCTTCAACTATTGGAGGTAGAATATGTGGTGTGTCCTTAATTCATTGTCGAATTGTCCCCCAATAGATGTAAAAGTTTATATTGTTATCCATTTGCATGTTCTTTTGCATGGTATGCCACAACGAAACATATATTGCTGCTAGGAATAATTGTTGCATACCTTCTAGGAATTGGGTTTCTTCCATCTCCGTCCAAGAAACTAATGAAATTAAAATCAATAACAAAGCATAATGGAACTTCATTCCTTTCTCCTATGCTTCCCTGCAGTCAGTGAAAAATTGATTTACCAATAATGTCACCTAGTTCATCTGCACTGATGATGCACACATCCATGCTACTGCTATTACTCCTACTGGCACCTGATCTCTGTGACACTTCCTGAGTAAATTGTAAGACAACACCTTCTTCGCAAACTTAACAAAATCATCATTGATGCTCAATTCATCCAATCTACATGCTTCTCTGTGTGTTCCATATTTTTCCTTCATTTCTTCTACTAGTGCTTTCTCATGAGTATTATTTGTGAACAAAGGTAGTGGGTCTTCCTCTGTTGATGGAAATCTTGTAATTCTCGCAATGAGTTGGTGTCAATCGACACCATCCTGTACAACCATAGGAAACCTCCATGGATGAAACTCAATAATAACTTAATGGAGATGTTGATTTATGCACTTATGCCAAAATGTTGAATCTCCAATAGGTTCAATATGCATGTTCATTGAAGACATATTTCCCACTCTTGTTGCTCAACTTTGAGTATGAGTGATTCTGGTCTGAGTGATGTGCACATATAATTATGTGGTTCTAACTATGGAAATTTATTTATATCTTGAAGGTCATGGTATGAAAACTTCAGGCTTCCTACTATGCCCAACATATCTCCCTCAATAGTGACCTTAGGTGGAATCACTGATGTAACAAGGTCATACTTCAACTCCTTGGGAAGTCTTAATTTCTTTGTTTTTGGATTCTTGGCTGGCACATAAGATCTAGAAAAGTTGACTAGATCCGATGCCTCTGCTCTCAGGGTTTCCTCTTGCACCAATACTGATGTCTACTTACTACGTGGTTTCTTAGTATTTGATTTGAATGCTGTTGTCTTTGGTGGTGCCATGACTTTCTATAACTTGTCTCTATTTGCAACTCACTCAACTCTTCTATGGTTCTCAGTTCTATTTGAAATTATACACAACAATAACCCTTCTATAATCCCCTTGTTTTCTTTTATAGGATGTTTCCAATTGTTTCCTTCCTCTTCGTGCCAAAAATTATCATTCCCATATGATTGTGTTAGCATTCAATTCCTTTCATATTCTGCATTAAATTTGTATATTCCAACGGATCGTGGTCTAGATTTGATAGTCTGTTAGGATATGGTAATCTCCTTTCATTTATGACTGCAAGTTTTCATCGTCTTTCTATTATGTTTTCTCTTTAATTATTTTCCCATCCTCTATGCAAGTATTTATCCGGGCTATTCAATTCTCCTTTCTGCGTGTAGTTCAATTCTCCTTCCTTTCTACAATATTTTCTTCTTCATCTATTTTTCTACTAATTTGACTTTTTGAACAATGCTCGATTCAGAACTTCAAGTCTCATGTCCCTTTAAATTTTTATTGTGGCTTGCCTTAATCTCTTTTATTGATTTTTCTTTTGTTTTTATTTTCTATAATACATATACTATGGTACATGTACTGCGTAATCAGGCTCTTGCATAGAAGCATGATTGTCCCTATACAGTTAAAGTCAAATGTCATTGACCAGTCCTTCAATGATTTCCCCATTCAAATTCTCTAATTGAACAACACCTGCCTCTATCAAAAATATTATTGCATATAGACCCAATCGGTGCATTTCAAACTTCTCAAGGTTCTACAAAAAATGGTTTTCATAGAGAAGATCTAGGTCTCCTATCTAGAACTTCTTTTGTTTAATATGGCTATCATGTCATGCCTTTTCGTGCACTTTATTAACTTGTTGATGAAATCTCGAGATGAAGTGGTCTTTCTCTAGTTCCATAATTCTGACAATATTTCCTCTACTGCTCCAAAATATGTGAGCTCTATCAATCCGACAATCCATATACTCGACACAATGAACTCCATGGGAATAACTGCTTCGTAAATGAAGAATTGGCACAATAACTACAAGAATCCTTAAGTCTCATTCATATCTATTCACTTTACATATATTTTTCATCACATTCTCTAGGATCTTGTTAAACTCTTCCACTGTTCCATTCGCCTAAGGATGATAAGGTGTGCTTTTGTGGTGATAAATATGAAAATTTGTTTCAAAGAAAAAATCATTTTATTCAAAACATGTGTTCCCTGATCACTAATAAGTATTCTCATACATACAAAACTTGTAACAACATTCTCAAATATAAATCACGCAGCATTATCTGAGATGGAATATCTGATTGGTTATGCTTCAGCTCATCAGGTCAAATAATCTCTCGCAAGGATTATATATTTTTCTCCTAACTTTTTTTCTAGTGGGTGGATCGGTCCAATGAAATAAACTTCCCATTTATCAAAATCCTACAATGTAACTTGTGGTGTTAACTGAATCTCGTCTCTTCTGTATGAATTCCCAACTCTCTGAGAGACTTCAGAAGTTTCACATGACTTCTTAGCATCCTTATGAAGGGTGGGCCACCAAAGTCCCACGCAAAACATTTTATGAGCTATTACATTCCCTCCATATCAGCCTCCTATGATTCCATCATGTTCCTTCGATAATATAATAGGCCTCTTGTGCTCCAATACACATCGCTAAAAAATACCATATGTGCCCAAATTATGAAAATTACCCGTTCTAAGTTGATAATATGTTTCCTTTACTACTAATTATTTCTCCTGTGTAGTTGTAAAGTTGGGTGGGGCTACTCATGTGCTCATGAACTAGAAAATATATGAAAATTAATCATTGACCATCTATAGTGCGAACAAGTGCGCATCTGGTAGACTTTCATCCAAGTTTTTTGCATCTTCCCATGTTTGTATGCATGACAAATGATCAGGTCCTGAGTTTAATTTTCCTGGAGTTACAATCACTTCAAAATCATACTCTTGAAATAATAAAAACCAACTACATATCCTCCCCCCCAACATTGGATTATTGAATAAGTATCTCAACAAAGAATGATCGAAGTACATATTAAAATGGGATCCTAGTAGATAATTCCTAAACTCATGTAGCGCATAAACCATTGCCAATCCTAGATTCTTTGTAGTAGTATAATTATTCTCAGTAGTCGACAAATTTCTTCTAGCAAATGCAATGGGATGATCCAAAGCTCCTTCCCCTGGCTAAGCTAGAATTGCGCCTAACGCTACAGATGATGAATCTACGTGGACATGGAATTCCTTATTCCAATTTGGAAATGCTAAAATTGGTGCAGTAACTACTTTCTTCTTCAAGGTATCCAAATTTTTTTGACATTCCTTGTTCCATTGAAACTTGACCTCCTTCTTCAACAAATTTTCCAGTGGTTCTATTATCTACGTGTATCCCCTAATAAAATTCTTCTAGTACCTAATGTGATCCAATGTTTCTTGCATTTTTTTCACTGATGTAGGTGGTGGAAAATCAGTAATAACATAAATCTTCATAGGATCAACCAAAATTCCTTGTTTACATACTACATGACCCAATAGGATACCAAACGGTGCGCAAAAAATACAATTCTTCAAGTTCAAGGAAATTTGGAATTGTTTACATATGTTCAACATCAACCGTCGAGTTTCAATATGGTCCTTCAACAAACAAACATTATACAATCATCCAAGTATACTTATAGGAATTTATGAATAAATTCTTTCAAAGTTGTCAGAAAAAATCAGGAAAATACTGTTAGCGGATTTTTCAACCCAAAATGAATGAATGTATACTGATAGCATCCGCATTCTTTCACACATGTTGTCTTATTCCTATATTCCTATGAAATATTAATCTGGTGATACCCAAAGAATACATCAACAAAGGAGTAAGATTCCTATCCTCCTATATTATGCAAAACTTCATCTGTAAATGGGGTAGGAAATGGGTAATTTAAGTAAGAATCATTCAATTTATGTAGATCCTAACAAATTCTGATTCCACCCATTTTCTTATTCTGAATCAACATCAAATTGGTCCATTCTAACTCTGTGATAGGTTCGATAATCCCAACTTCTAACATCCTATCTATTTCTACTTTTACTTTCTACTTATATACTAGGTTTAATCGGTACGATATCTTCTTCACTGGTTTGGAATCTGAACTCAAGGGGATCCTCATCTCCCCTATATCCCCAACAATCCCTTTCATTTATGAAAATGTAGTCAGGAAAAGGTCATGGTATTCACACAAGAAATCAACAATATTATCGACAATTTCTTCATTCTAGTAATCTCCAATGTTTACGAACTTGAGATTATCTTTTGTACCAATATTCACCTTACGCATTAACATATTTTCATACTCGGGAGATTCCATCTTAGGACCCTCTATTGCATGCTCTCCCTCGGTTTCTGGTAGTTGAAAATTTCTCAGGTCTTCATCCTCTCGGTATTCTCAAGCAACGTTATATCATTCCAAAAACTCTTGAATAGTCATAGAATCTCTGGGTGCACTACATAATGGTGTTGGTATCATCAAGTTTTCTGATGTAAGGATATTGTTCTCGATAATATGGATATATGTGTCTACCTAAGGGGCATCATATTCAAACTTTAAAGTTACCTTGAAGTTGTGAATCAAATATTCCCAATTTGTTGTTCCTGTGTGTACTTCCATTTCTAAATACTAGTTTTTCGAGATCGTGTCCATAGTGTGTATAAACAAGTGCATCCATTTGTTCTTAGGTATTGATATCCATGTCTCAGTTCATTTTGGAAGATGATTTGTAGGAAAACTCAACCCAATATACGTCTGCAAATTATATTCAGTCTTTATGACAAACTTGACCTGTAACAACCTTCTACATTGCTGCCAATTCTCTATTCTATCCTTATGCACAACCCACCACATTGCCAAAGTCACTTTTAGTGCGATATCTAAATCTAGCAATATATGTTGTTATAATATATGCAATTCAAATTATTTTATTAAATAATATATACATGTTATTCCATCATACTTCGTGGGGTCACATACCTCAACTCCAATCCAGTACAATGTGCGGGTAATACAAGCACATCTCCTTGTAGATAAATCATGTAACATATGTCTCCAATGTTCCAGGGATTCTTGTGAATCCGACGCATAAGAAATGATACTTCACCAATTGAGAAAACCCTCAGTAGTAGGATTAATATAGTCATCCATCCACGTGGTCACATTGTAAAGGTTATCAAGTTATTTTCCCCTTGTTGGTTCCACATATCATCTTCCTTCTCTGGGATCTGATGGCGTAGTACCTCTTAATTATGCTACTTCAAAGATCATTTGTCTCTTTTAAGATCAATAATGGATTTATTATAAAAAGTCCAATCAATTCCAGGTAACACTGCATAAGGTTTACTACCATCCACTATTTTGATTACTTCAAAATGTGAGATGTTGCACACTCCATCGATGTTAAAATTCACCCTTGTTAGTCTACCAATAGGAACAATCTTGTGTTGATTTTCTAGCCTCAAATGAATTAGTGAGCATATCAACTTTGGTTTTATCATAATTTCTCATGTCTTCCTCAGAATGAAATTCACATCAGACCCCATATATAAGTTGATATTATCCATATCATAGTCTCCTAGCTATGTACTAAGTCAGGGTTCCCTATTCGTCCTTTTCTTATGATATACCCGGTTAACTGCTCGTTGTGCACCAAGTGAATCTTTATCTTACATGCAATGGTTTATCATCCTGTGCAGTGCATTCAATGTAGTTTCATCCTTCATTAGTTCTAAACAAATATTTAAGAAATTTTTCAAAGTACTTACCTTCTCAACTAGCGTTTCTATCATTGACTGGTCATAGGTTGGTGGCATGTCATACATAGGTTGTGAAGTTGATGCTATCCATTTTGTTTCTAATGGATCCTTCCTTGATTTTTTGTATGTGTCTCTTTCTTTCGAAGGATCAAACATCGGAGGAGATTCTGTTGCTTTCCTGACCCACTACTAATTCGAAATTCCTTGTTCCATCACATCACCTCCTATTCTCTCTCCTCCATGCATAACTACTACTACCCTTGGTTGATCATCTCACTCTTCCACTGCTATCATTTGAACATTATGATTCTTCTTTTCCTGCCACTTTGCGATCAACTGCGGACAATCGTCCTTTGCATGATCCAACTATATACAATATGTGCATGTTGTACAAAGATTCATAAATTATTGTGAAAAATGCCCTAGTTGGTTACAATTATAACACATAATTGGTCTTGTTACTCTATTGAATCATCCTCTTTCCCTACCTCTAATTCCTCCTTTTCCTACTTGATTATGACCCCTCAGGTTATTATATTGCAATACTCCTCCTTTCGATTTGTCTTCCCCTTGAACTCTATATGAATCTGCGGTGCATTCTCTCATGAGATCAAGTGCACTTTAGTCCTTTTAGTCATGTCCCACTGACTTACAAAAATTACAAAATAAATTTTTTCAGTGCTTTGATACTTCTCCATCAAAGGGAAAGTTGTTGGATTATGACCCCTCATTCTACATATCTCACACCATACCCCTCCTCCCGGGGCCAATGGATTTGGGGCTCTTGTATACAAATACTCTTTAAAGGATGGACACTCATTCTTATGATGATCTTCCTTTCTGTTGGTTGAGGAGCCTGATTATCTTCCTGATTTAGAGGTCTTTTACTTTCAACTGTGTTTATACCCCATGAAGTATATACACCCCAGAAGTATGTACACTCTTCCACACAGGGAAGCGTAGAGGGGGGGGTACCCCCTCTGCGGGGTCCGGGGGGGATATCCCCCCAACTGGGGGGTCTAGGGGCAAGCGGGCCCCCAGCGGGGGTTTGGGGGTGAAGCCCCCAAAGCAAAAAGTACCTTGTAAAAGTATATTGTAATTTCATTGTAAATCTAGACCGTTCATTATAAGGTCGCAGATCTAACGATAGAGGTTATTTTAGGGTCTTTTTCCCTAGAAGGCAACCCTCTTTTATGAGGGAAATGTATTGCGGCTATGTATGTTGGCGAGTATTGTATTCTGAGAGAGGAGACTGTGAGAGAAACAAGAGGAAGTTACAATGGGTTTTGCTGTAGGTTGTATCCCTTCATTTTGCTAGATAATAATAAAGAAAGGACCTGGCAATTTCTCTGGTGGACATAGGCCACATTGGGTGAACCACGTAAATCTGTGTCTCTCTTGTATTATGTATCTTCTGTGTTTTGTTTCCGCATTTGTTTTATTTTATTGCTCCATGGTCATGTTTTTCTAACAACTGGTATCAGAGCGTAAGGTAACTTGCAGGAAACGAGGGTTCTTGGTTCGAGTGGGAGAATGTCGGAATATGGAAATTTTAGGGTCGAGAAATTTAACGGCCAAAACTACCAGTTATGGAAGATGCAAATGGAAGATTATTTATATCAGAAGGATCTATTCCTACCATTGAGTGGAGTAGCAAATAAGCCGGTGGCCATGAAGGATGAAGAATGGGAAATTCTTGAAAGAAAGGCTCTAGGAACGATACGGCTGAGCCTGGCAGTGTCAGTGGATTTCAATATCTTGAAAGAAAAGACAACGAAGGGTTTGATGGATGCATTGGCCAAATTGTATGAAAAACCCTCGACGTCCAATAAGGTATTTCTATTGAAGAGATTATTTAATATGAAGATGTCGGAAGGTGGGTCTGTTGCAGATCATTTAAATGAATTTAATACGGCTACTAATCAACTAAGTTCTGTAAAAGTGGACTTTGATGATGAGGTTAGGGCTCTTCTAATCTTGTGCTCATTGCCAGAAAGCTGGAATGGCTTGGTCATGGCTGTAAGTAACTCTGTCTCTGATTCAAATACTTTAAAATTTGATGATGTTGTTGGTGTTATCCTTAGTGAGGAAATGTGACGGAAAAGCACAGGTGAGACATGAGGTAATGCGTTGAACATGGAGAATAGGGTAAGACAAAAGGATAGAGGAAAGGAATCAGGGAACCGTGGGAATTCTAGGAAGGGCAGATCCAAATCTAGACTTGGAAATATAGAGTGCTGGAATTGTGGGAAGAAAGGACATCTGAAGAAAGACTGTAGAGCTCCAAAGAAACAAAGAGATGGACAACATGAGAGAAATCAGGAAGCAAATGTAATAGGTGATGTGTTACAAGATGCTTTGATTCTTTTTGTAGATAATATTTTTGAGTCTTGGGTATTAGATTCAGGGGCTTCATTTCATGCCACACCCCATAGGAAACATTTTCTAGATTATGTTCAAGGTGATTTTGGATAGGTTCATTTGGGTGATGATGCACCATGCAAAATTGTTGGAATGGGAAAGGTAAAAATAAAGCAACGC
>ML776752.1:1009137-1026110 GCA_009831015.1 Picea engelmannii | reverse complement strand
ACCACAGGGTATGTTTTTACTATAGGTGGAACAACAGTAAGTTGGATTTCGAAACTGCAAAAGGTTGTTGCACTTTCAACAACAGAGGAAGAGTATGTTGCTACTACAGAGGCTAGTAAAGAGATGATTTGGTTACAAAGGTTTATGGAGGAATTGGGAAAGAAGCAGGAGAACAACAGGTTGTACTGTGACAGCCAGAGTGCCATTCACCTTGCAAAGAACTCAAACTTCCATTCAAATACTAAGCATATACAGTTGAGGTACCACTTCATACGATCCGCCTCGGAATATGGACAATTGAAGCTGGAAAAGATACACACTAGCCAGAATCCTGCAGACATGTTAACAAAGGGAGTAACTAGGGAGAAACTGAGTTCTTGCTTAGTTTCAGTTGGTCTTCAAGAATGAAGATGAAGATGAGAAAATTGCCAGGTCCAAGAAGGTTCATAGTCTAGCATATACAACAACGGTGGAGTTGTTGAGATCAGTCTCCAAGTGGGAGATTTTTGGTTGTGGAGCTTGATTATCTTCTTGATTTAGAGGTCTTTTACTTTCAGTCGTGTTTATACCCCATGAAGTATTTACACCCCAGAAGTATGTACACTCTTCCACGCGGGGGAGTGCAAAGGGGGGGTACCCCCTCTGCAGGGTTCGGGGAGGCTACCCACCCGGTTGGGCGGTGTAGGGGAAAGTGGGCCCCCAGTGGGGGTTTGGCGGTGAAGCCCCTGAAGAAAAAATTACCTTGTAAAAGTATATTGTAATTTCATTGTAAATCTGGACCGTTCATTATAAGGTCGCAGATCTAACGATAGAGATTATGTTAGGGTTTTTTTCCCTAGAAGGCAACCCTCTTTTATGAGGGAAATGTATTGCGGCTATGTATGTTGGTGAGTATTGTATTCTGAGAGAGGAGACTGTGAGAGAAAGAAGAGGAAGTTACAACGGGTTTTGCTGTAGGGTGTATCCCTTCATTTTGCTGGATAATAATAAAGAAAGGACCTGGCAATTTCTCTAGTGGACGTAGCCCACACTGGGTGAACCACGCAAATCTGCATCTCTCTTGTATTTTGTATCTTCTGTGTTTTGTTTCCGCATTTGTTTTATTTTATTGCTCCACGGTCCTATTTTTCTAACACTTTCTACATGTAACACATCAAACTTATTAATGTTTTTCCTTCCCTTTAGCAAGCTCCTGCAACTGAATTGTCAATGTTTCTAATTTTGATTTGACCTAAGCCATCCATGTTTGATTTTATCCTATAGGGGATGTTTCCCATATCATGGTGATTTCTAGAGCTTCTGACTTTTTTTGTGTCAATGGGCATCGTATATGTGATAAAACTCCTATGATGAACCATTCCAAATGTTTCTCATCTGGAATTTGGAAGGTCATTTGATCCATCAATATCTTGAATCGTTGGTCAAAATCATGTACTTATTCATTCTGCAATTTCTTAATCTATTTTTGTTCTATAACACACTTCGACTCACACTTTGGTTTCTAGAATTCTTTTAACAAGGCTTGCTTGATATCTACCAACATTCTGTCTTGTCCTGCACATGCAATGGATTGATACTTCATATACCAAAGTAATGTGAAGTCTCTGAATGTTATCGCTAAATGAACAATTTTTGTATCAACATCCTAGACCTACTTCATGGTCCATATCACTTCATAGAAAAATAAGTGATGTTCTGGATCTTCTGTTCCTTCCTCATGGAAAAAAAGTAATCTCAAAGTGGGGTATGCCATTGTGTACTGTGTAGTATTCTTCCTCAATGTACTACTTCAACTATTTTGACCACCTTTACAACTATCCTTTATTCCTTCACTAACTATAAGTGTTCGTGAAAAAAATTCAGACCTTGGATATGCACATGAGGTCATGGGTTCGACACAGAGTGTGGCTTGAGTTCAGATAATGGGATGTAATGAATCTCCTTCTACTAAACTGAGATAAAAATCCATTTCCTTTTCCTTCCTTTCTGCACATGGTATTCCTTCAATGTGGATTACTACACTAGTATCTCTTTCCTGAACCTCACTTTGTTTCTCTTCTCCATTAGCCACAATCCTGTTCCTACTATACCAAATAAAAATTCCCCTACAAAATACTCCAATCTATTCTTTCGTCACACATTCTTCTTCTCTAAGAATTCTTAGTACATCTATTCCTCATCCATTATTTCATGCATCCCTCTTATCCATACACTAATACCATCTCATGATCAACCCCTTGCCCCTTTTCACGTGAAGGTGCCTAGATACTAGGGTGATCATATTCTAACTTCATAACCTCGTTATCACACAATAACATCTTGATCCAAGTAGAGAGTGATTTCAAATATATTCTTTGTGGACCTATAAATAACTATATTTCAACAACACTATATGAATGGGTACCATCTATAGTGTTATTAGTAATATAACCCCCCAAATCACTATACAACCAAAAATAAACTACGCGGGAGATCCGGTCACTTATGGTATTAACTTGTTGAATCAACTGAGGGGTCCAACTCCTGGGAGAAACAATGTAGAATGTTATTTTCTTTTCAAATAATATTTGTAACCACTCAGCTAAAACTATTGGAAAATCAACAAATAAAATCTCATTTAAGTTTGTAAATACATACCTCTCTAGCCACTTCTCCAAGATGATTTGCAGGTTCTTATTCTAATCTCTAGAAAACTCATGCTCATTTTCCTCTAACCACTATCTGATTTCTTCCCTAGTCGACCTCCACATTCCCCTCAGTCATAGATCTTGTTCTAAAAAATGAAACCACTTTTTTGCACACAATGGGAAGACCTAGGGTTCAACATGAAGTCACCAAACAAATCCTCAGACACTTGCTCTTTTGGCATCACCCGCAAGCAGGTGAAGTCTCACCCAAGGTAAATATGGGAACTGTGGGAACCAGGTTTCCACAGTGATGAAGGGATGGGAGGAAATCCTCATAACCATTGTACTTATCATTAGTTCATTATACCTTATATCATGTGTGTAGAACCATAAGAACATGTAACAAATTCATAATAATAAAAATATATTATATGTGCAGGATATAGAAAACAACAAGCACATCATGATATATAGACACCATGATTTAACGTGGTTCAAACATGATGGGATACGTCCACAACGAATGACTTATTGATATATTATTCAAAATCATACATTACAAAACATGTGCATTGTGCTCATACATCCTGACCTTTTGATTCTTGTATCCCTCTAACGATTTTTGTTTCTCTTAACTCTTACATCTATCACATACATTCACTACTTAATTATTCTCTATTGTCATCCTTTCTCACTTTCCAACTACTCTATATCCCAAAACCCTTACATATTTACACAATTAAAATAGTGCTTAGCCTTTTCCAATGGACCCAAAATGCCTATCGACTTCAACAATCCTCCTCATTTTACATCCGTTGGTCTCAAAAGTACACCGAATACCTTTCCTTCTTTTATGCGTGATGCACAACTCCCAAAACTAGTCCAAAAATCATGTCCCAACAATAGGCATGCATGTACTCTGGATGCATTAGGACCAGTTTCTGCAACACCCCCTCTACAAGATGTATAAATTATCCTCCATTTTTGCATGATAAGGGGGGAGATAAACAAACAAAGAATAGAGAATAGAAGTCTTGTACATTTTTTCTACAATTTAATATAAATTTCATGTTCTTGTTCGAAGTGTAGAATGCGTTAATTTGAGTATTTAAGTTGCCTACTACACTCTTAGAACGATACCTCGTCTAAGGAGGTTGCCCCCCCTCCTTATCCTGAAATTGTTTGTATCTTCTATACTTTGTAGAAGTAGTCGTAGCATCATTTATATCTTTTCTTTTATTTCCGACAATTCATTTATTAACATCTTGTTGTAACTCTAGCACTTTCCATTACTATAGCTCTAGATTGTTATAACCCAGTACTAACATTGCAGGGTACTATTTTATGTTTTGTGAGTGAATAATGGTAGCATATTTTCCATATTTCCATTTATTTCCAACAATTCCTCTATTAACATGTTGATTATCATAGCAAGATATCGTTTTTTGATCGACGGGTGAATAAATGTAGCATATTTTCCATATTATCATTCATTTCCAACAATTCGTCTATTTAACTTTGTTGTAATTCAAATATTTCCCTTACTACAACTCTCGCTACTGCAACTTTGCATCACAACCTTTAACTTTCTAGTTACCAATTATATGGTTTGCAGTTTCAGATGATTTATCCCTTTCGTTTACAAGCAATGTGTGGTTTGATTCTTATAGATTGAGGTTTTTGCATCCGAGTACATGAGCTCTAACATATATGTCACATTAATCAATATCATCTTAATACTTGCATAAGT
This sequence comes from Picea engelmannii, assembly GCA_009831015.1. NCBI lineage: Eukaryota > Viridiplantae > Streptophyta > Pinopsida > Pinales > Pinaceae > Picea > Picea engelmannii. The sequence goes on along the minus strand of ML776752.1, from coordinate 1,021,733 downwards.
CACTATTACTTTTCATGCAATTGTGATTTACTTTTCCACAAGTGTGATTTACTTTTTTGCAATTGTGATTTACTTTCCAGCAAGAGTGATTTACATTCTTGCAAGTGTGTCATTTACTTTTATGAAAACGTGTGTTTTCATTCTTTCAAGTGTGAATTTGATATAGTTTAATTGGGTCATTTTCTAAAGCATCTTGATATCTTTCCTTGTGACATTCATTTGAAAGTACTAAAACTCATTGGAAATTACAATATTATACTTGCATTTATGATGCATGACAACTCATAATTTGAATATGAACTTAGATTTATCATTAAATGTACAACTATTCAATTCCTCACTAATTTAATTAGGAAGTGATTGAAAATTTCATCAGTTATGGAGTACATACAAGTTGTGATCATATTCACAATGCTTGAAACTAAGTCGAAGAAAGAAATTGTCAATATTATCATCAAGATCAGGGATATTTCTTCAAACCATAATGTGAATTCTTGACTTGATCAACTAGGTTAATTATGTCACAAAACCAAGAGTTGTTTTCACGAAAATTTCTTCAGATTGGTCTTCATAAAGAAAAACACCCTTCAGATCCATCTTATTGATTTTCCATCCAAAACGAGCATCAAGGGAATGAATTATTTGAACATAGTTGATATTTTCAATAGGGAAAAATGTCTCCGTGTAGTCGATACCTTCTTGTTGACAAAATCCCTTAAAAAACAAGTGATATTTATGTCACTCAACAATACCTTTAGAGGTAAATTTGGTCTAGTAGACCAATCTACACTTCACAACATTATTTCCTTGTTTTCAGGGAACAAAGTCCCAAGTGTCATTCTTCATCAAAGAATCATTTTTTTCTGCATATTCTGCTCCCATTCAGGTCTTCCTTGAGCATTTGAGTTGGAAATAGGATCTGAAGTTTCAATGACATGAGTCATTAATGCAAGGGTGGCATATTTATTTTCTTCAAGTTTGTCATCTGGAGGAGATATCACCAACATCATGTTCAACAACTTCAATTGTCTTGGAATCACATCTGGTTAGACAAGAAACATGTGAACTAGTGTTTTCTATATAACGTCGTTCAAAAGTCAGAACAATTTTAGTCGATGGAGATGGTGAACTAGTCGAAACAAACATCGACGAACAAATCGACTCGAATGTTGATGGTCTAGTCAAAATAGGAACATAGTTAAAATGTCTATTCAAATGACTGAAAAATGGAACAGAAAAACCAGAGTTTGAAATAACATCAAAGGGACCATCCTGTAGCAATCTAGAGGAGGAATTTAACAACTTGATTCCATAAGAATTCTCACCAAGACATACATTTTGTCTTGTAATGATTTGTCATTTGACAATATCAAATAGTCGATAGGCCTTAAACTCTTCAAAGTAGCCTATCATGACGCAAGCATGACACTTTTCATCCAAATTATTTATGAAATCATAAAAAATATGAGCCTAGGAAACACATCCAAACACAGGGAGGTGGTTGACTGAAGGCTTATTTCCACACCATCATTCGACTGGAGTTACTGAAGGAAAAACTCAAGTCAAGATGTGATTGAGAAGATCATTTGCATAGTATACAACTTCAACCTAGAAGAAAGGACATAGATCTTTTGCCTGTAACATACATCTATGCATTTTGAGTAACATTCGATTCTTTCATTCTGCAACACCATTCTACTGAGGCGTGTGAGGAATAAAGCATTTCCAGGAAATACCACATCAAACCAGGCATTCTTCAAAAGGTTTATTTACATACTCACCACCATTTTTTGATATTAAGAACTTGATGGGTCATCAACATTTCTTCTTAGCAAAGGATTGAAATTTTTTGAACTTTTCAAAGACAAGATTCTTATTCTTCGAAAAATAGACCCACATGAAACAAGAGAGATAATAAATGAAACTAAATATATACATTGCACCTTCTATGGAAGGTATATTGATGCAACATACATCATTGTGAACAAGTTCTAGGAGGTCCTTTTTTGGCAATGCTTCTCCAAGTCAAAATGTGCCTAATGATGCTTGCCAAGACCATATCATTTACAAACTCCTTCAGGGGGAAACACTTTAGGTAGACTAGAAACCATGTTCTTAGTTTCCACCAACTATAGAATTAAAAAATTTGGTGTCTAAGTCATTCATCCCAAGTTCAACTTTACTCATCAGTGTGAGAAAAAAGAGAAGTCGGATCAGTGTCGGGTTGAGTCGTGTCACAAAATTTATACAAATTGTCATTTTGGTAAAGAAATCCTCTGGCAACAATCGACTGATGTTTCTTCAAATCTCGAACAAAAACCAAAATGGTCAAAATTATAAAATCTTATCTATGTTAATTTCACAATAGACAATAGATTAGCACTGATATTTGGCACATGATAAATGTTGACAATTCTCCCATGTCGATAAGAAACATCACCTTGAATAGAAATATCAAGAGAAAAATCATCGGCAACTTAAATGTTCCTCTCCTTGGTGAAATTCAAGGAGTCCGTGAACAAGGACGCTTCCTTAACCATATTATGAGTTCACCTAGAGTCGATTACACATTCGTTCTACACAAAATAATACATCAAGGCTTGAGAATTTCCAACTTGGAAGGTGAAATTATTAGCGGGTTGATGAATAACGGACATGTCTCCTTCAAGGAGTTTAACCTTCTCCTCTAAATCACCTCTCTTCCTGTATAAGATTTTCTTCACATGTCTAGTCTTTCCATAGTACCAACATTTCTTATTCTTTCAAATTTGATGGGGTGCATCTATTTTCCCTTTAGGTTTATGGTCATGGAATCTAGATATTTGTTTAGGGGTATCAAACCGTCCTCTTTCCCTATGATTTTAATTTATCTTTCCCTTGATAAAGTGAGCTTCATATTTACCACCAATGTTTCCTTCTCGAATACATCTATGTTGACCAATAATCAAAATATAATATGAAGCTTCAAAGGTGTAACCCTTACCATCTTCCTTTTGTTCCTTCCAGTTGGTGCAAAAATTCGAAATGAACACAATGAATTGTGTTATCAAATTCATTAGGACCAACTCGAAGAGTTTTTAATCTTTCTTCTCATAATTCTTTCCACATTTTCCGAATTTCAACTAAAGTTCATTCACACACATCAGATAATACTCTATTTTTTCAAAATAATCAGGATCAGGATAGATCAACTCTTTCTCTAACTGCATGATATGTATTTTATCAACTTTGTCAAACAAAGACTTCATCTTCTTCCAAACATTATGAGGAAAGTTGATTCCACTTATGTGTAACCAAATCTCCCACGAGATATAGGTCGTGATGACCCCCACAACCTCATCCTTCTTCTCATCAACAATGAACTTTTCCTAATAGTTGGTCGGATATATAATCGTAGTTTTCATATACTACCACAATCCTTTACTCTTCTATAGGGTTTGTATGTTTGGTGCCCATACTACATAATTTGGTCCACTCATAATTATAGGATCATTCTTTGAATCCATGTTTGATATCTAGAAATAAATGTTCTAGTTCAACAAGTTCCAATTGACAAACCACCAGCCTAGAGTCAATCACACAATAGATGAGAATCAACAAGGTTTACGGATAACATGCGATGTTTCAAACCATCGACTCTTATAACATGTTAGGAATTGGGTGCAACCTGATACAAAATCGAAAATTAATATTGCAGATAATTGAAGAGGGAATACAAAATTTGAAGACAAAGGAGGGTGGTATCTAAAGACATATTTACAACACTTAACCATTGTGCACTATGATCATAACATCACAGTGCATAATGTACATATTTTTTAGAACAATTATATCAGTTGATCACTTGATGATAATGACCCATAGTGTCTTCTATTTATAGCTTCAAGATATAACCAACTTCCTTGAAATCGAGAGGATATTTTCCACATATAACCGTGGTTGTTAGAGTTGACTCTATCAAATTCATGTTGTCTAGTTGACTTGACAAAGATGCTCGACCCAACCATCCATTCATCTAACTTGTAGTCAAGTTATTCATTGGTCCATCTATCGACCGACTACCTTCGCCTACTGGTTTATTGTGCAATAGACAGATTGCTATTTCTAGATGTAGGTAGACCACCCGACCGACTGATTCTAGGAGAAGTGTGTTGAACCATCGTGACTTGATGTTTCAACATCATATTCTTGAAATTTCTCCCTTGCAGATTTGTATGTGACCTATAGTAACCCCTTTCGGATTTGGCTCTTCCAAAATATTCCACCCACTCTAAATTCTTTGTTGATAAATCTTTGTTTCATAAATTGCCCTTCTAAATTTTGGAAAAAACATAAAATAATGAATATGTTTTTCATTTATAAACAAAAAAACTGAAATTCCAACTCATTTTTTTGTTGTATATTTCGGCACATTGATGATAAATGTATGTGCTAGTTTTTTCATAAATTAGCTTTTCATTGCACTATACAGTGAGTAGCACAACAATGTTGTGTGTATATAGAACACACCCACTTATTTTTTGTAATAAATTTGAAATGATTGATAGTAAGTGCACATTATTTTTATAACATGCTTTTGTCGGTGCGCTATACAATTAGAAATGCATTGGTGTAGTCTCAGGAATTATAAAAGACATTAAAGGGAGACACATTAAGAACATCAAGATACACACATAATCCCAAGAAAGAAGGAGTTAAATTTGGGGAAGGATATCCAACCACTTTATTATTCCTCCTTTAGGTTATTTATATAATAGCTAAATGGTTGGAGTAGTTTCACCCACTCCAACTAATCATTAGTTAGGTGATTTTTATCCTTTATTACATACATTCATATATATTTACTTGACTTTATCCACTCTATGTCTAATTTCTAATAATACATGTATGTGATGACTATTAGGGCCTTAGAGGCCCCCTCAACATCTCCCTCACACTCAAATCCTTGCTCCTTCTTAGAAAGTGTGCGGATAACTGATGACCTTTTACTCTTTAGCCTTTGATTTCAATACGGTAGTGACATGTGCATTCAGTGAGTCTCGAGATGTTTTACTCCCACCCAAAAATGGTCCTTTTGATCCTATTGTTACACCTTTCTCTCATGTGCCTTCAGAGTGGTGAGTGGATCATCCTGGGCTCATATTTCACCTGCACAAAACTCATAGCAAGATGGTTCATCTGCCCATGTGAACGTCTTACTCTGTGCTCTGTTAATCTATCATTTCTCTACTTTGTAGACTTCAATGTCACAACTCGGGAACTATTCTACAACTTTTATATCAGGGGGTTCGATCAATCAATTCATTGTTTTGTCATAATCTTTTCTTTTAGGATCTCGTGTGTTTTTCTGTCTAAAGATGTCGATTTCTTGAATGCATTTAATCATTGCCAACACACTTATCATCAATTCTCAAGATTTTATTGTTTTTATGTGTTGCTCGTCAAAATTGGATGTGCTTATTTATTCTTTTCTGGTCTTTGAGAATATATGGAGTCTGAATTTGAGATTATATGGAGGAGGACCTGAAACATTTTTTTGGTACCATACTTTTAAAACTCAATAAAATATTGTCGACTGGGTATCAATTGACATTGGGATAAACCAATCTTATCGATGAGAAGTCGAATTACATTACAATAGGTGGAGAGGAGCGCCTTCCTTTGAAGACACATGTTTAATCCCCTCCTTTATTTTGAATATTAAACAACGCTCTCGACAATACTTTTTTGGTACTAATAAGACTACTATCCTTCATATAATCATTTATTTCATATTAGACTAAGAAACTCCATATACATTTTACAATCTATCTTTTTACATAAAATATATTACTATATGACATAAACTCCATACAGTCTAGCTACCATCCTTTATAAAGACTCTCACACTTTTTCACAATGTCATTTGGCACCTTTAAATTTTATTATGACATGTGTACTTAAGTTTTCAACAACATAAAAGTTACTTTTCAACAAACTCTTCAATCTTGTAAACTATCAAAAACAATATATTTATTTACTTCCCTTCATTGTAGTATATATTTCTCATATGGTTTTGATTTTGAATACACATTGCATGTGCACACCTAACTTCATGTCGAAGTATTATATTTTTGGAAACTCAACAAATTGTATGCTTTAAGGACTAAATCAACATGTTTCATGAACAAACTAGTCCAATATTGTTTCATGAACAAACTAGTCCAATATTTGTAGTTTCCACGTAGTTTCCTTCTTACAATTTCTCTCAAAATGATCAATTACCACATCTTTTTGCAGCCAATAATTAATTTTGCAACCCATTTTTAATGTGAAAACAATAATCTACAACCATACCAATACCAATCGATTTACTCATAAATTGCAGGCACGTTCAAGACATAATGAATTTATTCTCTTGAAGATCAACTCTAAACTCTTTGAAGAAACCAACATGTTAGGAAACAATGTTTTTTCTTTCCTTTTTTCTTTTTAACACCAAGATTCTTTCAGATCATTTTATTTGCAGGCTTCCTTGTTTACACATAAAAAAAATCATTTCACACATCATCAACGATTTTTTTTGTTATTTATTCTAGAAGAGGTCAATATTGATGAACAAAAAATCAATGTACATAGTCGGCCTCTCATAATATACATACTATACCATATTTTTAACCTTCAATTTTCTTTCCACGAATATACTCAACAACAAATCAAGGGTACAAAAAATCTCCAACTCAGGATCCTCTTAAACCCAAGCTTGTAGATTTATTTCTCTCATGATTTATAAATATATATTTCTGAATTTTGTTTTTCATATTTGTCTTTCAACAATAAATTTTTTTTTATGCAATATGAAAATAGTAAAATCTTTAGGAGCTGTAAAAAAAATATTTTACATAGTCATCAACTTTTATAAAAAAACAAATATTGAGCTTGCTCTCACCCACTAGGAAGAAAGATATTCTAAGTTCCTCTTCAACACAAGCGTCTTTATTTCCACTAGTATATCAAACAATTCTATGAGCATCTTGAGAAAATCTTCCATCTAAGATCAAATTTTCTATGTTTTCCAAGTTCAAGTCACACGGCAATGGAACCAATGTTGTAGTATGAGGAATTAGGGAAGACATTCAAGAGAGACAAATTAAGCACATCAAGACACATGCATAATCCCAAGAAATATGGAGATAAATGTGGGGAAGGATATCCAATGGCTTTCTTATTCCTCCTTTAGAGTTATTTATAAAATATGTAAATGGTTGGATTGGTTGCACCCGCTCCAACTAATCATTTAGGTGATTTTTATTCTTTATTACATGCATTCATATATATTTACTTGACTTTATCCACTCTATGTCTAATGTCTAATAATACATGTATGTGATGAAAATTAGGGACTAAGAGGCCCCCTCAACACACACCAATGTGGTGTGTAAGTAATAATGCACTGACAAAGAGTTTAATTTTCAAAATGAAAATGCAAACATTCACATTAAAATTTTGTGGAGGCAATAATGAAGGTCTTTATTTGGTGCTTCTCTCAATTAAATCCACCACTGCATTTGGTTGATGCGTCTTTATATGATCAGGCACATAGTTAATTTATAAATTTGTTTGAAATTTAGTTTGAAGTTTGTTTTATGCTTCCCAAGATGATGATTTTGGCTCAAATGCAAGAAAAAAAGAATTATAATATCAAATGACCAATTGTTCAGATTCCAACTCATTAATTCCATATCGTTCACATTCTTTCCCATTGATTGTTGTTTGTCTAGATTTTATTTATAATTCATGTATCTCATTGAATTTATGTTATGTGTGCTAGTGTAGTTGAATAATTGTCCATTGAATTTTGCAGGATCAAGATTTAGGATTGGATTGAGTTCATATTCATAAGATATTCCAGTAGTCCCAAAATTCGGGAAGCTCTTATGAGGAGAAACATACTGAATTCAGGAATCTCTTATGAGGAGAAAGATACTGCAAATAGATGTTTGATGAAAATGGGAAGTCACTTTAACCTACCAATCGTGACATGCCATCTTCTAGCAACCATTCTAGGTCAACGATATTACACCTATGTAACAACACTATGTAAGCCACTACATCAAGTAATAATTGTTTTTTCTTTTTTTTTTTAAACACATAGGTTAAGACAAGAGCGATATGACAATTTACATATACATTCAAAGTTATTATTTTTAAACATCAAATTCATAGCAACTCATAACACATTTATCAATAACCAAATATAGATCTAGTTTGTAAAATTCTTTATCATACATTTATACAGGGAAACTCATAACACATTTATTAATAACCAAATATAGATCTAGTTTGTAAAATTCTTTATCATACACTTATACAAGGGAGTAAGACTATCCACTGCTTACCCACCCAATTCCTACCCTGCAAGGTTATTAAAATTCATTTGATTTCTTACTAATGATTTTAATTAAAAAATATATATATTGTTTTCAATAAACAAAGTAATTCAAATCTAGATGAGAGGAACTTCTTAACGCCCCATACCAACTCCAAGGTAACTGTGATTGGTAACAAATATAACAATAAAAATTTTAGTCGACCTCCATTATTTCACTTGGTTTCACAATATATTTTATTTCTAGAAGTAAATTAAGCGTAAATCTTTTTCATTCAATGAAGGAATGATAAAAACTTGAAGGTGATAAACATTCTTTGAACTAATTAAATAACCAAATGTTGTTGAACAAGTCAATCCTAAATACATTAATAGTCATCACTATACACTAAAGGATATGCATTATCCTAAACCATTATTGATTCATAAGAAATCATTATAAGTATATTGAGTAGTTGAAGAGTTCTATTATTCAGTAAAATATTTCCACCCAAACGCCAATCGAGGCCTTTAAAATATAATTCAATATTACAAGGAAATTAATGGAATTCTAGTAATGATTCAAATAGAGTAAAGGGTGGTATTTTAGTTTTCTTAGAAGGATAAGAAAATTCCTCCTCAAACTAAAACCACACGGGTACATTAACGATGAAAACGTTACAACTCTCAGAGAACGTGACATTTAAAGGATTAAATGCAGACCCCATCCAACATGGTAAACAAGAGGTAAACACAGAAAACACCTACCAATTAAGGAAGGTTCCTACCAATTAAACGTAAATAGGAAGGGCTCTTCACTAAATTCTGCTATTTGTTAAGGAAGATTACGGAAGATCAATCTCCATCCTACCATCTCGGATACCTCTAAAACAAGCTTCACCGAAACTCTACATAAAACCTTCGTGAAGGCTCAATTCTGTATAATTAATCAGATGTATAACACAATAATAACAAAAAAATAAGAGTTGAAAGAGTGGAGCCAAATTAAGTTAAGCAAATCCGATCAAAATAAGAGGGAATTAGTTTTGATCCATTTCCTTGTTATTTTTTTGTATATATATACAACCATGGAGGAGAGGGGGGGGATTAATATTGATGTAGGAGGGAATTAGTATCAGAAAGCCATGCTTGAACATTTTTAATCCTTCATTTTATTCAATAAAAATCAGTTGTTGATATTCTACATACGTTGTGCTACTTTTATTTTCTTTTAATTAGATAGTTCTTCTATAGATATAATTTCTTAGAATACATTGCAGCTTGTTTCCTTTCTTTTCATTCATTGCTTAGTGATTCATTTTCTGGAGTTTGTTAGCATAAGCTAGAATTAGCTTTCATTCCACGTTTCTTGTGCTTGCATCACAAAGATTATGAGCCCAGGGTTGATGATTTGATGTTTGGAATTTATACATATATTTCAACCAACATTTTTGGCGTCGTTGTCAGGGAGGTATTAGGAAGGGATTGAATCCTAGTTAGGCAGGTTTATTTTATCTACACAGATTGTGGGAGGAGAAATAATAAGACGGGAGGTAAGAACCTACGTGGTCACTATTGTGAGTTTCTCCAAATCCTTGATTTTTCCTTTCATGGAAGTGTGTTTCTCTTCATGCAAGTGTGTTGTATTTAAATTACACATCTTGGGGGAGGGGAAGCAGTAATATGGGAGGTAAGAACCTACGCGGTCACTATTGGGAGTTTCCCCAAAGCCTTGATTGTTCCTTTCATGAAAGTGTATTTCCTTTCATACAAGTGTGGTATGTAATACTTCATTTATCTCCTTGAAGTTTTAGTCTTTAGCTTGTAAGAATCTCATGTATTAGTCCATGTGCAAGACAAAGATTAGCAAACCAACCAGAAGAATGTAAAGATGCTCAAGCATTTGCTGAGCAATGGAGGGCATACCCTTGCAAGGATCTTTTCAAATCCTTGCTCACACTCTAGATTTTCTACCAGGGATGAGTTTTCCTTTCAAGAAGAAACAAAGGAACCAAATATCCATGAACATAGTGCACATGAGGATGATCTAGAAGTTTCTTCTAGTAAACCTTGTGAGAAGATAGAGGAAATCGAGGAATTATGGACTACATTATATGAAGATGAAACAGTAGATCCAGAGATCGATGAATTCTTGCCATGTTTGTCAGCAGATCTTTTGTGTATCACAGAGTCTGAAGACTAGTTCTCAGAAGAGCCCCATGATCTGTCAGTTAGAGACATCCAAGGAAATAAGGACTACATTGAAGTTTGGTTCCAAATGGTCATCAAGCCAGAATACCACTCCATCCTTCGACAGTTCCTAGCATCATCTCCAAAAGAGAAGTTAGCTTCCCATGTCGAGGTAGCCATTGAGGTAGATTTTTCATATTTGGACATGAGTATGCTTATAAATATGTTACACACATTGCTTCACTGCAAATACTCCTACACTTGAGAATATGTTTCCTTTCTCAAGTAGGGTAGGATATTAGACCAATAAAATTCAATAAATGTTGCATCTAGTTAATGGTTTAGCTTGAAGTATAAAGAAAAAATCTTTTCATGTTTTTGAATAAGTGGGGAATATCAACAATTGATAAGGTAGCTTGAAGGAGATCTTTGTTCTTATAGAATATTTTTGTTGATATTCGTTGGATATTTGCATAAGTCAAAATTTGTAGATAGTTTGTAGCCAATAAACATCTCAAAAGACAGCAACAACCCTTGCCACCAACAATAATTTTCATCTCTTCATTGGTTTCTACTCCTCTAATACTAACACAACATAATGCACTACATGTACCTTTGATCAGTCTTTCACATCAAAATTGATAGCACAAATTCATGATTTTGAGTATGATGGTCTTCATAGCTCCAATAATCATATTTGTAGGGAAGAAAACAATATATCAATAGTGTCCCAACAACCTAGGTGCATTTTCTTCAGTTTTGATCAATTTTCAAAATTCAAAGTATTCATTCATGACATCTCTCCTCAACAGTCAGATTTCTTGGATGGTTTTCAACACTCAAGTGCCTGTAGATAAATCAAAATCCATCTCATGTGTAAGTATTGGCTTCATAAAAATAAGGTAACTTGATGTAACAGTTTTTCTGATCCTTCTAATTTGTTGAAGACAAAGGAAATTTAGCATAAAAAAATAACATTTTAAGCTTGTTATTCTATATACCACTTATGCTTGTAATCCCATCAACACCTACCACCTGTTGATGATTGCAGCTACGTGAGACATTCTCCAGGACACAAACCTGAGAGAGAGCCCCTAAGAGGGGTGTGTGGTTCCTATCTAACACAAAGATGGAACGTAGAGATGGCCTCCTCCTTACAGAGAGTTGAGAAGAACTTCAGATGATTCTCCTATGTAACACACTCAGAAAGGAGATCTGCAGAGTTGGATGTGCTTGTGGTGAGCACAAGGTGAACATGTGAATTCCAAAAGAGATGGCATCGTCATGAGACACAAATGAAGATGATGTATTAGCCTCCTCTAAGCATACACTACTACATATGGATGGATTATTCCATGAATTGTTTCCACGTTTCCATGCTTTTCATATTATTTTTAAATTTGGCAGGATTTTCGTCGCTATTGCCACGAAATTTCATCATTATTGCAACGAACATGTTTTTAAAGTTGGGCGGGATTTTCGTTGCTATTGCCACGAAAGTTTGTCCCTATTGCCACAAAATTTCGTCGTTATTGCCACGATTTTTTTGTCTATCTCAAAAGTTCATCGCAAGAGAGACGATTTCTGGTTATAACCATTCCCCTATTCGAAAAAGTGACCTAAAAATAATAAATAAACATCTCTCCATTTGATAGGTAATCCTAATTAAACAAATAAACATCTCTCCATTTGATAGGTAATCCTAATTAAACAAATAAACATCTCTCCATAAATTAACAATGGTAATCCTAGTCAATAAAAAACATTGTTATGTAATCAAGAGTTTTAAATAGCAGTCAAACAAAAACTTTTGTCCAAGACATTTAAATTTCGACCTGGAATTTTTCTAATCCACCCAAACTCTCAAACAAGAAATTTTTAACTTGAGGCAAACATAGGCAAACTCTTTGTTGAGACATTTTAAAATGTTTCGACCAATAATTTTAACTCTTATCCAAAGATTATTTAACTTTCAATCAAGATATTTCAATGACTATTTTCTTGATTGAAACAATAAATATCACATTTCTTCATAAGCTTCTTTCCAAAATGTGTTACT
>ML776752.1:972021-998536 GCA_009831015.1 Picea engelmannii | reverse complement strand
TAGTCAAAGTGGTTTAAGAGATTTTAAAAGGTAAATAATAAAGTGAAGTGATGAGTGTATTATAATTCAAAGTGAATACAAAATAAATTATTTCAATAATAAATTTAATGGAGAAATTAGAAGTGGACCCAACCCTAATATAAAGAAAGTGGGCCAAGTGACCTAGAAGATGTTTTTAAGGAAGCTACTTGGAGAGTATAAATAAGAGGCAAGCCTCCCTCATTTGAAACACACTTAAGCATATTGAATATCTATAGGTGTTTGAGGTAACCAAATGATATCTAAGCCGAAATTATGAGGAAAGTGAAGAAAAGAAGGCCGAAATGCAAGGAAGGATAAATTCTTTTGATGGTGCTTTCTAAGGTATGTTATTTACAAGTCATCTCAGCATTTTTGCTATAATTTTTTTTTTTATAATGATTCAGATCCTGAAATTTCTATGCAAGTGAGAAAAAATATCCAAGTATCTATGGTAAAAAATGAATCTTGCGAGTCGTTGTATTTTGTGAGTTACACTCTATGGAAAATAGGGTTTGTGGCTAGTCCTGAAACTAGTCAAAATCAGGTGTTTCGGGTAAAAACGTCATAACTTATTCATAACAGATCCAAATTTAGTGAGACCAAATGTGTTTGTTAGGGTATTGTATTTAGTATGCTGTGTAATAGTTTCAGATAAATTCATCAAATATTTTGTGTGGGGCACTCTCTACAAGGTCTCTCTCTAGAATAATCCATAATTCATCAAGGTATGCCATTTTTTCTATAACTCCTTTTATGAGAGGTTACAAGTAGTGAAACTTGGAGGAATTGCATATAAAACATTGAAGAACATTGTTTATCAGTTTCATATTTTTATACATTACAGGTTCAAAGTTATGATTACTTGAAGTTAGGGTTGTTGACTAATCCAAAACTAGGCATGTGAGACTAAAGAAAAGTTTAATGAAAATGCTAGTCTCTTGTTTTTAAAGTTAAGGAAGGTTTGTAGGAATGTGATCATATACACCAGGTCTATTACAGAGCTACAAATCATATTTGGATGATGAAATTGATGAGGGATTTTGGTTGTGGTACATGTTGAGTACATGGTTGAGACAAGTAGTCGATGAGTTGGCACACATACATGAGGTGTATAGTTGATGATGTTGGTACATACTGATGAGTCATAGTTGATGAGTAGTTGACACATGATTGGTACATACTTCGTACATGGTTGGATGCACTTGTCTATGGTACAGGTTGATTATAGGTTGGTGCATGGTTGATGCACTTGTTTATGGTACAGGTTGATTACAGGTTGAGATACAGGTTGATGCATGGTTCATTTTTATTGGTGCAGGTTTACAACAGTATATATCAAAATGATAGTGTGACAGTGATTCCATCATTCTACTTCTACTTCAGTGTGGCAGGACGGGGCAATGATAGGTGGTTGTAGCCACCTTCCGGTTGTAGTCGGAGAACATTGGGGGTTGTAGCCTCCTTCTGGTTGTAGCCAGAGAATTGGGGAGTTGGATGTTCCCTCAAGTTGTAGCCTGAGAAACTAGGGGGTTGGAACCTCCTTCCAGTTGCAGCTGGAAAACAAAGGAAGTTGGTGCTTCCAATGAATGTAATTCTTCAAGACATAAGAAAAACATTCTTTGGTTTTCTCCCGATTTGGGTTTCCACGTAAAACACTGGTGTACTGTGTATATGTGTGATTGTTTATTTCTTACTACTCATTATTGGATAATAATTTTACATTGATATAACATTTGAAGAAAAATGATCATAATTACGCTATTACTGATTCACCCCCCCTCTCAGTAATCCAACACCCTATTCAAATTTCAGGGACTTCCTTTCGAGAATATAACTATAGCGTGAAGATTCAGAATAGGTGGCTTGAGCATGGATAGATTCGGAATTTCGAGCCTTACCTGACTTATCATTATATCAGTGGTAACAAGGGCCAAAATATAGGTGGCATGGGCATGGATAGAGTCATAATTTTGGGTCTTACATGACTTATCATTATGTTAGTGGGAATAGGAGCCAAAACATAGGTGGCCTGAGCATGGATAGAGTCAGAATTTCAGGACTTACCTGACTTATCATTATATTAGTGGGAAGAGGGGCCAAAACATAGGTGACCTGAGCATGGATAGAGTCATAATTTTGGGCCTTACCTGACTTATCATTATATCAGTGGGAACAAGGGACAAAACATAGGTGGCCTGAGCATGGATAAAGTCAGAATTTCGGGACTTACCTAACTTATCATTATATCAGTAGGAACAGGGGCCAAAACATAGGTGGCCTGAGCATGGATAGAAAAATTTCCGGCCTTGCCTGACTTATCATTGTATCAGTGGGAATAGGGGCCAAAACATAGGTGGCCTGAGCATGGATAGAGTCATAATTTCGGGACTTACCCGACTTATCATTATATCAGTGGGAACAAGGGCCAAACCATAGGTGGCCTGAGCATGGACAGCTGAATTTTGGGCCTTTCCTGACTTATCATTCTATCAGTGGCAACAAGGGCCAAAACTTAGGTGGCCTGAGCATGGATAGAGTCAGAATTTAGGGCCTTACCTGAATTATCATTATATCAGTGGGAATAGGGGCCAAAACATAGGTGGCCTGAGCATGGATAGAGTCATAATTTCGGGACTTACCTGACTTATCATTATATCAGTGGGGCTTTTTATATATCCTTGTTTTCCAAATTTTGATCCTAGTTCTATGTCAATTACTAGAATGACACTTTGGGTGCACCTCCCAAATTGTTTTAACCCATAATGTTTTCAATCTTCCTTCTAGGTCGCACTAACCATTGTCATTGACCATCTCATACAAAAGGGTATCAATATCAACAAGATAAATGAAATCCGTGTTCAAATTTCAGGGACTTCCTTTCGAGAATATAACTATAGTGTGAAGAGTCAGAATAGGTGGCCTGAACATGGATAGAGTCAGAATTTCGGGCCTTACCTGATTGATTATTATATCAGTGGGAATAGGGGCCAAAACATAGGTGGCATGAGCATGGATAGATTCAGAATTTTGGGCCTTACCTGACTTATCATTATATTAGTGGGAACACGGGCCAAAACATAGGTGGCCTAATCATAGATAGAGTCAAAATTTCGGGACTTACCTGACTTATCATTATATCAGTGGGAACAGGGGCCAAAACATAGGTGGCCTGAGCATGGATAGATAAATTTCGGGCCTTGCCTGACTTATCATTCTATTAGTGGGAACAGGGGCCAAAACATAGGTGGCCTAAGCATGAATAGAGTCATAATTTCGGGCCTTACCTAACTTATCATTATATCGGTGGGAATAGGGACCAAAACATAGGTGGCTTGAGCATGGATAGAGTTAGAATTTCAGGACTTACCTGACTTATCATTATAGCAGTGGGAACATGGACCAAAACATAGGTGGAATGAGCATGGATAGAGTCAGAATTTCAAGCCTTACATGACTTATCATTATATCAGTGGGAACAGGGGCCAAAACATAGGTGGCATGAGCATGGATAAAATCAGAATTTCGAGACTTACCTGACTTATCATTATATCAGTGGGAACAAGGACCAAAACATAGGTGTCCTGAGCATGGATAGAAAATTTTTGGGCCTTTCCTAACTTATCATTGTATCAGTGGGAATAGGGTCCAAAATATAGGTGGTATGAGCATGGATAGAGTCAGAATTTCAGGCCTTACCTGACTTGTCATTATATCAGTGGGAAGAGGGGCCAAAACATAGGTAGCCTGAGCATGGATAGAGTTAGAATTTCAGGGCTTACCTGAATTATCATTATATCATTGGGAAGAGGGGCTAAAACATAGGTGGCCTGAGCATGGATAGAATCAAAATTTTGGGACTTACTTGACTTATCATTGTATCAGTGGGGCTTTTTATATCTACTTGATTTCCAAATTTTGATCCTAACTCTATGTCAATTACTAGAATCACAGTTTGGGTACACCTCCCAAATTTTCCATTTAATTCTTAATGGTATATTATATCAAATTTTGAAGATATTGAGAATACTTTGGGCATTTACATAAAATAAATTTTGGAGATTTATAACGAGATTGTGTACATAGACCTACATCTATGTTGAAATAGACATGAGTAAGAGTCGTCCAGATAAAATGACCCTCAAATGAAATTTTTAGGTGGATTCAGGTATTGAATTATGAGAACACAACATTCTAGTGTTGAATTCATCAACTTACAGTACATCTACACGATATTTATCCCCATGCACGGGATCATACTTCAAGGGAAAAAGGGACCAAATTCAAATAAAAAAATTGGAATTTTCCTAAGCAACCAATGTCATATGATGAATTTTATCTTGCTAAGTAAAATCAACAACCATTGACCTAAAAAAAAATTGATATAGTCTTCCTAGAAGAGTTGATCGGGGAACCTTGTCCTCCCTCGAAGGATGGAGTAGAGGCCATTGATATTGGGTTTTCCTTCTCAAATATGACAATTGTACCTGATGCCCCTCTAGGGGGAATGAAGTGACTTCATGAAACTAACATATCTGATTCTGATAAGGATATGACATCAAAGTGGTCGTTTTGATGTCATACCATGATGATTTTATAGATGCTTAAAAGAAAGGCCATGGTAAACATTTTCTGGTCTTTATTGTCATTATAAAGTTATTGTGTGAAAATATTTTCTTCTCTTTATTGTCATTCTGATAATATTTGACAATGTCAACTTCAGTATTCTTTATTTTTTTGAACTTCCCTATTTGGAGCATTAAATGCACACCTTGGGCAAGGTGACTATGCATTCATATATGACACACCATTTATTATACTCAATCTTCCTACTACGTGCCTAAAACTACCAATGTCTTCTTCAAATTTTAACTCTTGCCTAAAACTTGAGTATTAGTTTGGTTTGAGTGAACCTTTTTAGGTGGACACTAAGGTTTCTTAATAAATGTCAAATGAAGAGTGAAGAGTGGAAACTAAATCTGTTTTTATCATTTTTTTTTATGTTGGGTTGAAGTCATTGTCTAATGAACACCAGCATAAAACATAAAGGAAGTTCAATGTGAGGAATAAATATGACCAGACCCAATTTATCATTGATAATATCTTGATCTCTATGTGAGGGTGTGATAAATTGTGCATTCTTATAGATACTCCAAGGAAATGGGAGATGGTCAAACCACAACATGTATCATGAACGTTTTCACCACAAATCTTTGTAGAGTTTGTTAGAGGAATGGAGGTTCATTATTGGTGTTCTCTACATGCAACTAAGCTAATGTTGGAAGGATACACAATATTCTACCTCGACAAGAGAAAACAATAACATGATATGAGATATGGTTCCTAAAAAAAATGGCCACAGAAGATACTTCATGACAACATGTTACTTCTCCAAATGTGAACATGCTAACATCAAGCCCTTAGAATTTCCAACATTTGGAATCGGGTACCACTTGTGAGAGGACTCCAACTAGTGTCTTAGAGAATATTTCTCAATTCATGTGTAAGCTAAAACAATCTCATTAGGATTTAGAGTAGATTTCTCAATTGGAAAATGAGTTGTAGTATTCTCATTAGTGTGAACAATAAGTGTAACAATGACATAATTTCAAGTTAATCATTAACCTAAACCTAAAAGAGCACCAAGAAGATATAATATGTAGATAAATAATATTAGATAACTAATGCAACATGATTTGTGTCCATGGGCTACATCCATGAGTCCATCGATCAATTAGATCATCAGCTCAACAAACCCACTGATAGTGATTTTAATTCCTTTAAAATAGTTTTGTTTGAGGTTAAATGGTACAGGCTACAGATGCATGAATGTGATCCTGAAAGAATTGTTATTGAGAATGATAATGGATTTACCATGGTTAATACAAGGGCATTTGAACCAGGTACAGAGCCTTATGTTCTTCCAAGTCAACGTGAGCAAGTATTTTACTCAGAGATACCTGGTAAAGCAGGTTAGTCATACGTTGTTAAATATGATCCAAGAGGAAGACCAGTAAAGTATAATCATGTACCTGAGGATGAAGATAATAACGAGGAAGAAGATCATGATTATGTAGATCAAGAGCAGGTGGATTATGTAGTCGATGTGTTAGACGAAGAAGTTGAAGAATTTGATCATCCAAATGTAGGAGACGACGATCTCATTGACGATATCGATATCTATATTAGCAAAAATGACGTTGATGATGATGTTGATAAGAATGAGCCTTTCACCAATATCGATTTTGATCCAGATTCTGATACAGATGTTGAGCTGGATGAAGAAGAAGATGACTAATATTTAATTGTTGAAACGAAGAGGTATGTCTTTATATCTTTTATATGATCTTTATATGGTTTTATTTTGTATAATATAGTATATGATACATGTTCTTTAGAATTTCAAATTAGGTAATACGGGGAAATTGAAAGTGNGTGAAGGGGGGGGGGGGCATAATTAGAGATTCCACCTTCACTTGGTTGCCCTTGTTTAGTAGAGAATGAACTATTCTCAAAACCAAGAGGATCTATGCGCGACTGTGCCTAATCATACCAACGATGTAGGTATGTTAATCATCAATTCAAATTGTGAATGGGGCCAACGTTGAAAATTTTTCAAACTATTTTTGAATGCATCAAAATTTCACATGGATAGACTATTGACATGCCTTAACGATATAGGAGGGTTTTCTAGACTCAAATTTGACTCACACACCCACTTTCTTCCATCATCAATTCATCATTTTAACCATAAACCCTAATTTAGTGGAGTCATCGATTTTTCGGGTTTTAGTGTTCCCAGTGAATGGATGCATTGTTGTTGACATGGAATGGGACAACACATGTATCTTCTTAATTTTATTCCTTCACTTGATGTGGGCCTGATCATTCCTAGCCTTGAATTGAAAGTTGCCCCTAGTCTTAGTCACCACCCTTCATGACAGTTGTCACCCAATGATCATTAGATCACAAGGTTCGAGGCATGTGGGCATTGGGATCATGAGGCTTTATAACCATACAGTAACAAGAGACATTAATTGAACTTTGACTAGATTGAAAGGTGCATGCAATTGAAAATACTAACAACCCAAAAATAAAAGGGATAAATACACAGATTGGCAATGAGAGGTGATCTGGTTGTGGTGTGTAGGAACAGGCCTAGCACCTTCAAAATGATCATTCTCCAAACGTATTATAAAAAGTTTACAAGGAAATTGTACTAGGACTAGACACGGGAAATAGTGACCTGTGAATGGGGCCAACGTTGAAATTTTTTCAACTGTTTCTGAATGCATTGCAATTTGACATGGATAGACTATTCACATTCCTTAACAATATGGGAAGGTTTCTCGACTCAAATTTAAGTCACACACCCACTTTATTCCATCATCAATTCATCATTAAGGGTCTATATGGAAATCCTCGTAATACACATCCAACCTCGAGGTTTTGTGCACCAAATGGACTATTAGAGTACTATAATAAAATGAGGTCTCAAACTATCGACGAAATACAAAGTCTCATATTTGGTTTGTATTTTAATGAACATTCATTATGGTGGTCCTCCATCCTTTTCACTAAGGAAAAACCTTCATCGATACAACCTAGTTCTCAACCCTAAGAGGCATTAACATGATTATAGATGTTTTTGTCTCCGAGACTTGGGACGATATTATTTGTATGATGGTCTCTTTCCCTAGGGGATAATGATTCCACTTCTTCACTACTTGAACAACAACAAAGAGTTCTTTATCATATGTGGGGTAGTCCAACATTGCTCCATGAAACAATTTTGAATGGTAAAACAACAACCATCCTTACAGAAGTGTCACCCCTAAAACATACTCACTTGCATTTGTTTCTAGTTCAAATGGTCATCGTAAATGCTCATGAAGAACATGAAAGTTGTAGGTGCATTACATAAACCCAAATGAATCACTAACACATCATAGAAACCTTGTTTCCTTGTCATGAATGTTATTTTCCACATATTTTTCTGTGATCCTTAATCCAAGTCTTGTCTCACCCAGCCCAAGTGATATGGTTGTGAATGACCATGAGTCTCTAGGCCAATATTTTAAACTAGTTGTGCAAAGATCAAATTCAATTGTGAATCGAGATCAAACAAGTAATCCACTTTAGCTTGTCTCATGTGGATATAGTCATGAAATAATTTGGTCATATATTTTTTCTTTTTGGGACTGCCATTGATTAATGCTACCTCCTTTTGAATGGTAGTGAAACTAATTAATGCTACCTCCTTTTGAATGGTAGTGCAACTACTTCTTCTTTTATCTTTTAGAAGTGCTTGGGGCATTTATGGAGGTGTAATTTCCAATAGTCTTGGTGTGTCATTTTATCTAACAAGACTTGTAATACATGGTGGGAGGTGTTGTTTCTTGTGTCATTGCTTCAATATTCTTCGCAGCCCACTTCTTATTCTTCCCATAAATGACACCTTGAACCACCAAAAATGACCTCTCGAAGGAATCCTTTGCCAATTAGGTATATAGGTAACACTAACATTCTTGAGCACTAGGTATGGTTCTCGGGGCCTTGCCATGGTCAAGGGAGGAAACATGAACTTTAGGCCTTAAAGGAATCTTTCAACGAGCTAGGGCCAATAAGGATGACTCGTATAACCACACAAGGCCTTCTGAGGGTATTCCAACCGATGGTTGGGGATATCGGTGCCACTAGGTGTTTTTGAGTAGTAGGTATGTGTCTCAAGGTCTTGGAAATGATATAGGGAAGAAGGCCATGCCTTAGTTTCTAAATAAATATTTGAATCATCTAGAGCCATGAACAATGCCTAAAAGTAACACACATAAACTCCAGAGGGGTATCCTTGGCCTCTAATAAATGATATTAGTGCTCTCACAAGGTTTTGAGCATTATCTATGGGTCTGAAGGCCTTGATATGATTGAGGGGGGAACACAAGGCTTAGTCGAAGTACAAAGCTTCCAGGCATCCATGGCCAAACATGACACCTCAAACTAGCAAACCCAATCTCTCAAGGTTTTAGGCAACTTCTAGGGCTCAAAATTCATGAATGACACCTCAAACCACCATAGATGACCTCTCGAGGGTATCTTTGGCATTCAAGTGGGAGTATGGGAATCAATAGGATATTTTGAGCACTGGGTATTGGTCTTGGGTCCTTGGACAATATTGAGAGAGGAAACCCAAGCCTTAGGTCCTAAAGGAAGTTTCTAGGTATGTATGGCCTACAACGACATGTTGAACCATAATATTATATATATCTATGTTATATAATTTATAAATTATATAATATATATTATATATATTATATAATTTATAATTTATATATCATATATAATATATATATATATATATATATAATTTATAATTTATATATATTATATAATATATAAATTATATTATATATAACTATAATAAAAACAAAAAATAAAAATAAGAACCAAAAAATAAACAAATAACAAAACATAGTTTTGAAAAAAAAAAAACACATTTGAACTCAACTCTCATGCTCATTAGCTGGAGCAGAACTTGGTTGCATGTAGAGTAGATAGGAGGGCACACACAGAGGAGAAGGAGGACACACACATTGGAGAAGGAGGGCACACATGCAAAGGAGAAGGAGGGCACACACAAAGGAGAAGGAGGTCATGCATAGTAGAGAGGAGGGTGCACGCAGAGGAGAAGGAGG
The DNA here is from genome assembly GCA_009831015.1 of Picea engelmannii. NCBI lineage: Eukaryota > Viridiplantae > Streptophyta > Pinopsida > Pinales > Pinaceae > Picea > Picea engelmannii. The sequence goes on along the minus strand of ML776752.1, from coordinate 988,826 downwards.
GCATACAAAGGAGAAGGAGGGGAGGCTAGGGTACACAGAGGAGGTTAGGGAATGCAAAGGAGAAGGAAATAGTTGCACCTACCGAGGGCCATTTTTAAAATTGATCAAGTGACGTCGACACTAAGGGCGAGGGAGAGGATGGTGAGTAACTCTGAACACTTCATGAATTTACATTGTTAATGCGAGAATAGTAGTTTTCTTTTTATAAGTTTGTGTTAGTTCCATTTTGTGTTGGAAGGAGAGGGAAATCTACTAGATGTGAGTAAATCTCCCCCACAAATGAAAATATGATTCATGTAGCCACATATGTTCCAACAGGGAGGAAAAAATGCCCCAAACTCTCTAACTCGTCCCCCCCAAATCTAGAAATCGACCTCCTCAATATTGAACATATTCTCACAACAAAAACTCGCCCTCCATTGAAATAAGTCGACCCACATGGTGTGAGTGGGATGATTGGGAATGAGAGGGGATAGGTGGCTCCTTGCTTATGTTAGAGTAGGCCCCACCCCAAAATTTCTAGTAGTTTTTGTAAATTCACCATTTCCATTTGAATCTTTTGCACTTGCATTTTGATCCACAAGAATAGGCTTGCAAAAATTAGTGTGTTGTCACACCACAAGAATGTTCATGAAGGCTCTATCTTATTAAATACAAATTCACTAAGTTTCCTTCATAGAATAAAGCACTTCAACTTGAAAGTTTTTCCAGCAAAATGGAACTCTATATCCCAAGAAAGACAATTTCCTAATAGGGTTATCTTCCATGTAATGGAGTGTAGGATATATTGACAACACATTGAGTATACGTAGGCCCAAGAAAACTTGGTTAAGTGAGAAACTTGTAACAAGCGTTTCAAGGTTTAACTTGCTTGTAATGGAGACAACACTAGTTTTGGACTCCTAGGTACATTAGGATTTTATCTACAGGAAGATCCCCCAACACTAAAGACCAAATGAGAAAGGATTTATTTGGTTCTAGTGCTAGCTTCCAAAGGCTTCACTGTTGAAAGAGCCAGGATTTCTGCTTGGACTTGACTTGTGAAATCTTCTTCAGACATCCCTCAAGGAAAGTCTTAGCACAAAGCCACTTGTAGCCAAAAGTAGGCTTATATTTCGTGAAAGTTTTATGGATCCTTCTTTGCTAGTCTTCTACCAGGTGCAGGGTGATTGCAAGCCTAAATTGAGGAAGAGAGCATCCAGGATTAGGGTTTGAACTCATTCCGGGATCATCCAAGTAGTTCATTACAATGGTGATCAATCCTCATACTACCAATCAATATCAAGGAAATCAACAACCATACAAAAGTTTGGAATCCTAATACCTGCCAAATCACTCTATCATCCAAAGTCCAAAACAATAAACCATAGTCCATGCAATATATGTTCACCATCATCGTTGTTCAGGTCAAGCACTTAGTTTGCAGTGCTAGGTTGGGGTTGCATATCATATAGTTTAGGCTTCAAATAGAAATAAACAATGCACTACAACACTTATTCCTCCAGGAAACTATCACAATGAAATAACAAGGAAAACACTCCAATACATCCATGAAAACAAAATTGTAAAAAATCCATGCCTTCAACCCACCCCAACTCTAAAAACCAAGTACGGGCCTTTGGGATGGTTTTAACACATCGAAACCAATGTTGCAAGCCAAGATAACATTCTAAACCATGATTGAAACAACGAATTGCAATTTCCTTTTAAGCAACCAAGGACACTCAAAACCACTATGTAGCATACAATAAAATGTCAAAGTGAGTAGAAATGCATGTGCAATGATGTTTCCACATTTGGTATAGAACATGACTTCATCTTAATGATAAACATAAATAATGTTATCCCATGTTAATATTGTATTGGCAAGGAGGAACCACAAAAAAGTTTTTTATGAGAAGTTTTAACCTTCTACACTATATGCTACATGGACCACTTAGTGTGGCTCTCCTACAATGGATGGAAGGAAACCTTATAACCCAATTGAACTGTGTGATTCACTAGTTGAAGTGAATCACTTATTTATAGTTGTTCCATTAGTGATCAAGCATAAGAGGATGTATTACAATTGAGTGGTTGATTTCTTAAGTTGACCACTACTGAGAATATTTTTGACTATCCTAGACACTTCTAGACATCGGGTACACTGAATTAGCAGTGTTAATATACCATAGACCCAATATTTATGTAAATGCGTTCATATTTCCTCTAAGGACAATTATGTACAACTTGTTAAACCTCCTTAAAAGCTTGTGTGATCCAATAGTAGTTGAGTGTGATAATCACATCTAGGAGGCACATTATTCCAAGTCAACATGTCATTTTAGCACCTACAAAACTTTAGTGGCAATATTGTAGAAATTGTTTTTTGGCCTCGCCTCTACACCAATGTGGAGAAATACAACAACAAGGTTTGTGTCATGATTTGACATTGCTAAATCAACTAACAAAAGACAATGTTCACACACATATTTAACCATTCCTTCACACGTATAGAAATATATATCCATAGATATTTTGACAAGATTAATAACAATGCAAAAAAAAAATGATGAATTCTTTGTGGTTGTTTATTAGTTCTTGAAGTTGACAATCCGAATGCCTTGCAAGAAGACCAAGTGTAGAAGGAAATTCACAAAATACGATTTTTGTTTTCATTGCTAATACCCAATAGACATTGGGAGGACATCTCAATGGAATTTGTGTTGGGAGTGATTCAAATAGGAAGAAGTATTGATTCCATTTTGTTATTGTTGGTGTTAATAGATTGTATAAAATGAACCATTTTATTCCTTACAATAAGACAAACGAAGTTGTCAATACAAAGTTTTTTAAGGAAGTGGTATGTTTGCATGGATTTACCAAAGCAATAACAAGTGACATCAATGCTCATTTTTTGAATAATTTTTTATGAACATCATGTCACAAATTAGTCAACACGTTTCCCTATAGTTATGCTTATTTTCATCCACAAATTGATGTGTAAACAAAGGTGGTAAATGGGAGTGACCTAGGAAACTTCTTGTGGAGTATTTTTGGAGATTGATGGACACAACAAGATTTGACATTGTTTCAAGCTAAGTCTTCCTATAAATATAGTATGAAGGAAACTACAATAAAATGAGCCTTCCTAATTATTCAAGAAAGGAATCGAAAAAAATATGTGGATTTAATGGAGTTGCCAATTGATGAGCATATTAACAAAGATTCTAAATTACTTGCAAAACATATTCAAGAAGTCCAATCATAAATAAAACAAAATCTACATGAGATGAATAAAATACAAGGCACGGGCATATCTCCATAGAAAATAAATGATTCCCCAAGTTGGAGAGCAAGCGACAATGTACCTAAGAAAAAGGAGTGATTTCTTGAATGTACCTACAAAAAATTAAAGTAGAAGAAAACCAGACCTTTAAAATTCAAATAAAATGACGATGCATATGCCATTAATTAATCTCACAAACAAGTTAGACACTAATTCAGTTTTCAATGTTTTGGACAATTATACATATTGTATAGAGTCAAATGAAGAAATTGATTTTGCTGAGGAGAAACTTCACGAGAAATTACCAAAGAATAAAAGAGAATAAATTGAAAGGGCCAGACACTAAGTTTACCAAATTTAGACACTACCAGGATAAATGAAAAATAACTATCCCTAAGCCATGTTTCTGATGAGGAGGCTATAGGTCAAAGGTTCAAATATGGTCAAGTCCCTCGAGTTTACCAACCACTATTGTGGCCTATGGTTTAATTAATATCTATTTGAATATTTTGGGGAAGAGGGGGTAGATCTCACCCTCTATCTATATATTCTAGGGAAGAGAGGGGGATCCCCCCCTCTATATAGATATTCCAGGGATAGGATAGGATCTTGTGGGGTTTCCCTTAGGGAAAAAATGAAAAATAATTAATGAAACACCATGGGAATAATATGACCAACATTAAGAGTCTGAACTGTGTCCTTTAGAGTATACTTTGGTAGGGGGAGGTTGATGCATGTACATGCAAACAAGAGGATAAGGTAGGTACATGGGAATGGGAAGGGAAGACACAATGAATTGATAAGGTGCATGCACATGGGATGACAAGTCCATGGTGAGGTAAGAAAAACTGTTAAATTTGGAGCATCACTTGGTGCATGCATTAATGATTTTTTCATATAGAAAATTAAGTAGAAAAGATACTATGAGATCTAGCATTAATTGTACAATATTATTTATTACCAATTGGGGTATCTCTATATTATCCTTCCTAATTCCCCTCGCTCTCAGTCAGGTGACAAGGATGTATCCGTGACTATATCTCGGGGGATATGAGTTAGGGATTATATATTATATAATATATATATAATTTATAAATTTTATATCTTGTATAATATATAAATTATATTATATATAAATAATAAAAAAATAAAAATAAATAAACCAAAACAAAACAATATAAAAAAAAAACAAACCAAAATCGCACTCACCACTACACTTGCGCTCATATTTGGATCTCGCACTCACCACTACACTATCACATGCATATTGGAGAGGAGAGGAGCATGCACGCAGAGTGGAAGGGAGAGGAGGACATGAGAAGGAGGGAGAGGCGCATGGGAGGAGGGCACATGGATTTGCACTAGAGGAGGGAACACGCACACGGGAGGATGGCACATGGATTTGCACCAGAGGAGGGCACACAGGCATGGGATGAGGGCACACAGTTTTGCATCAGGGGAGGGAAAAAATGTCATCAAATTAGGTATGAATGTGAAGCAACTCTTTCGATGAAATTTCTCCTTCCTTCTTTGCACATTGTGATACCCTCTCTACTCCTTGGAAGACACATCTCCCACTTACTCTCCACTATTCCCACAAACCCCCTATAAATTCAATTCACCATACACATCCAATATGACAATGAAAAAACCCCTACCCCAACTCTAATCATTGAGGAGAAACCCAAATTATTTGTTCCTCCAACAACCAAGACAATGAATATCCGATAAGAGATTAGACATCCCTTTCAAACCCAAACTAGTTTTACTAATACCCTACATGACCCTCTTGGCACTTTTTAGGAAGCTACCCAGAACCCTAACCTCCCTTACCCTCACACTAATTTTTTATTTCCAACCTGAAGCCACCTAGGATCCCCTCTTTTCCACATCTCCATTTACCACCTTCCTTTGTGATCCCATTCTATTTCCTTCCTTTCCAAGAGATCTCCCAAAACCCATAGCTATGCCTAATGGTCCATGGATGAAACACTAGACTAGTGAGGTTGGACCTAAGACCTCATTGTATAAACAACCAAAAGAGAAAGGAACCACGCTTGTACTTGAGACAACTCCAATTGCATCGGTACTACCTAATACTAGAACCACTAGACTACACAATAAAGGGTCCTCCTCTTCTCATCCAACTTTGAAGAAGATTCAACATAGATACATTATAATTTTGGATTGTTTTGAGATACAGTAGGTAATGAATTGCTCAAAGATATTTTGATAAATAACTCCTTGTATGAATTAGAGAGATTATATATATTTCCTTTGGAAATGCACTTTTGAGACATTATATACATGGTAGATACCTATGGGAAATTAAAAGTAGAAAATGTGACCATCAAAAAATATCTTGGAAGGGTCCCAAACAACACTCTTGGAAGCATGATGACATAATTATATCGACGAGGCACATTGGGACATAACTTTGACTCTAAAAAGAGAGTTAGTAGAGAATAATAAAGACTTGGTAGAGAACTTGTGAAATGTATTGTTGTAGAGAATGAGGATGACTATATTTTTGCATATATGAACCATTTGTAAGATTTGAACCCCATGTTTGAACTAGAGCACTTCTGACCTTTGGTTGAACACATGCTTAAAACAATCACTAATCGAGTAGCTAAAAAATGGAAGAGAGCGGTATTAGTGACACCATATTTCCCCTTGTTTTTCCATTTCGATTTGCATCAAGAGACACAATGAAAAAAGGATCACATTTCATAGTTTTTCCCTTACTTCTCAAACAACTTCCCACTTTGAAAAAACTATTGAGATTATCCTTAATCAAGAATGTGATTGAAGATTCAAGTCTTCACACTTAGCCAAATTTAGAACCCAACATAGTTGATTCAACCTCTTTCTAGCCTCATGTCAAAATCAAATGAGCTTCAATAGTCGTGTTTGGATATGTTAAGAGTTGAGAATGTAGAAAATTTCTTGGTTACCTCAGCTAAAATAAATTAATACTGCCACATCCTAGAGTTGTCAATCAACAACACCATCTAATAGTAGTTACTACTCCAATGAATTCTTAATCGATCACGTGGGCCTATAAAGGAATTTTTCATTGACAGTTAGAAACTGATACACTATGTTCATTTAGAAGTCAACTCAAGATTTATAGATTTGTTCCTCTATGATAGATATTTTAGTCGCACATCAATTTTTTGAGTCAAATTTTAGTTTGCCCTTCTAATGCACAAGCTCTAGTTATTCCACTGAATGTGATTGAGTTAGTTCACACTCATTTCTTGTTTACAAATGAGTTCTTGTATCACAACATTATTAGGTTCACTATTGAATTCATGCAGTAATGCTTCATATTGTATATAGTAATTTATATATACATTGGACCTTATTTCATGCCAACATTGGTTCCAAACAGTTAATAGTTGATCTCTTCTATGCTAACTCCCTCATATGTATAAATCAATTTTTGGATGATGAACAATTGGTTTTATTTTATGCATTGAAGAGTGCTCCCTAATGGATGATGGCACTATAAATCACATGGAAAGACATAATCAGACATCTAGACTAAGGTAAAGGACTCAAAATGAGGGGTTTCAACACAATATGATCCATCACTAGGAGGACCTAAGTGTTTTCCTAGTGTAGGTTGTGTATGGGAAATGCACCATGAAATACTCTACACAAAAATATGCGATGGGATATGTGTATGATCTATATGAAGTGTAGAAACCATTTACTATGAAGTGTATGGTTCCAAACTTCATAGTGTATGGTGTATGCAAGGTGTATGCTTAAAAGTTTCATACTAACAAATACAATCTAGAGAAAAGCATGGAAACCACAACCTATGCCTACAGTAGGTTACTACCGAAGAATTGCTGAAGTCATTATTTGGAGCATGGCATCGAAGGAAGCCAAATGGTTAGAATTTGAGAAATTTTTGTTTTCCATTATATGCATACATTATAGATAGAGGTGAAAAAAAATGGATGATAGGATCATAAAATGTATTATGGTTGGATATGGTTCAAATGCAACTATTTATAGATTGTATAACCCAATAGAACATTCAATGATTATAAGTTGAGATGATTTTTTATGAAGTTGCAGTGTTAGTGAAGCATCTCGATAGCGACTACAAAGGTAGGATAAGCATTAAGCTTTTGTATTTCCCCTTAATGGAGATAATTGAGGAATATACTGAGGGAACTTCAAATGAAAATAATCCTTCATTTTGGGAGAGTGTAGAAATGAAAAAAACCTAACAAATAATTGTCAGTACTAAGAATATCAACAAGAATCCAAAAAATATTAGAGACACTATGGATTTATGCAAGGACTGTTGAAGTGCTCGAACCCTGAACAATAAAAATTGTGCTTAAAGTCCAAAACATGGTAGAATGGAAACAAGCTATGGATGAAAAGTATGAGCCATTAGTGAAGAATCAAACTTGGGCACATGTTTCTCTACCAACGGGTAAGAAAGAAACTAGTACTAAGTGGGTTTTCAAACAAAACAAGTCAAGTGATGCAGTTGAGAAATATAAATCTCAATTGATGGTGATAGTGTACACACAAATTTAGAGCATGGAAAACCCAAAGAATTTTATACCAACAGTGAAGATGGCATCCATTATAGAAATCTCAGCAATTGCAATAATGATGCATATGCATATCCATCAACATGATGTTGAGAAAAACTTCATTAATGGTATGTTGTAGGAAGATATATGTATGGAACAACTTGAGGGTTATGTACAACAAGGCAACATTCATATGTTGTGAATGTTACAAAAGTAATTGCATAGACTTAAGAAATCCTATAGGGAATGACATTGACACATTGATGCACATTTAATGAATGAGGGTTTCCAACATTATACTACATATATAAATATTTATGTCAAGCACAATGTCAAGTATTTTATCATTTTAGCATTCTCCATAGATTATGCATTTGTATGAGCAAGGAGTTATCTTTGTTAAATTCTTTCAAATAAAAAATGTTGTAGAATTTGACATGTTGGATCATGGAGAGATCCATTAATCCTACTTGGTTATTCAAGTAGTAAGAGATTTGAGCAATAGGAAGTTTCATTTGAGTCAAAGGAGATACATTGAACATAGCCTTTCGATATTAAGGATGAGTGATTTCTAAAATGTGAAGACTAAAATGGAAATTGCTCAAAACTTGTCACAAGATATGGGTAGCAACATTGGGAAACAATTAAAAGGATTTTCACATTTCTAAAAGGAACATGGGCATCAACATCTGTGAGAGAATGTTAGATGCAATGAAATTGTTTGGATATTTTGATGCAGATTGGGAAGAATATGTTGTTGAGTTCAAATCAACATCTAGATATTTTTTTTTTTTTTTGTACTGGGGGAATCGACAACTGGCAGTTCTCGTACTCGCGTGACATGGGGTTGATCCCTGTCGTCTACCACTATAACCCCAGGTAAAACCACCCAACCTGCAAGAATGGCGCACGAGTAAATCCGGGTGAGAATCGAACATGAGACTTCATTTTACAATTTTCCTTCCATTTACATGACACTTGCCAATCCGTCTACACCCGTGCAGGCAATCAACATATAGATATTGCTTCAAGTAGACTGGTGGAATTGTCTCATGGAGAAAAAGTAACCCACCATTTCCTTATTAAGTGATAAAGTAGAACATGTAGTAGAAAATGACAAAGGTACATATTCAGATGGATTGAGAAGTCTTTTAGAGTATGAGGATAGAAATGCATAGCTTTACTAATCCATGAGATGTTTCAATTTTGAGGAAAATCCCTTAATTCTAGATCATCCCACATTGTTAATGACAAGTTAATCACCTCATACTTTCAAGATTTATGGAAGTTTTGCCACAAAATATCCAATAAACATATGGCATTTTGGAGATTGGTTAGGGATCATTAATTTCAACAACTTCTATTAAACATCAACACAAGCCTTAACACTAATTTCTAGTGATCAAATTTGAAGATTCCATTTCCCTTCAAGACCTTCCCTTCAAGGATTATTGAACCTTCATGGAATTAAAGGTCATGAGTGGTTGAAAGGCTATCGCTTTATGCATAAAATTGTCATTAAGAAAAAAAATATAATTACTACTACATGGAAATTAAGGGTTTATCAAGAAAATGAAATCAAAGAGAAATATTTCCTTTCCTTAATCCGTAGAGTATATGATAAGGTTTTTGGTGAGTGGTCAAATGACCTATTTGACACAAAAAAATGTTTTTGTACCAAAGGGCCTAATAATTAAATTATATCTATTTCATTTTGATCATATGCATCAAAAACATCAATCTAGGCTCTTTCGACATTCACATATTCAATTTAGCCAGAAAGGCTAAAGTTTTGCACTCACATAAAACATTGTTTTCCTAAAATTGACAACTTTAATCACGATTTTCATCCATGTTATATGCTTTTAAATCTACATAATTGATGCATTCAAAAATCATCTAACAATTAACTATTGTTTTATGGTAAAGGTCGCCTCATACACTAAATACATTTATACATAAAATGTCATCAAATAACTCATCTTGCTTCAAAATTTGATCGATGTCTTTAGTGATAAGGAAAAATGCCAATAAGCATAGATGAAACTTGAGACAAGACTTGGATGCTCAAGCTTAATATTTCTATCACATCACCTTTCCATATACCAATCCCACAACACTTACCATGGAGCTTCTCGGAGCAAAAATTGCTCAATCCTTGGATGGAAACTTGCAATCCCCTTGTGTTATATGAAATCTCTTTGCTAAACACGTCGTAATGTCAATGGCATATGATTGAATTCACTACTTGAATTCCCTTTTGTAATATCCTAATTTTGAGCCCTTAATTGTAATATAATAAATCATGTATTATTATTTTAATATAGTTTATGAAACAAGAATCAAGACATGTGGTATGAGGTATAATGATCCCATGTTGTAAATATGTGAGATGCATTTTGAATATTCCAAGTGTGGAGGTGAAGGCCAAGTCCCTACTAGTGAATGCATAAGCGTCCAAGTGGTGGGCTAACTTTACAATGTGGTGGGTATATTTCTTATAATAAGTTCATGGTTTTGTAAAAAGGGAAACGCACAATAATATAAATCCACCCTAATTATTTCTTGCGGGAGAAACAAGGGGACTATGATACCACAATAGGGGAAGAGGAAAGGGGATTTTTGGTTGATTTAGTCTTATCATTGTCCTTGGGGTACTATCTTTTCTTGCCTATGTATCCTTACAACGTTCCCATCAATCTTTCATTTTTGGGTTGGTCTAAGTAAAAGTATCATATGTGTCATATCCTGAGGAAGAGAGAGGGGTCTCATGAAAGAAAATGTTTTGCATTGTCTTTCCCAAGTAGGATGGTTGGAGAGAAACCATGCTTACAATTTTGACAATAGTTGAGACAATCCTTTAGAACTACAACCCAATTATTGTTCCTCATTGATTGTTCAAATTTCACCTCTAAAGTGTACAGAGGTATACATACCCTACTCCCCTTTGGATTTGAATGTGTGACCTCTTAGGAAGAAACACATGTTCTTAACCATGTGCAACTATATGCAAATTATGCAACTATATTGCAACAATTTCGTATGCAAGTATATGCAAATATGCAACTATATGCAACTATGGAACTATATGAAACTATGGAGCATGCAACTTATGCAACTTTACGCAACTTTATGCAACAATGCAACTTATGAAACTATGAAACTATATGAAACTATATGCAACTTATGGAACTATGCAACTATATGTGACTTATGAAACTATATGAAACTATATGACGGATAAGTGTGGAAATTTAAACTTTATGCAACTAAATGCAACTATATGCAACTATGTTGGTACCAAAAACGTATATTGGCATGATAACTTATCTTCTTGTTTTAATGAGTGTAGGTACCACCAAATAGGTATCTGTCAGATCTATCTTCCTCGAGTGATGATCAAGATATACTAAGAGAGGTTGAAAGTGAGACATGTTGTACTAGATCTACCGGTTCTAGATCAACTAGGTTAGAGAAGGTAAGGAAAATATTTCGTACCCGCATGGAATTTTTTATTGCCAACGGAGGGTCGTGTAATTATGATGTTGAGAGAATAGGTGACATTGAGTTTCCCTTGAGGTATAAACATCTAGTGAAAGGATGGGCACCTAAGGAGCTACCTGAAGTGGACACATATTTCTTCATCGGTGGGAGGATGTATCCAGGGATGATTTTAAGGATGGAAATTTATATTAAAATGTAGAAACATGGGCTAATCTTACTAGTCCTTAATATGCAAAATGTAAAATGTTTGGCTATAGATTTGTAAAATTATTCAAATTTCTACGGATTTTATATAGTTTCTATAAAATTTTGGTGATTTTTAAGGTAAAATAGTTTTATTCTATGGAATTTGGGCGAATCGGTTTTAGAAAAATGAAAATTAGCGAATCGTTTTTTGGGAAAACCATGGAAAATTAGCCCATTTGCAAAATTTAACCCCTAAAATCATCTATGGATGTATTGCATTGTTCCTTCGTTCTTACATGGATTGGGGTTATTTTCTATGGATGACATAAAGGTCAGCTATGGCACTGTAACTGAATTGATGGAGTATGTCAGACCATTATACAAATACAATCACTGGTTGATGTTGGTCTAATATACACAAAGTATGCAAAGATACAGAGTTGCCACAAATTATATAAAACTACTAGACAACAATCAATATAAAGGGGCAACTATGTATATTGATGGAAGGCCAAAATCTACTAGAAACATTGTGGGCTTTATAAATAGTACACGACCAGTGGCAACAACTAAGAAACCGAATTGCATATTTGAGGCACATGAAGGAAATTGTATATTTGTATGTGCAATAAAAACAATAGTTCCAGGTGAAGAGTTGTTGATCGATTACAACTTAAATTGAATATATGGAGGGGGTGTGACTATGGGGGTAAATATCTTACATACCATTCAACTCTACCTTTGATCAATCATTGTTAAAATTTCACTGCAATATTTCAAATTTTTACTCCATAATTTTTTTACAATTACTTTCATAACTCTTGTTGATTAATTTATTGTGTCAACATCTATCCAGGGTGACCGTGGAAAGGCACCCACATTTCCTCAGTAGGTAAATGTTAAATACAGTAAAAACTTATGACTACAACAACTAAATTTCAGAAATTTCATTAATTGTTTTATGATATTACTGCAATATTTCATTTTCTTAATGTTACAAGTGAATTTCATAACTTTTATTGATTTATTTATTGTGTCAACATCTGTCCAGGGTGACCATGGAAGAAAATCACCCGCTACATCTATCTAGGGTGACCGTGGACAGGCACCCACTATGCCTCAATAGGTAAATGTTAAATATAGTAACAACTTATGAATACAACAACTAAATTTCCGAAATTTCATTATTTTTTTTCTGACATTACTCCAATATTTCAATTTTTAAATCTTACAGGTGAATTTCATAACTTTTGTTGATTGATTTATTGTGTCAACTTCTGTCCAGGGTGACCATGTCCAAAAATCACTCGCTACATCTGTCCAAGGTGACTATGGAAAGGCACCCGCAGTGCCTCACTAGGTAAATTTTAAATACAGTAACAACTTATGACTACAACAACTAAATTTCTGAAATTTTGTTATTGTTTTTATGATATTACTGCAATATTTCATTTTTTTAATGTTACAGGTGAATTTCATAACTTTTGTTGATTGATTTATTGTGTCAACATCTGTCCAGGGTGACCGTGTCCGAAAATCAACCACTACATCTGTCCAGGGTGACCCTGTCTGAAAATCAACCACTACATCTATCCAGGATGACCGTGGAAAGGCACCCGCAGTGGCTCACCAAGTAAATGTTAAATACATAAACAAATTATGAATACAACAACTAAATTTCTCAATTGTTAAATTTCATCTCATTAATTTTATTCATAAATGTATTGTGGCATGGTCAACATGGGAAGGCTCCCAAAGAGGATATTGATGAGGACGAAATATTTTATTTCACTGACCCAATGACAACTGTAATGAAGGCCTTGAAGAAGGCTAACATAGAATAACTAGGTTTTCTTAGCAAAAGACCCCTGACATAGGACGATAGGGCAAGAATTGTAGAGATACAAAATAAAATAACTAATTTTGGGGTAAGTGGCATCTTCACATATTTTATTAGCTATATCAATTTCATATCCTTTTTTTTGTTTTATATTTTGTATATGATCTGATAAAGTAAAGTTTTCCGGTTGTAAGAGTTTTTAAACCCCGTGCGTTGGGAACCTGTCGATCCTGCAACTGGTATAGGTAGCAATGATGGTCCAATGAAAAACAAAGGTTTACATTGTTGGCATGTTTTACAGGAAGCGTATGCTTTTCATTGATGACAAGTACAACAAAGATGATGGCTTGAGTACAGGAAGAATGTAACAGATGGGCACCAGAAGTAGTTTGGGAAGACGCTGCAGAGAAAGATCGATAAGATCAGAAGAGATAGTGCAGAGGATGGTATGCATGATTTACAAGCAGTATGTGCTTGTCATTGATGGAAAGATCAGAGTATGCAACGAAGGCAAAACAAGGACAAAGTACTCTCGGGAGGAGAAGTGTCAGTGATCGTTGGATCCCATCCTGAATTCCCGATGGCTGTCAGATATGAATGTAGACAAGAAGAGCGCGCTGAAGAGGAGGATAGATCTCAGGCGTTAGATCCAAGCGCAGGATCCGACCATCGTTGGATCAAGCAGAACCTGCACGTACTTTAAAGTGCAAGGAGAAGCGAGCGTACTAAATATCGAAAGAAGGAGGACCGTCCATTTATAGGCAGGACACGTGGACACAGATCAACATTTTGCTGATTGGAAAGTCAACGGAATGAAATTCTCCAACCTTTCAACTCGCGAAATCGCGATATGTGAAACTGTGATATAATCTCGACCGTTGGATCGAGGACAAATATGGACCGTTGATCAGACACAATGAAGGATTGTGGAGTTGCGAAATCCCGATAAAATCTTGACTGTTGATCCAAGAGGGACATGTGGGGAAATATTGTCATTTCGTTGACTGGAGAGTCAAAGGAACGGGGTTCCCTAACCTCTCAAAATCGCGATATGCGAAATCGCGACTTAACCACAGCCGTCAGATCAAGATGTGATATGCACCGTTGATCCAACTCCATTTCGGAGTTTCGCGGATCGAAAGTTGGAGATGTCAAAGAATATTAACCACAGGAATCCTGAAATTGCGATATGTGAAATCGCGACTTAATCTGATCCGTCAGATCAAGGTTTGATCTGGACCATTGATCCTAGTCCAGTTAAGAGTTTCAGAAATTTAGAGATGGAGAAGTCAGAGACTCTCAACATTAGGAGTCTCGAAGTGACGAAATGCGAAATCCCGAAACAAGACACGTCGGCAAACCTAAGAACACGTGGCACAACCAGGCAATGACAAGAATCAAGCTGATTCAACATTTCAGGCACATGTAAGTCACAAATCAGAGTAACATGTGGAAGTTATTCAACACGTGTCAATCCACGTGTGACGTCAACAGGTTTACACCACTTCGGAGTTTCAAAAATCGGGAGATGGAGATGTCAAGAAACTCTCATCATCAGGAGTCCTGAAATGCCGAATTGTGAAACGCCAAAATCTCGTCAATCGTCCATATCTGGGGGTTATGTGGACCATTGATCCGAATCCCTTTTGGAGTTTCGCGGATCGGAAGTTGGAAGCATCAAGAACATTCACCACAGGAATGTCGAAATCGCGATATGCGAAATCACGAAATGATCTGAACATTCAGATCAAGTGTTGATAGGGATCGTTGATCCCACGCCATTTCGGGGTTTTGGGGATCGCGACTCGAAGAGTCAAGATGCCTCACCTCTAGACTCATGAAATGAGAAATCGCGAAAGCGCCTTATGCATAAGGTCGTGGTCACAACCCTTGGTCACATCAGCGAGAGATGGAGGAAAGAGCTAGAGAAACCAAGCTCCATTTTAGGGATCGCGACTGGGAATGTCAAGATGCATGGTCACACGAATGCCGAATTTCCAAATGCTGAAATGCTGAAATGAATGCAAGATCCCATGGAATCAATCCAACGGTGCAGGGGAATTTGAACAAGATCGGAGGGCTACTGTAGCTCGACACAGTGTAACTTCCAGAAACCACTGATGGTTTTTTCCAGAGGACTCGAAGACACTTTTGTGTGATCTCCAGAGGAGATGAAGAGTCTCTAAGCTTCGCTTAGTGAAGAAAAATGATTCTTAGAGGGATTGACAGATGGATGAGCATTGAAGTCTGTAACTGAAACAAAAGGCATAAGCTCGACTATGCCAAAGAAGACAAGGAGTCTCAACTGCCAGAGAGGTTGAGAAATCTTAGCAGAACACCCAGTGATGCTGGATGTGTGGTGGGAACCACTAGAGAAGATGAAGAGTCACGATGATGATCAGACAGAGCACTCGAGTTTTGGAGGAATTTGGTGTGGAGTGAGCATGCAGAGGCATTGCCAATATTGCATGCACAAAGACAACAACGATTATAAGAATGAGAAAGAAAGAAGAGATAAGGATTGTTGCTGTGGAGGAGAATTCAGGTGTGGACAAGGAGGCAGAACGTAGGAGCATAAATGCACAGTCGAGGAATGGTGCATTGAAGGGATATGCAACATAGAGCATAAGAAGCAGAAGAGAAGAAAGTGCTAGAGGCATGCAGAAGACACTAATGCAGATAGAGTAGAGTAGGGCAACAGAACAACGACAAGGATGGTAAGCCATTGAATAACTTTATATCACTATAATAAGTTCTAGTAACAAGAAATTTATAATTCAGGGTGGTTGGGAGGTGCTAGGGAGGACTGGTGTCCTCAAAGGTTCAAGTGGGTGCTTGAACACAGGGAGTTGGTGCTAGAGAAACCAGGGAGTTGGTGCTTCCTTCTAGTTGGTGCTAGAGAAACCAGGGGGTTGGTGCTTCCTTCTAGTGGGTGCTAGAGAAAATAGAGAGTTGGTGCTCTCAGCAAGTTGCATCTTGCAAAAACAGAGGTTGTAGCCTCACAATGAGTTGGTTCTCATATGTATGATAATGTAAAGAATGTAGATAATACTTATCATATAAAGAAAAAGAGGTTTTTACCCTGTATGGGTTTCCTCAGGAATTATCTATCTCTGTCTTCTCATATATGTGACTGATGCTGAATGTGTCTTTGCTTATTTCCTATTATTGTGATCATCATTGAGTGCCCTGTAAAGATTTTAAAAGAAGCATAATTATTTAAGAACGGTAACATCTGATTCAGCCCCCCCTCTCAGTTGTCCAACAATTGGTATCAGAGTCGGCCCCTTTTATCAAAGGGTAGATCCTAGAGCTTAAACATGTCAATCCATGAAGGAAATTCAACCAATAAGGCCCCTCTGTTCAATGGAACAAACTTTGCCTTCTGGAAAGTTAGAATGAGAACCTACATCATGGCTTTAGGTGCAGATGTCTGGGA
>ML776752.1:940793-964492 GCA_009831015.1 Picea engelmannii | reverse complement strand
TGCAGCTTGCAAAAACAGAGGTTGTAGCCTCACAATGAGTTGGTGCTCATATGTATGATAATGTAAAGAATGTAGATAATACTTATCATATAAAGAAAAAGAGGTTTTTACCCTGTATGGGTTTCCTCGGGAATTATCTGTCTTTGTCTACTCATATATGTGACTGAGATTATTATAAATTAATGGATAACACATTTCTGCAGGAAACAATGTTTTCTATAGAAACTTAAATGACAAAGCATTGGAGTTTTTTGGCCCCACCATTCGCACACGGTGGAATGACAAAGATAGAAAAAAGAAAGATGATTTAATACATCACATGGTAAACTTGTTCGACAACACTTTCAACAAGAAATTGGTTACAAAGTTAGTTGGTGAGGATTTAAAATATACCAGGGCCCAGTATAGGGAGAAATTTCAAATAGACCTCAAACACGAGTGCCCTCCCATGGTTCCCGAGAAAGAGTGGAAGGCGGTAATAGAGGATACAAAGGAGAACTTTTGTTAAAAAAAAGGATGACAACAACGAGCTGGTCAAGCAAGGTACAACACATGTCATATTATCAGTGAAATATGAGCATTTATGTTTTTCTTTCCTGTTTTAAGTAACAATTATGATATCTATTTTTTTTCAAAAATTCCATATGTAGGCTACTAGACACCTCCAAAGCATCAACGGCTAGAGTCAAAAAACACGGCCAGCATAAACTAGGCCAAGGTGGCTACGAAAAACTAAAATCCCGAATAGTAATATTTAAATGATTAACTGTGGTTAATATTTATTTAATAGTAGCAAAGAAATATATGTTTTTGTTATTGGTATTTTTAATGGTGCTATGCATTACAGTTAAATATGTTTGACACTGTTTCCACTGAGGAGGACCTAAATCTTGGTTACAAGCATGGTTTTAAAAGTGTGATTGAATATAGAAAAAGCTTGTGCCAGACTCCTATCTCCCCAGCCATGCAAGTAAATCAAATGAATAAGGAAACTGCAGTAGCATGCTTGTAAAGTCTATTCATATTTTATTATATCACCCTTAACTAAGTATTTATGTTTGTTTTCAAGCAACAATTCTACTACAGTAGTGAATCCAACGGTATTCAACAAACACCATTGTTACAAGGGAAAAACTCTCTATGGCCAAGGGTAAACCAAAAAAGATAGGTATGACTGTAGAAATCAACTCAATTCCAACATGTTCTATATAAACTAATGTGCAATACAAGGAATAAACCTACCTCGATCCAATCGTTTGATGTCATTCCACCATTGAGCACTTCGACCCAAAGCTTTACACCTACAATAAGTTCTAAATAAACAAGTGATGCAAGTATATAGTGACAATATATAAAATGAGTTAGCACATCAGATAGGACAATCCTTTAATAAGCATTACAAACATGCCCATGCATAATAATCATATATTTGCAAGATATCGATAGGATGGGAAAGGATCATTTATATTAATAATTGATCAATAGAAGTATCAACATTACAAACTTCTGTGCCGGCATGGTTCGAAACCAAGAAACCAAGTTCCTTCCAATTGGGTCTCCACCACTTCAATCCTCCACCGAAGGCAAGCTCATAGCAAAGAGGTAATGAGGTCCTCTCGAAAATAAGGAAAGAGATTGGGGGCTGAACACTGTGTTGAGACTTGAGGGACAAAGGGATGCAGACTCAATATGAAGTAATTTCTCTAGAGTAACTTTTCTCTCAAAGTTGAATGCTTTCTCCTCTTTTCCATAGCTCGAAATTGTGCTCTTATAGCCTCCAGAATGCAACTGAAGGGCCAAGTCGAAACGTTTCCAGTATATGGAAGGCCAAAGATCATAGATCTTTTGTCGTGACATGGAAACCTGAACTCATTTTGTATTTTCTGACACAAATCCTGATATACTCTAGCTTTAGTGGAGCAACAAGTGTATATGCATCTTGAAAAGTAGTTAGGGAGCGTATATGTGGAAAAATATATATTATTGGCTCTGAATTTATCAAAAAGGGTTTGATAAGTCTGCATAGGGAACTGGAAAAAGGCCCTCTGTGCAAGATAGAAATGGTGAGGCAAATCTTGCTATAAACAATGCCCCCTAATGTGTGAGATTAGAGGAGTATCTGCGATGGCCAAAATACATTATAAATAACCCAAAAGTGGATTGGTAGAGAACTAGTTGGATGAACTAAATTTCTCATTACATTATGTACTGACTTTTCATACATGGCTGCCAAGAATACAATGCATATCCATGTGTAAAATATACCAACAAGTGTTCATGGCCATGAATAGGCAAGTATAAATGCGGTTATATGCCAATAGTTGTCATAGTCACGAACAAGGCCCAGTGAAACCAGTCTTAAAATCAATCTGAGTATATCTGTATACCATGGAGTACAATCTAATATCCCATGATTGTTGAAGTCAAATAGGTACTGGTTCAATGAAATGGAAGAAACAACTCAAGAAAGCTGCATCCACAAAGTGATGTCTTCAAGTCTTCAATACAATCTGCCAATGGTGCAAGTCTACATCATGTGAATAAATGAGTTGAGGTAAAAAATGATGAGACATCGTTTGATTACCGGTAATTGAGTTATACCATTAACAAATGCGAGACAACCTACCAATGATGAAAGTAGGTATCAAGGCATCGAGTACATCTCTACAAATGCGAATAAAGGAGCTGGTGTCAAACACTTGAGAGATCCTTTGATCATGAGACATTGATGTATTCCCATCTGTCAATGGTGAGAGAGTCTACCACTAGTCACTGCAAGCCTCAAGGTACTCATAAAACTCTAGGTCTTGTATCCATAATATATGAGCTGGAGTTGATGGAAAGAGACCCGCTGAAAGGAGAGCATTAAGGAATCTCTTAGTAGTCAGCACGAGGAACAAAGTAGGAGCTTCATGGTTTGGTGGAGATCGAACAAAGAACATGTTCATGAACCAACGACCCTATGTGTCTTTCGCATGTGCCAAATGAAAGTGGTACATGAAAAAGACCCTCTAAATAGTAGCCAATGATGAAAACTACTGACAAAGGTGAGGAAACCACCAATAAGGCTAATGGCATCCAAGACAATGCATGGATCCCAAAGTGTGAATAGATGTATTTGCATCAAACACAAAGGAAACCACCCAGTTAATGACCCATGGTGAAATGTTGATTGCTGGGTTCAAGATGATACCAATGATGAAAGTAGGGCCAGGGTGCATCATAAGACCAAAATATCATGTGATTCTGAGACAAACTGAGGGTATGGATGACATGCAAAGTCAATATTTCTGAGGAGTGGCTGACACAGGTTGATAGACTTCCTTTGAACAAGAGATTGAGACGTACGATGGACTTCGACAACATAGACTTAATGATGTGACAACTAGATGTAAGAGGCATCCATAATGTTCTCTATAGTGACTGGAAGACTAACCAGTCGGTAGAGAAAACTCTGTAATGAGATCAACTTCCTAAGGCCATGCTAAACCCAAAATTATGATGATGCGAGGACTCAATAACTTTGTGCTCTGTTAAAAGGTGACAGGATTGTTGCCAATTACAATATAGTGCTCCCTTCCCACCCGTATTTTTTTGTTTTTTCATAACAAGTGAATGCTATGATACATAGGAGGGAACGAGTGTCGCAAGTAAGCAAAACTAGTTCCAGTAGTGGAACGTACCTATGCTCAATGCAAGGAAATGCATGTGGGAGATGGACACTTGGGGTGATGTTCCCTATAGGGTATAGGGTGTCAAATTGTGAAGGATATAATTGAGGCTCTGCTTGGTTGACGATGCAAACTGCTTGCGCCATGGTTTATAACTCAAAGAGAGAACCTGATAAAGGCTCAATACTGCAAGCAAGGGCATGAGATGCAATCACAATTTAATGCCAAAAAAATGTTCTTTTTAATGTCTTTTAGTCTACTTGGTGTGAAAAAAGGGTAAAATTGTGCCAAATAAATGTTTTTTCAAATCCAATTTACGAGTGTGAAAAAGACAAGTTCACTCGATGATCTTTTCCATTTTTGATAAAAAGTCGGAAAAGAGATTAACTAAGACTCATGATCTTTCAAATCCAATTTTAACGAGTGTGAAAGGGACAAATCACTCGGAGATCTTTTCAATTTTTAATAACGAGTCGGAAAAGAGCTTAACTAAGACTCGTTTTTTGGGATTCCACGGGTAATAAGGCTCTGTGTGCATGAAGGAGAAATGAGGCTCATTGTAAAGTCATGTATCGAATTCTAATGGACTCCCGGTCCTCAGGATTCAGGAAAAATCTTGGCATGGGCACTGAATGACAAAGAGGATCTAACTAGGGTACCCATGTTTGGTAAGTCTCTACCATTTATTAACGATGCTATGATAGCAGATGGAGGTTAATGCGTCGCAATAAATGGGTTCGTACCTAAGGCATAAAAAGTGGTAATTGAAGGATAATGCAAAACTGCACGATGTAGTGAATACCTATCCTATATGCTAGGTTATTAATATACCTGCCTGAGGAGATGAACGACCAACCATGACGTTGAAATCTGTAAGAAAATTGAGTCGAAACTAAAAAAACCAGCTTAAAACCATTTTTGAATTAGTCCATTAGACAAAATAATAGCATAAAACTATATCAAATAAGGAAAAATGTTTTATAAATAGTAATAAAATCAAAATATACTATGTCATTTTCATTTTCACCCAAAATAGTGCAATTTGGACTAACATACCTCTATAATTCAAATGACAATCACGGGAGCAATAGGCAACAAAATCGCAAATTGTCTAGTCCAGGTAACTCTTCATCCCATCCTCTTCAAATTCAATGGTTTACAATTTTGAATTAGGCTCCATTTTTTTAGTTTTTAATGGCGCAAATTGAGTTTTTCAGTATACACGAGTTTCTACTAATATGTCGTGTATACGACTAGATATATGCCTCTGTGTGAACTACATGGAGCATATATCACGGCCTACCCATGACTGTTCTTGGATAACCCACATATACTTGCACAAAATGGAAAAAAATAAGCTTCTAACTCAAAAATTGATTTGGTTTTTGCAGGATGGTGTTGGAGTGGAGGGAGATAGAGCATGAGGAGGTAGTTTCAGTAGTGGAATGAGATCTGGTGGCTCAAGAGACATCAAAAAGATGTGGTCTATACAAGTTTTGGGATCTCAAAGGAATGAGGGCCAAAGTGAGGTTATTGGAAATGCTAGTGGGCTATTGGGATCCAGATAGCGAGAGATTTATCCTTGATGGACAACCATTAAGGATCGAGGTAGAGGACATCTACTTATTGACAGGACTTTCATGTCGAGGAGAGGTCATGGACCTCAACTCACGCGGGGTCGAGAGTGGGATTAAGGTCGAAGAATACATCGAGGCCGAGTGTGTTGCAGGGACTCCCATGGTGGGAAGTCAAATCCCTATCCGGGCTATAGGTAACCTCAGCCTAAAGATTATTGTTCTTGTGCTTACTAGGATTATAGGGTCAGCCTTGCTACATAAAGCATCGAGATTTCTTATGTTTTATGCACTGGAGTGTGCGAAACCTACCGTGTATGATTGGTGTACCTCATTGCTGACCAATATGAAAGGTCAGCTAACATAGTTCAACCAGGGGAAAAGAGAAACTTCAGGTTTTCCTCTATCCTTTGTAGCTTCTTTTTTGAGTGGATCCCAAGCCTGGGACCTAGAGTGGAGATCATTCCTAGAGGGCCACATGATCCATCTATGGTGCGATGGATTGATTTCATGAGACGACAGAGGGGAGGTAGGGTGGTGACACCCTACAATGATGATTTTTTATTTTGGTGGAGGAGACAAATCATATATCTGGATGACTATACCTATGCAGGAATTGATTTCACAGGTGATCTTGATATGTCGCTTCCACCAGGAGCCGCCTACGGTGCCATAGGTAAAAAATATTTTTTATATATTTCATTTTTTTTATTTTTGTATTTAAAAGAACAAAAATATTTTTTTGGATGGTGTTTTTAAATATTAACTCGATACTTGTGTGGCTCCAGACGTGGGTTTGAAATGACTAGAGGGATTCCTACGACATAGGCGGAGGCACCAGGGATATGAGGTAGCGGGAGGAGAGGCAGAGAGATTCCTTTAGAACATGCAGGGCAACCTGCTGCGTTTGACATAGAGGATTCCTATGGTTCAGGTGGAGGATCTACCTGAAGCCATGCAAAGGTAGGTTGTCGGTGTCCCTAGACAATGGGTACGACTCTTCTGGTGTCTCGCCAATGCCATGGTTTTATATCATGAGACTCATCCGACGCCACATGCGTAGATGTCATGGGATATGTATATCGACTGTATATGTATTTTTGAGGGTTTTAGCCCCAATTTTGCAATATAAAACACCATATTTTTTGGAAATATATAAAGAGGGATCTTCGGCTGTACTTATATATTACAATGTGTACATTGATTTAATGATTTCTTTGCTCTATTAATGTGACAAATGCCAATTCAAAACATAATTAGCGTAGGCATCAGATACATAATTAGAACTTCTAGGAATGTGAAAGTATGTAATAAAATCAAATTGTCGTTCTAAAAGATGTACCCATAGGAATCAATGGAGTAACGTCGGATCACACAAACTGTAATGACCATTCAACTAACATATGACTAACTAAGAATATAGGTTCAACTCTATAGAGAGAATACCATGTGAGATAGAATCGCACAATAATTCTATGACGACCATGTATTTAGACACATTATTCATGGATGGCCCTAGGCATACGCCACCTGAAGACACCAACAGACCCTCGGGTCAGTAAATCACCCAAGCGAGGGAAGATAAGTTCGGTGTATGACTGTTGAAACATGTTTTCATTGATTCCAATGGTTTGATTGATTGATTATTGATGTAATATAATATGTATTGTCCTTGATGAGAATGCATAAATGAAGATGGATCAATGAGTTGTCATTGATATGATGAAGATGGATCAATGAGTTGTCATTGATACATGATGAATATAGATTGATGTGGTTTCATTGGTATATGATGCCTTGTTGGAGAAATGTATAGATGACTCATTATTGTCTTATCATGGTTGATAAGGTGCACAAATGGATGAACTCCAAAGTGGTCCCCTTATGGTGAAAGCCCTCACGGGACGACACTTTGCGGATTGAGTTATCCTAGAAAAATGGTTGGAGGACCCTTGCTCTCATTATTTTATTATCATGATTGATAAGGTGCACAAATGGATGAACTGCAAAGTGGTCCCCTTATGGTGAAATCCCTCACGGGAAGATGCTTTCTGGATTGAGTTATCCTAGAAGAATGGTTGGAGGACCCATACTTGTATGTGGAATAACGAGATGAATATCAATGAAATTGTTGGTAAAACTATCCTATATGTATAGTTATTGTCATTCCATTTCCATTGGTATGTAGAACGTCACATAACTCCTCACGGTTAGAGAGTTATGGCCATGAGAAGTTGGAGACCCCAGGTTTGGGTAATGGACCCAAGTTAGTTTGATGGGTAATGGTATGAGTTATGATATATTTTCAGACAATACTAATCTATATGAATAGTACATTTCATTCCATTTCTGGTGGTATGTGGAACGTCACATAACTCCTCACGGTTTGAGAGTTATGGCCTTACGAAGTTGGAGGACGCTCACATGTCATCTAGAAGCCCCAAAAGGTCAAAGTAGTTAAAGTGGTTTAAGGGATTTTAAAAGGTAAATAATATAGTGAAGTGATGAGTGTACTATAATTCAAAGTGAATACAAAATAAATTATTTAAATAATAAATTTAATGGATAAATTAGAGGTGGGCTAACCCAAAAATAAGGAAAGTGTGGTTAAGTGACCTAGAAGATGTTTTTAAGGAAGCTACTTGGAGAGTATAAATAAGAGGCAAGGCTCTCTCATTTTAATAACACTTGAGAATATTGAATATCTATATGTGTCTGAGGTAACCAAGGATATCTAAGCCAAAATTCTAAGGAAATGTGAAGAAAAGAAGGTTGAAATGCAAGGAAGGATGAATTCTTTTGATGGTGCTTTCTAAGGTATGTTATTTACAGGTCATCTCACCATTTTCGCTATAATTTTTTTTTCTATAATGATTCAGAATATGAAATTGATATGCCATTGATAAAACATACCCAAGTATCTGTGGTAAAAAAATAAGTTTGTGGTTCGTTGTATTTTGGGAGTTACACTCCATGGAAAATAGGGTTTGTGGCTAGTCCTGAAACTAGTCAAAAACAGGTGTTTCAGGTAAACACGTCATAAATTCTTCATAACACATCCACATTCAGTGAGACAAAATGTGTTGGTTAGGATACAGGCTGTAGTATTTTTTGTAACAGTTTTCGATCAATTCACTGAATATTTTGTGCGGGCCACGCTCTACAATGTCTCTCTCTAGAATAAGCCAGAATTCAACAAGGTATTCTATTTTTTCTATAACGTATTTTCTGGGAGGTTCCAAGTATTTCCACCTAGAGGAATTGCATAAAACACACTGAAGAAAATTGTATATCTGTTTCATATATTTATTCATTACAAGTACAAAGTTATGATTATTTCAAGTTGGGGTTGTTGACTAATCCAAAACTAGTCATGGTTGAGACAAGCAGTTGATGAGTTGGCACATACATTAGGTGTATAGTTGATGATGTTGGTACATATTGATGAGTCATTTTTTATTATTATTTGACACATGATTGGTATATACTTGGTACATGGTTGGATACACCTGTTTATAGTACAGGTTGATTACAGGTTGTTTGGCACAGGTTGGTCCATGGTTGATGCACTTGTTTATGTTGACAGATTGATATCTGTTGAGGATTGTTGCCTCATCTCATTTGGTGCTGATAATGTAAGATTATTCTTGCATATATAGATGATGATATTTTAGAGTTGTACTCTATTCAGTTGTTGTTGAAAAACCCCCGGATTGAAGTCCATAATAAAAAGAAAATTGTACATACATCTTGTTTTCTTTGTGTTCCTTGTGGAGATGATTTGTTGATCATATGTTGCTGATATGTATTCACATCTAAATGATTATAAATGCCAGCAATGAGTAATGAGAAAATGTTGAATGTTAACTTAGGATTTTTTGTGTACGAGGGAATTTTTGGGAAAAAGATCCCCACACTCATTCACCCCCCCTCTAAGTGTGGTAGGTGTGTCCAACAATTAATATCAGAGTGGGCCTTAACTAAAAGCCTTAACAAGCTTGAAGGAGATCCATAGACATACAAATGGATGATGAAATACCAATCCTTGATGAGGAAAACTATTCTACTTGGAGAATAGAGATGAGAGTGTATTTGAAGACAATGGGAGCAACTATTTGGAAGGCAGCCATTGGTGGATCAGTTCCATTGAAGAACAAGTCAAATTTTGCAGCTCAAAGGGAAGGAAAGAAGAATGATGCATTGGCTCCCAAGACCATTCCTAGTGGACTTTCAAGCCCTATCAAAGAGAGCATGGGACAATTCACTTTCGCCAAGGATCTATGGCTAAAGCTAGAGGAGACATATCAGAGAAAGAAGGAGAAGGAAGAAATTGAAAACCACTCCATCAAGATCATCAAAGGTAAAGACTCATAAAAAACTCTTGAATGTATTGTTTCTAAATGTGATTTTGAAAACATTTCAAGTGATGATAAAGAATCAAGTAATGATAGCACAAAGGAAGATCTTGAAGACATTTCAAATGAAGGCAAAAAATCATGTGATGGTGTTGGCAAGAAGGAAGATATTGAAGGTAAAGAATCTCCCAAGACTCTTTATTGCAATAATTCAAAGTGTGATGATGTTTATTTTTTCTCAAGTGAAGAAGATGATCTAGAAATAGTTTGTGTAAAGTTTTATGATACTTATCCCATGGAAAGAATAGAAGAAAATATATTAGAACTTCAAAAGGAAATTGAAGAGGGTTTATACATGTATAGGAGTGATCATTTTTATACACACTATAACTATCTTTCGGATAACACTAAGAAGTTTCTTAGGAGGAGTCAAAGGTACATCTTGAAGTTAAAGGGAATGGTCAAAGAACAAGAAGAGAGTTCTAAATTAGAAGAAAAGGAAGAAGACATCACAAGACTAAAGAATGGAAAAGAAGACATGAATATAGATGATGAGATTAGGAAAAGTTTTGAAACCATTGTTCATCTCAAGACCCAAATTGAAGAAACCAAAATAATATAGGAACTATTGAATATTCAAATAAATGAAAAGGAAGAGTCATGTTGTAAACTAGAGGCTGAAATTGTTGACCTTAGAAAGAAGGTAGAGAAGTCAAACAAATTCTTGAACAACTCAAGAATCTTGGATGAGATATTGGAAAGTCAAATACCACCATGTGATAAATCATGTCTTGGATACAAAGGAGAAGATACAGATGTTGAAGCAAGCACCTCAAAGAAGCATGAGGTAAGTCCATCAAATAAGGAAGACAATGTTGCAAAAAAACCATATACACAAGACAAAGAATATTTCAAAAGAACAAAGAAAGGAAGACATCAAGAAGCTACTTTTGGGACACCAAAGAAAAGGTATGAAAGTATTTTTCATGGGCATTTCTATTCATGTAATGGATATGGTCACAAATATTTTGAATGTAGATATTATGAAAGGAGATATAATGGAAGATTCTATAACACCATAAGGTGTTGGAGATGTGATCAAGTAGGACATATTACTGTTCACTGTAACTCTATGAGATTCTACAACTGTAGTGGATTTGGCCACAAATCCCAGGAGTGTCGGAACACAAGAAGAAATTCCATGATGAGGACTTCACATAGCATGTCCGGAATAAGGATTGAAGTAAGAAAGGGAGATATCTTTGAAAATATGGATGCTCAGAACTCAACTTATGAGGAGAAGGGTCATCTACAAAAGTGGGTAAAGAAGACAGAGTAGCCAGATCAGAATGAAACACTGAAGGGAAGTACAAAAGTGTCATCTACTGAGGCACACACGGGTGACAGTGGTGACAGTCGCATGCATACACGTGCTGACCTTGAATAGGTCATGTACACACAAACTCTTTTGTGCAGCAGGTCGTGTATATGTTGTAAAGCCTTGGGAAAAAGGCAATGCACATGGCTTGGAGTTTTATGTGATGGTATAACTCTGTATTGTAGGGTCTTACATTGTTTATTGCAGGTTTTGACACTGTTTGCTATAGGTTTTCATGGTTATATCACACAATGGTATAATAAAAATAAATATTGTGTGCATGACACTAACCCAAGAGTATGGATTGATGTTGATCTGCTGGGATGAATCATTTTGTGATGTTGATGGTGGTGTACATGGCTGGTAAATATTATGATGTATTATTGGAAGCATATGTTGATATCATGGTGCATGCATTTTTCATATGGATTGGGCTACATGTTGAGACATATGGTTGGTGAGTTGATGAGGTGATCATGTTGTACATCATTGTTGATATATAGTTGATGCATGATTGGTACTTTTCTAGTACATGGAAGAGGCACCTACTAGAAGTTTGATTGGCACATGTTTTATGGAGGATTTGACATACATATATGGGATTCATCATTTTGTGGTATTGGTGCATGGTAATGTACATGTTTTGTACACTAATAGATGGCATATGCTTGATGATACTACACCATTGGTACTACTTGATTAGCACAACATTTGGCATTTGTTTGAGACACATGATTGTGGCACTTGGTTCATGATGGAGACATATCATGAGTGATATGATACATTGTTTGTCATGTTGGTGTATGCACATGGTTGGAATATTGGTGGATGCACATGGTTGGCATATTGGTAGATTCACATGTTGGCATGTTGATAAAGGCATATGATTGATACATTCCATGGATGATATCTTTTGGCACATTGCATGATGTTGATGTACATGGTTGATGTACATAGGTATTGTGCATGATGAGCACACATTTTGTACAGGATGTACTTGGTTTATATTTTTCTCATGATTATTTATTTCATTGTTGACATATCTTTTTCTTCATGATGCTTGGTATGGCATGAGTTTGATGCATGAACAGGTCCAAGAATCGTTATATGGTAGCACAATGTTCATCTTGCAGAAACGATAGGGGAGACATACCCATAGGGGGATTCATTCTTCTTCCCATGATTTTAGGAGGATATATTTATCAGATGCATACCTAGAAAAGAGACCTATACTTGAAGAAAGAGAACAAGAGCCTAATTTTAGGGGAACAATGGTCACAGGGGGAGTATGTTTGATGTATCTTCAACATTACATTAGAGTGATTTCCCTTGTTCAAAAGGGGAGAGATTATTTAGAGGAAGATCAAAGGAATTTAGACAGGGGGAGTAGCCCCAAGGAGAGTTCAAGCAAGGGAAGAAGCCCCTAGATGAGAATGACCCTTTTACATTGATTTCAAAGGGGGAGAACTAATCACATTGATGCGATTGATGTTTATTGATGGGTAGATAGTCACATTGACTATTGATGTAGAGCATGCCTTATCTACATGTTGACATCAATAATTGGTAATTGGTGTTGACATCAATGTTGGTATTTCCATCAGTGACAAAGGGGGAGATTATTGGATCATGTTGTCATTGGTGTCAATGGTTTGATTGATTGATGTCAAGTGTTTGATTGATGTTAAAGGATTGATTGATTGATGATTGATGTAATATAATATGTATTGTCGTTGATGAGAATGCATAGATGAAGATGGATCAATGAGTTTCCATTGATACATGATGAATTTGGATCGATGTGGTTTCATTGGTATATGATGCATTGTTGGAAAAATGTATACATGACTCATTATTGTCTTATCATGATTGATAAGGTGCACAAATGGATGAACTCCAAAGTGGTCCCCTTATGGTAAAATCCCTCACGGGAAGACACTTTGTGGATTGAGTTATCCTAGAATAATGGTTGGAGGACCCATGCTCTCATTATTTTCTTATCATGATTGATAAGGTGCATAAATGGATGAACTCCAAAGTGGTCCCCTTATGGTGAAATCCCTCATGGGAAGACGCTTTGCGGATTGAGTTATCCTAGAAGAATGGTTGGAGGACCCATGCTTGTATGTGGAATAACGAGATTAAGATCAAGGAAATTATTGGTGAAACTATCTTATATGTATAGTTCTTTTCATGCCATTTTAGGTGGTATATAGAATGTCACATAATTCCTCACGATTAGAGAGTTATGGCCATGAGAAGTTGGAGACCCTAAGTTTGGGTAATGGACCCAAGTTTTTTTGAAGGGTAACTGTATGAGTTATGATATATTTTCAGACAATACTATTCTATATGAATAGTACATGTCATTCTATTTCTAGTGGTATGTGGAACGTCACATAACCCCTCACGGTTTGAGAGTTATGGCCTTATGAAGTTGGAGGACCCTCACATGTCATCTAGAAACCCCAAAAGGTCAAAGTAGTCAAAGTGGTTTAAGGGATTTTAAAAGGTAAATAATAAAGTGAAGTGATGAGTGTACTATAATTCAAAGTGAATACAAAATAAATTATTTAAATAATAAATTTAATGGAGGAATTAGAAGTGGGCTAACCTTAAAATAAGGAAAGTGGGGCCAAGTGACCTAGAAGATGTTTTTAAGGAAGCTACTTGGAGAGTATAAATAAGAGGAAAGGCTCTCTCATTTTAATCACACTTGAGAATATTGAATATTTATATGTTTCTAAGGTAACCAAGGATATCTAAGACAAAATTCTGAGGAAAGGTGAAGAAAAGAAGGCTGAAATGCAAGGAAGGATGAATTCTTTTGATGGTGTTCTAAGGTATGTTATTTATAGGTCATCTCATCGTTTTCGCTATAATTTTTTTTTCTATAATGATTCAGACCCTGAAATTGCTATTCCATTGAAAAAACATACCCAAGTATCTATGGTAAAAAATTCATCTTGTGGGTCGTTTTATTTTGGGAGTTACACTCCGTGGAAAATAGGGTTTGTGGCTAGTCCTGAAACTAGTCAAAAACAGGTGTTCCGGGTAAGCATGTCATAACTTATTCATAACAGATCCCAATTCAATGAGACCAAATTTTTTGGTTAGGGTACAAGATTTAGTATGTTGTGTAATAGTTTCCAATCATTTCAGTGAATATTTTGTGCGGGCCACGCTCTACAAGGTCCCTCTCTAGAATAAGCCAGAATTCAACAAGGTATGCCATTTTTGCTATAACGCATTTTATGAGAGGTTCCAAGTAGTTCCACCTGGAGGAATTGCATAAAGCACACTGAAGAACATTGTGTATCAATTTCAGAACTTTATTCATTACAGGTACAAATTTATGATTATTTCAAGTTGGGGTTGTTGACTAATCCAAAGCTAGTCATGGTTGAGACAAGCAGTTGATGAGTTGGCACATACATGAGGTGCATAGTTGATGATGTTGGTACACATTGATGAGTCATTGTTGATTATTATTTGAAACATGATTGATATATACTTGGTACATGGTTGGATACACTTGTTTATGGTACAGGTTGATTATAGGTTGTTTGGCACAGGTTGGTGCATGGTTGATGCACTTGTTTATGTTGATAGATTGATATCTGTTGATGATTTTTGCCTGATATCATTTGGTGCTGAGAATATAAGAAGATTATTTCATATAGAGCTGGTTCTCTTGTAGATTTGTACTCTATTCAGTTATTGCTGAAAAACCCTCGGATTGAAGTCCATAATAAAAAGAAAAATTGTACATACATCTTGTGTTCTTTGTTTTTCTTGTGGAGATGATTTGTTGATGATATGTTGCTGATATGTATTCACATATAAATGATTATAAATCATAGCAATGAGTAATGAGAAAATGTTGAATGTTAACTAAGGATTTTTTGTGTAAGAGGGAAGTTTTGGGAAAAATATCGCCACACTCATTCACCCCCCCCCCTCTAAGTGTGGTAGGTGTGTCCAACAATGAAGAATGGCTCTGTCTATGAATCCTACATAGACCAAAGACTTTGTTGACATCTGCCAACAAAAGGGAAAAATCGATAAGCAAGCCAAAGACAAAAAAGGGGAAAAGATGTATATACACTAAATTTACATTAGTATACAAAGGGTTTCACCCAAGCCTAGGGCTCAAGCGTAATACCTTATTAAGTAGAGCCCATTTCTGGGATCAACCAATTTATTCCCTTCATAATCTTCGAACTCACAGGCTCCTTTTTCGAGAACATGTCGCACAATATAAGGACCGTTCCACATGGGTTTAAACTTTCCTTCCCCTATCGGTTCTTTGGATTGGTCATACAATAGGACCAAGTCATTCTTAGCATAAAACCGGGGATAGATAGACTTATCATAC
Organism: Picea engelmannii; assembly: GCA_009831015.1. Taxonomy (NCBI): domain Eukaryota; kingdom Viridiplantae; phylum Streptophyta; class Pinopsida; order Pinales; family Pinaceae; genus Picea; species Picea engelmannii. The sequence goes on along the minus strand of ML776752.1, from coordinate 949,136 downwards.
TAAACCTTGACACATTTCTTCTTTGCCTCGATAGCCATAAAGGCATCCTGATGTTGCTCGTCAAGACTCTCTAGGTGTAAAAGGCGTTTCTCTAAATCTGAAGTGGGAGGTAGGAGCTCAACTACCAATTTGAGAGAAGGGTTTTTCATTCAACGGGAAGTATCGAATCCACACTGTGTACTAACTGAAAAGGAGAAAAACTGGTGGCAGTCTTAACCAAAGTTCGGTATGCCCAAAGTGTCGGATATAACATGATGTGCCAGTTGGAATTGCTCTAACTAATAGTTTTTTGCAATATGGTCTTGAGAGACTTATTGATGGCCTATACTTGCCCATTTTCTTGGGGGTAATAAGGAGATGAGTGATCATGTTTAAACCCTAGTTTAGACACTAGTTCTATAATAATTTCATTTTGAAAATGACTTCCATGATCAGTGACAATCTCACTCGAGATACCGAATCGGGTGATAATTTGGTTGAATACAAAAAAAGTTGTAGTCTTCCCATCAGATTTCACAGTAGGCATGGCTTCGATCCACTTGGTGAAGCAGTCAACAACCACGATAATGTGTTGATGCCCCCCAACCAAAGTTGGGTTGCGATCCATGAAATTTACTCCCCACTTGGTGAAGGGGCAGAGGGTAATGATTGGGTGAAGAGGGGTTGGGTGCGAGCACATTTTTCGAGTGAACACCTGATAGGGGTGACACTTCTTAACCGCTTAAATATAATCTTTAAAGATGGTGGGCTAGAAGTAACCAACTCGCAATTTTTTTTGGGTTGTTGCAAGCCCGGATAAATGACCACCACAAGACCCTTTGTGGAAATCATTAAGGACTAACTCGGGTTCCTCGTGAGTTAAGAAACCCCGTAAGATACTATCTATTTATTGACGATACAAAGCGTCGTTGAAGATTGTATACTTTTTTTCTTGGTATCTAACACGTCGTCGATCATCTTGCAAGAGATGTTGAGTGAACTTCAAGGTTTGAAGATATAAAACAATATCTCCATATCAGGGGTCAGACAATGAGATGAGGAAAATGTGTTCATCTACGAATGAATCAACATGAATAACATCTTCGTCAAATCGTGGGAAATTGGATATTAACTCTGCAAAAACTAGTGATTTCTTGGACTTGGCTGAAGCAAATTCGAGATCAAATTCATGGAAGATGACAATCCATTTATTATTTTGTTCCGCCTATGATATGTCTAGTGAGGACGTATTGAAATGGATTAACATCGGCAACCATAGTAGATTTACAAAGCAATATATAGTGTCATAAACGTTGGACTGTGTGGACGACAACCAAAGCTAGCTTTTCAACATGCGAGTAATTACGTTCAGGACTGACTAAATTTCAACTAAGATAGTAGATGACGTTCTCATAGAGCTCATCGTCCTCCTGAAATAGAACCATAACAATGGTCTCTTCAGACGTGGTGATATACAACAAATAATTTGTACTGTAATCAAGATATTTCAGTAGAGGGGCCAATACCAAGGCTTTCTTTAAAGCATCAAAATACTGATGGGATCTCTCATCCCAGATAAATGGGGTGTCTTTGTTCAATAGGCTTATGAAACCCTTAGTGATATTGGCATAATTCACAATAAACCGACGCAAAAATTTATATTTCCCTTGTAAAACTTGAAGTTGTCTAATCATGTGCGGGGGAGGCAACTGAAGAATTGCCTCAACCTTAAGTCGATCTACCATGATCCCTGTCTCGGAGAATACGAATCCTAAGATATGGCCAGATCTAATGCAAATGATGCATTTATGAGGATTGAGTCGGACTTTATAGTAGCGACATATTTCAAAAACTAGTCGAAGGTGCGTAGAATGATCCACTCTCTTGCGAGAGTGAGAAACAATATCATCGATGTAAGCTTTGACTATGTGTTTGAGATCATGAAAAGTGAAAGTCATGGCTCGTTGGAAGGTTTCTCCGACGTTTTTCAGGCCGAAATGCATTTTTCGGTATGCAATCGTGCCCCAAGAACATATGAATGATGTCTTATGTTGGTCTTTGGGTTTGATCTGGATTTGGTTATAGCCTGAAAATCTGTCCATAAAAGAAAATATTTCACTTCTCACACACTCATCGAGAATCTGATCAATGCAAGGCGTGGGGAATTTATCTTTAGGACATGCTTTGTTCAGGTCGCGAAATTCCATACACACGCGGATGGTTCCTTGCTTTTTATTCATGAGAACATGGTTAGATACCCATTCGGTCAAAAGAATAGGGTAGATAAAGATGAAATTAAGTAGCTTCTCTACCTCTGCCTTAATAGTGGGGGAATTCCTAGGATTAACAACTCTAAGATGTTGTCAAACGGGTTTAGCATCCGAGTAATTCCTAATCTCATGTTCGACAATACGGGGGTCGATCCCTAGCATCTCTTCATATGACCAAGTGAATACATCTCAAAATTCTTTAAAGAGGTTGGTGTAGATAAGAATCTCTTCTAGAGAACAATCTGCACCTATATTTACATTTTTGATCCTGCCAGGGGTACGAGAGATATCGATTTGGATGGAAGTAGAAATAATCGCCATATTCCCTTCGACGTAAATGCCATGTGTATCAAGTGGAACTACGGCGTGACCGATTATCTCACTCAGGGTAGATCTAAAATCATCTTGCTCAATTCTTTCAAGAGTTGGTAGAAAATAAGATCGATGATGCATATCATCCCAAGGTCTCTCGGAAATGTTCATGGATTCAAGGATGGCTTTGTCTGAAGGAAACGTCTCATCCAAGAAATCATGTGAACAAGATAACGAAGTTGCCCACACAGGCCTAAGAATTGGATCCTCCTCGACCATCTGTGAGGGAACAGGATCGAGATTGGCAGAAGAGTCAAGGACAACTTGATATGCAATCTCTACTGCCGATAGTGGCATAGCCATGCAAGCATGCGATTGACCTTCAATCAAGGAAGTCAGAGAAGGTAGGGTCCAAGGGTCGCTAAAATAAGAAGTGCGGAAAGGGATCGACTCCTCTACTGAAGAAGGCATACTGGACATGGCGTAAATGTGGTGAGTTAGTGCTGAGAATTCGAAAGTAACCATGAGGTAAGAATACATCCCAACATCGAAATCCTCAATCATCAGCTGACAATTGTCGACCACAGGGATCGACAGTCCAACAGATGCATTCGGGCTAGAGTAGGCAAAGGATAACTAGTCGATCGTCATTATCTCCCCCTAATGAGGAAAACAAAGCATACGGAAAACAGACGATACGACAACGACCATAGCATAAGTCCAATTCCGACCTAGTAACAGGTTATAATCGAGAGGTGCATCAACTACCTCTACTTCCACCTCTACCATATTCCCACCAAACTGGACCGGAAAGGTGGGGAGAATACCATGAGGGTGGAAGGAATGATTGTCGAATGCGGTCAACATGGTCAACAACTTTGAAAGGGTTGGAGAACTAATAGCTTTCCAATAGACTAAGGAAATCATGCAAGTGGCAGCACCTTCATCAACGAATACTCATTTGATGGTATATTTAGAATACTCCACGTGGATTTGGAAAGCCACATGGTAGGGTAAGAGAGGCTTCACATCCCTGACATCAAACTTGATGATCTTCGAGCCACTAGGTTCTAGAGCTCCTAAGGCAGAGAGTAAGGCATTCCTCTGTGATGGACACGTCTGGAGTACCTCCAAAGCAGACATCGCGCAAGGTTTTTGGCCTAGATCCTCATCAATAGAGTAGTTCTGGGGGGCTCTAACATTAGGGTTATGGGTAGAGCACTTGAATACTCCTTTCGGAATATGAGGTGGTGGCTTTGGTTTCTTGATCTGTAAATTTGTCTCTATGGGTGGAGGAGGATCTTCTAGGCTGGTACTAGCTTTTGAAGAGCTGTAATCTTGAGAGTGAGTGGCTATATTGATTTTTGCATCGACCGTGTTGATACAAACATGGTCGCCATATTGCGGTGGTGGGTTTTGACTCCCACCAGATGCATTACTGGCATTCGAGGAACTTGAGGCTAAGTGATGGTTGTGAGGAAAAGGATTCATAAGAACAATAGGCATAAGATTTAAGAGCCTCGCAGCCTCCGCAAGTTTGGGGAATAAGTGTGTAAGGTGATCATCAGTACAAAGTTTACAAGGAAACTTAACCTTACGCTTTTACTTCGTGCCCTCTCCAGCATTATCGTTCTGTTTTCCATTATTATTCTTTTCCTTGGGTTTATTCTTCCCACCTCTATGATTATTTTGACCTTTCTATTTATTCCCATTTGGTTGTTGGTCACCATTTGGGTTTTTCAACGATTTCAAAGAATGTACATATACCGATTGGGTGGGTTTGGAGGATCTAGATGAAGTTGGTCCTCCAATAGACTTCATTGTCGAGTCTACGGACTTTACATTGGTGGACCCCACAATTCCTTCGGCATGGGGCCCAAGACTTTGTCTAGGATCATGAGTCGACCATGGTGCATCGGGAAGAAGGTGGTATAAAATCCCAGATTGAGTGAGGGGATAGGGATATAGGGTGAAACTTGTCCTCCAGTTTGGTTGTTCCATCCAACCGTAGAAGGATTAGACCTGAGGTTAAGGAAGGGGAGACTTCCTACATTAGGATTCTCTTGGGGAACATGAGAGCTACCAAACAAAAAAGGAGTGTAAGGAGGTGTAGTGCCCCCAGGTCCACAACTAGCGTTATGGCCAACAACTGGGATGGTAGTTGAAAACTGCGAAGTGAAACTTGGCATACCATAAGAAAATGGACTAGTAGCCATGGGTATGGTCTCAACATTGTAACTTGGCGAGTGGCCAAAACCTCCAAAATGGTTAGAGGCAAGAGACGAAGCATTGACTATGTGTCGAGCCATAGTACTGGTGTAGGCCTCCAACACTGCAGCTGTAGTGGTTGCAGGTGTCAAAGGAGTGCAATTAAGTATAGTGGGATTGGGAGTTGATGAACGCCCAATGTTCTGAGGACTAGACTCAGTACTCATCCTTGTGGGATCACAAGTCTGAAAAGTGGATGTTTGTGTACCACTCCCGATAACTCTACGCCTTTTTGAAGGCAATAGCTTGAACATTGGTGGTAACTGTAACAACCAACGAAACCTGTGAGGAAGCTGGTCTTACTCCATGAAAACTTATGACTCTCAATAGATAAAAAGATATCCTAAGGCCAACTAGTAATCAAAGAGCATACCAAAAAGTCAAACGACCAATATGCATGCAAACGGGCTAAAGTGGCTGAGTGGCCTCCCTTTCTAAAGAAGGTATGCCTCGTCCAGGAGGGACTTGAGAATCCCTGCTAAAGTTTGGAGGTAAAAAAATCAGTTATGAGGGCCCTCGTAGCCTTAACAACCAGTCATTCAAATCCCCCCGGAGAGGTAATCCTTTATAAAGGTTGTGTGTTGTCCGACCCCTATCTGACTCAGGATACAAGCAGAATAACCCCTGCAAGTAACCTATCAGAAACCTAAGTCAAACAACTAATCAACCACTACATAACCGATAAAAAGGTGGATAGTCATAAGTCTAGATTACCATATGGGCAGGGTAGCAAAGACCAAAACCTTGAAAGTATCGCCTCTCACAGAGGTATGGATACTAGAAATATCCCCAAATATGAATAAATCCACATAAATATCTCTGACGCTAGGTGAGTATATAGGGGTTATCCCTTCAACAAACTTCGTGCGACCTGGTTCTTAACTCCAGTGTGAGCGGAGCCTCTTGATATTACCAATTATATAATGGATTTCTCAACTCCCTGTCTCAGACACATATGTTGATTTAATTGCCTTGGAGAAGTTTACTCACAAAATCCTATTCCAAGGCACTAAATCTTAGGCTAGTTTGTGCGCCCTAAATAATAAAATCGTTACTAATCAATTTTAGTTTAAAGCATAAATTTTATTGGCCATGATTACTCAAAGAGGTATGAAAATGAAACTCATGGTGTTATGACTCTGCATGAAAAATAAAAATAGATATAATGAAAAGCCTAACCTTAACTTTTCAGTGAATGATATGCTAAAACAAAAATAGTGCAATCCTCGATTTTAACTCCGCAACTCAGATGTAGAATGAAATCTTTCTCTAAATGTGCTCAGCTAATGATAAAGGTTCCAAGACAAAAATACCAACCAATGAAAAATACCTATATTGTTTTTCTATTTTCAATGTATTAAAAAGAAAATGCATGGAATGATAAGCGACTTGATATATAACTTCTACTATGCATAAAAGAAATCACTCGAGAAGAATACCAAGAAGCTAAGCAGACATCCCAGAAACCAAGGACAAATAAAAAATGGAAAACAAAGAGAAATACGCTGCCCAAAATTCAACTCTAAACAGGTTTTATGTCATCCCAGATAATTTCAACAGGCACCACAGAGACCTAAGAAGGCTCAGTGATCCTCAAAACCTACCCAGCAGTCACTAAACCAAGAAAGAAAGCAAGGGGAAGTGGTATACGTGATTGTTCAAGAGAAAACGACATATATACGCTTCTTGTAGTGGGACAACAAGAATGTATACACGACTATCACGGGAAAAAGGGTGTATATGCTTTAAAACAAGGCTAGGCAAGGGTAAAAGGATGAAAAAATTAGACCCAGAGTGAATAGACTCTGTCCAACTATGATACGAGAAGAAACACAGAGGAAAAAGAGAAATGTAAGAAGGAAAAATACTTCAACCCTTAGAAGGAAGATCCATCCCCAGTGGAGTCGCCAATTTTGTTACAAGGTAAAAAATCTCTATGGCCAAGGGTAAACCACAACAAATAGGTATGAATGTAGAAATCAACTCAATCCCAACATGTGCTATATAAACTAATGTGCAATACGAGGAAGAAACCCACCTCAATCCAATCGTTTGATGTCGCTCCACCATTGAGCACCTTGACCCAAAACTTTACACCTATAAGAAGTTCTCAACAAACAAGCGATGCAAGTATATAGTGACAATATACAAAATGGGTTAGAACATAAGATAGCACAATCCATTAATAAACATTACAAACATGCCCATGGACAATAATCATATATTTTCAAGATATCGATAGGACAGGAAAAGAGTATTTCTATTTATAATTGATCAACAAAAGTATCAACATTACAGACTCCTGTGTCGGCACGGTTTGAAACCAAGAAACTAAGTTCCTTCCAACTGGGTCTCTACCACTTCAATCCTCCACCAAAGTTAAGATCATAGCAAAGAGGTAATGAGGTCCTCTCGACAATAAGGAAAAATCTTGGGGGCTGAACACTGTGTTCAGACTTGAGGGACAAAGGGATGCAGAGTCAATATGAAGTAATTTCTCTAAAGTAACTTTGCTCTCAAAGTTGAATTCTTTCTCCTCTTTTCCATAGCTCAAAATTGTTCTCTTCTAGCCTCGAGAATGCAACTGAAGGGCCGAGTCGGGATGTTTCCAGTATATGGAAGGCCAAAGATCAGAGATCTTTTGTCATGACATGGAAACCCGACCTCATTTTGTATTTTCTGGAACAAATCTCGATATACGTGAGCTCTAGTGGAGAAACAAGCATATATGCATCTTGTAAAGAAGTTAGGGAGCGTATATGTGGAAAAATATATATTTTTGGCTCTGGATTTATCAAAAAGGGGTTGATAAGTCTGCATAGGGAACTGGAAAAAGGCCCTCTGTGCAACATAGAAATGGTGAGGAAATTTTTTCTATAACAACTGCGTCATACAAGGGTGTACATGTCTAGTGATAGTGTAGAGAAGAGTACCCATTACGGTATCTATGCTTCAGAATTAGAAATATTTACTGTGATTGTAGATATTTATTTCCTGACTTATACTTATATATTATATTCTCAAAATTGAAGAGCATGTAGCTTAGGAAGGTGAAATGCGAGAGAAACCAAGTGGATAGGAAATTAACACACCAACTGTCCCAGCTACAGAGACAGGTAAAGAGAAATAGTGTAATGTTAATCAAAATAATGAATTAGTTATTTCAATTATATTTCAACATATCAATATGATCATTTTCATTGTTCTAGTTCACGACCCTGAACATATGCTAGCTAACCCTTATCAATGACGTACCAGAAGTATGGTACATGAGCGCACACAAACAGTAGAAGGACATGGAACAAAAAATACAATGTCCTTGGATGATTATGATACCCCAATTGTCAGTTTTATGAATGTAAAAAAACAAAAATCAAAGACAAATTGGATGTATAAATTCATGACTTGTATTTGGATCTTTATCAATGTTTATATGTTCATATGTTTTGATGACTATCCTAGTTATGCATGAATGTCTATATGTTTTCTATATAAAGAAAATTGTTTTTTGGGT
>ML776752.1:872876-933274 GCA_009831015.1 Picea engelmannii | reverse complement strand
TACAATGTAATATGGTAATGCCATATTACAATGTAATATGGTAATGCCATATTACAATGTAATATGGTAATGCCATATTACAATGTAATATGGTAATGCCATATTACAATGTAATATGGTAATGCCATATTACAATGTAATATTGCATTACCATATTACATTTTAATATGGTATACCATATCTCGTGTATTTTTTTTTTTAAACTTAAAGGATGTGTCACAATATCGACGATAGTTTGTCAGAAACCAATTTTTATTTTGAACAACCATGGCAATAGAGAAGAACGTTTGTCACAATTTGCCATGGTTTTTCGTCGCACATACAAAATCTATGTCGTAAGTTTGGTCTTGGCATAATTTTTTGTTGATATTGCCATGCTTTTTTGTCACAATTTGCCACGGTTTTGTGTAGCACATACAACATCTGCGTCGTAATTTTTTTTCTTGGCATACATTTTTGTTGCTATTGTCACGCTTTTGAGTCGCTATTGCCACGCTTTTGCGTCGAAACTTTCCACAATTTTTTTTACATTCCACGGTTTTTCGTCGCAATTTGCCACGGTTTTGTGTCGCATATACAACATCTGTGTCATAAGTTTTTGTCTTGGCATAAATTTTCGTCACTATTGCCACGCTTTTGCGTCGCAACTTTCCATAATTTTTTTATATTGCCACAGTTTTTCGCCGTAATTGCAACGAAGTGTCGTCATAATTGAGATGATGCATAGGGTTAACCCATCTTTATGGTGATGACACATGGAGAGATAATTTTCGTTGATATTTCCATGAATACCTGGTTCGTTTATATAGTGACGAAAAAAAGTCTTGGCTTTCGTGGAAATTGAAACAGATAAGTGTCGAAATAGCAACGAAAAACCGTCGCAAATTTGGTCATATGTACTAGTGAGAGAGTTGATAATGAAACTCAAGATGACTCTCCTATGTAATGCATTAGGAAAAAATATTTGTTGAGTGGATGTGCCTGTGGATGAGCACAGGTGAACATGATCCTGGTGGTTGAGCACTAGTGAGAGTGGTTCTTCTATGTAATGCAATGAGCCAGAGATATGGACATACCTATGGACGTGCCCCTAGTGGTTGAGCACTAGTGGGTGTATGAGAACCCTTGCTATATTGTTCAAGAGTTAGACCTGCCTCTAACCTTAGTTGTAATGTAAAGGGTACAGGTCGGCCCCACCTTAATGTAATTGATAATTAATGTAAAAGATAATTAATTTGGTTAATATTAATTATATTATGAGATAGAGAGGTCGGCCCTGTTGTGCCAATAGACACTTCTGTTGACAAGTCAAGTCTAATATAAGTAAAGGTAAATTCCCCATTGAGGAAACATATATTTTGTGTGAGTTTGAAAATTTCAGCGAGTATATCTTCTTGGGGAAAGTGCACACCTCTCTTGGGCGCTAGTCTTTGTTAGAAAAATAGGACCGTGGAGCATTAAAATAAAACAAATGCAAAAACAAAACACATAAGATACAAAATACAAGAGAGACTCGAATTTACATGGTTCACCCAGTGTGGGCTACGTCCACTAGAGAAATTGCCAGGTCCTGCCTTTATTATTATACAGTAAATGAAGGGATACAACCTATAGAAAAACCCATTGTAACTTCCTCTTCTTTCTCTCACTGTCTCCTCTCTCAGAACATAATATTTACCATCAACCATAGCTGCAATACATTACCCTCATAAAAGAGGGTTTCCTTCTAGGTAAAAAAACCCTAACATAATCTCTACCGTTAGATCTGTGACCCTATAATGAACGGTCCAGATTTACAATGAAATTACAATATACATTTACAAGGCAATTTTTCCTTTGGGGGATTCTCCCCCGAACCCCTATCGGGGGACGCTTCCCCCGAACCCCCGCCGGGGGCCTGCTTGCCCCCAGACCCCCCAGCTGGGGGGATAGCCCCTCCGGACTCCGCAGAGGGGGTACCCCTCCTCTTCACTCCCCCGCATGGAAGAGTTTACATACTTTTGGGGTGTAAATACTTCATGGGGTATAAACACGGCTTAAAGTAAAAGACCTCTGAATCAGGAAGATAATCAGGCTCCACAACCAACAATCTCCCACTTGGAGACTGATCTGAATAACTCCACCGCTGCTGTATATGCTGGAATTTGAACCTTCTTGGGCTCGGAAAATTTCTCATCTTCATATTCATTCTTGAAGACCAACTAAAACTAAGCAGGAACTTAGTTTCTCCCTGGTTACTCCCTTTGTTAACATGTTTACAGGATTCTGACTAGTGTGTATCTTTTCCAACTTCAAATGTCCATCTTCCAAGACAGATCGTATGAAGTGGTACCTCAACTGTATATTCTTAGTCTTCGAATGGAAGGTTGAGTTCTTTGCAAGGTGAATGACACTCTAACTATCACAGTACAACCTGTTGTTCTCTTGCTTCTTTCCCAATTCCTCCATAAACCTCTATAACCAAATCATCTCTTTACTAGCCTCTGTAGCACCAACATATTTTGCCTCTGTACCCTCTTGTGTGCTAGGTTTTATTTGTGGTAAAGTTTTTCTATTGAAGAATATAGAAAAGGATTTGGTTGGGTTTTCTTCCCTTGTTGAGAAGGGTTTCCCAGGATACTTCTTGTGTTCTTGTGCATGGTGTTTCTTCTTGTGATCTTGGTTGCTGCAACATAATTTTTTATGGTTTAAGTAAAATGCAATAATGGAATAAACTTCATGCTTAAACATTGCTTATTGAAAAATAAACACCACCAATCCCTTATCACCCCACAATTGTTCCTTTTTTTTAAGACCGTTTCCATCTAAAACCCCTACCTACTATGTTTTTTCTATGTTTCATCACTATAAAGTGATGAAGTGGTACAACCCTCTCTCTGCATGTGCAAACTTATAAATTTTTTATGGGTTGGGGAAATGTGACAAGAGGTGCATACAAGAAGAAAGATTACACAGTGCAATCTCATGTTTCTCCTTCCAGAACTTTTGTAATGTGCTCTCTGGTATTTGGAAATTCATTCACAACAACCAAGTCATATCCATCGGCTCCCAACTTCTTTGGAATTTGATTTGTAGCAGTTGAAGTTTAGCAAGCTTAGTTTTGGTATAGTAAAACCTGTAGATTCAAAGATGCACAACAAGATTGTTTGGTGGTAGAAATAGATGGAAATGGTAAGTTATCTATAGCAAATAAGTTTCACTCTTTCATTTTCTATTCTCAGCGAAGATATGCCATGATGTCAAGTGATCATGCAAATTCAAGTGAGCCCACACAACTAATTCTTACCTTTCACATTCAACTCCTGGAAATTGTTTCCAATAGGGGCAGGGATGATTTTAAGGATAGAAATTTGTTTTAAAATGTAGAAACCTTGGCGAATTTTACTAATCCTTCATATTCCAACTATAAATGTTTGGTGATATTTTTGTAAAAATATTCAAATTTATAAGGATTTTATATAGTTTTTATAAATTTGTGGTGATTTTTAAAGTAAAATAATTTTATCCTATAGAATATGGGTGAATCATTTTTAAAATAGCTAATCTCGTTTTTGGAAAAAACATGGAAAATTAGCCCATGAGAGAAATTTAGACCCTAAAATGATCTATGAATAGGGCTATGAAAGAAACATGTTTTTTTTTGCTTGCTGCATTATACATGAAGTCCCATGGTTCTATAGAAATGTGGATTCCTAATTTTATTTCATTTCTTACGAAGGGGACAAATCACCTTTTTCCAATAGAAAATATTGTTGAGCATTGTTACCTTTAATGAGTGATACAATGAAATAATGGATGGGTAAGACGTTGATTTCATAAGAAAACAAGCTCAAAGAATTCAAAATTTTGATCGTGTATGAAGGCTGAATTTTGAACAGCATGCATGTTCTAAAACACCATCCTACAGGAAATTTAGTTTAGGTACGAGAATACCAGAGTAAGTATGGGGATGATGTTGTTGTTGCATTTTTATTAAAAAGTTATAGAGCATAAATTGATTTTTCAATATCTCCCAAACCGTGCATCTTTTGGCCATGAAATTTGTAGCATATGTGCATCAAGGTATGACAAATAAATACACCAAATTCCAATCAATTCCGGTTTGTATTCTTCAATAAATTGGCCATTGAAATCTTCAACCATTTTTATTTTTTATTGAAATTTGTGCACCTATTGGCTTTGCGTTTTGGTGAGAAGGAGCATAAGGATGATCTGAACAACCTCACAAAATTTTATGGAAAACCAATTTGTAGTTTGATAGATAAATCAATAGAAGTGACTGAAATTTTTATAGTTTATTGCCTTTATCAATGTTGTTACAATCCCACTATGAGGGTCAAAATCTTTGCTTGATTTTCTAAAGAAAAATATGTTGGGGGATCATTTATGGAAAATATTATGTGAGGTTAGCTTGGGCATGCAAGGATTTTTATTCTCAAGAAATCTTGTGAAGTGATATGGTTGTAGAAGTATTTAGAATGTGATTGCTAGTTTAAGATGTATATACACAGGTTATATATCCAGAATTGTTGAAGATGTTACATGCACATGCATAGAGTTGTTATTCATTTAACATTCTTGTTGTCCACAAATGAATGTTATACTTTCATAATGGAATAATAAAAAAATCTCACACATTTTTATCTTTACTTGGTATGAAGTATACGGGCCTAGCCTTCTTGAGTTAATTGATGAAAATCACTGCTTGAACTTGAATATGTATGATGGTGTACCTTGGTTGCATGTTTCCCATGTTTCACATGGCTATACATATTTTGTATCACATGTAGTTTGAAGTTTATGTCTTCCAACAAAGGTTCCTTTCACCCATTTGACTTAGAGTTTGAGTAGGGAGACATAATGAAAGTTATCAGTGGATCTTTTTTCATCGGAGGAAATGACAAAAAACAATTTATATGGTGGGATTGATTAGTAACTACTTCCTTTGGAATGAGGACATGCCAATCCTTAGGTGTGGGGGAGATGCTGGCTCACCAATTTGACATATTTTACATCATTAATTGGTCTCTTTTTAACCATTTCACACTATCCTCACACCTGTTTATTATGCCTAATATTGTATTTGCCCACACTTCTGAAGTTGATACGTTTAACAAGCTTAATGTTGTTAATTATTATAATTTCCATCATTTTTAATGGTTGAGAAGTGGTTTAGACTAATCTTTCCAATGAAGGTTTGTGACAAATCCATGTCTGCACCAACGTTGTCGTTCCCATACCAAATTTTTGTGTTTGGCATCCATGCACACTTCTGGAGCCGAAAGGAATAAATGGGTTTTGTTAGGAATACCCTCAATATTGTTTCATATTCACTAGTTATCATCGCGGTCGCACATGTGAACCTCCAGCGCGTGGTCAAACTCATGGTCAAACATGTGCCAGAATTAGTAGCAACATACTTTAGGATATCTTTATGAAAAAACAAAGAATAATATAGAAATTATGGAACATGGGTTTTATGCAGAATGGTCTGATTTGTGTCACCAATGGGTTTTTTTTATAGATAATGAATGATATGTGAGATATGGGCATTTTTCCAATATAGGTTTGTCTAGATTTACAATTACTCCTTCCTTCTCCAATATTATAGATGAATGGGTGCGTCCAACCAACAAGGGATACTGAATCAAGCTATTCTCATCATTTTTGTATCATGTAAAATCATTTGTAATCACTTCTTGGTTATCTTTGCAAACCAAAATCAACTTTAAAGAGGAAACCAAATATCTTGTAAGCTAATTATGCTTAGACCAGGCTGATTTGAGGGAATTAGTTTTGATCCATTCCCTTGTTCTTTTTTCGTATATATATACAACCATGTAGCAGAGCGGGGGGATTAGTATTGGAGAGCCATGCTTGAACATTTGTAATCCTTCATTTCATTCAATAAAAACTGACTCTTGATATTCTACTTGTCTTTGAAGTACTCATTTAGTATGTAAGCTTGTTCACAACATGTGTTAGGTTTGCAGGGATCCCCATTCTCTACATATGCTATGATACTTTTATTTTCTTTTAATTATATAGTTCTTCTATAGTCTAATTCCTTAGAATACATTGCAGCTTGTTTCCTTTCTTTTCATTCATTGCTTAGTGATTCATTTCCTACAGTTTGGTACCATAAGCTAGGATTGTCTTTCATTATGCATTTCCCGTGCTTGCATCTCAAAGAGTACGAGCCTCGGGTTGATGATTTGATGTCTTAAATTTATACATATATTTCCACCAACACATACTCCATTCAATTCTATCATAACCTTACTAGGATGATGCGTCTGAACTAAAATGAAACAATTTAAGAAAGGCCCATGGATTAGCATAAATTTAACAAAATAAAAGAGTCATATGGATTGAAATTACCGAGGCTATAATTTGGAAACACCTATAACCTACCATCGATGTGGCAGATCTAATTGATCATCATTATAATATTAGAAAATGAACCTTCTTTAAATATCGCCAAAATTTATGACAGGAGTTTTTACTTAAGTTTGAAGAATAAAAGTGACAGTTGATTAGGGGAGATGGTTGTGACACTTACTAGAGCTTTAATTATTTTAATTTATAATATATAATTGAATTAAAGTCGATGATTAAAAATTTCCACTAGATCCGTTCGGCTATCAAAAATCCAAAGTTTCTTAATATCGATAGGTGAATATCTAATGTTGTTCATCGTTTTTTAAACAAGGCAAGGTAAGGACCTAAATTACAATAAATTTGAAGGGGAATACTAAATGATACAAATAGTTCTATCAAAAGCGATTAAGCACAGGTTAGAGCTACTGAACATAATCCAATCTTAGTACTAAAGGTCACTCCTTACACAGAGATATCGTGTACCAATAGCTCGAATAGAAATATAGGTTTAAGTACCGGCTCTTCACTCAAATAGAACTGTGCGATGAAATAACACTTTAACATATTCAATATGCCAAGAAAGTATTCTCAAATTCTCAGAAGGATCTAAGACACCTTAGTTAAGGAAAAATCATTGAGGCTTAAAACGAGGTTCTACACCAATCCTATTTAGAATTCTCAATTTTTTTTTGAAGAATATTAACAATTACACAATTCCAAAATTTACTCTAAGTGGTCATAAAACTCTAAATCCACCTTCAATATCTCTCTAATAGTGATGGATAACCGATAAGAAATCATGTACAATTAGTTTAATTAATTTTGTTCTATTTGGAGGAGATTCATCAACATATGATGAGTAAGGAACAAAAATAATTGTTTCATATAAAAATTATTCACTTGTGATAATGGCTTACGATCAGAAGCAATAAGAATATTATATATATATATATATATATAAAAGAAATTTCAAATGTACACAGTCAGAATTCACCACTAAATCACAACATCCGAGCATAGTATTAATACATTCAAATGCAATTTAGCAATAACATACACAACCAAATACTATGGTGGTAAAACTAGATGAGATGCAAGAATTTGTTGCAACTTGAGAGTTTGCACCATGTCCTTTTACTAGCTTTCCAATCCAATTTCACCAGTATCTCCGAGCCAACGCTAGGGGTATTCTTCTTCCCCCTTAGTCCCCCGAGCTGCAAAGGGGCCACACACAAACCATAAACAATAGCACCTAAAAATTTCCTCACAAAGACGATATTCCACACTGCTCAAGCTTGGGAACCCAACTTTCACAAGTCAAAATTAGTCAAAAATTTTGGTAGCATAACAATACTAAGAAAAGTGAGATCCATTTCTTTTCTACACCATTTCTTTTATAGAATAATTATCAATGACACTTGTTCTCATGCACAACTAATTAATTTTTAATAATTAAATTAAATGATTATTCACCCAACACATGTGTCACACTCTCCCAAAGTTGCACATGTATTTACCCTTTTTATTTTATTTAAAGAGATATTTTCCCTCACATTCCCCAATCTGTTCATATTTTTCGCTCTTAATTGTCCCTTTGTTTCCAAAATTCTCAGTTAATGAGTGTCTCCTACCTATATCTTAGTTAGAGTTGGAACATGAGTCTTCTTTTTGTTAGACTTAGTGGTAGTTTGACTCAAAGTGCTATTCTATGTGTACACATATTCTCTCATGTTTTGTTTCTTTCTATTTTAAAAATCTCTTTTATTATTTTCATGCACACATGTGCAATTTTCCCAACCTTTGAAATTTTGTTCCGTCTTTTCCTAGAGTTTGATTTTATATAAAATATTTTAACTTAATTCATATTTTATTTAGTCCTTTATTTAAATTTAGATTTAGACTTAGTCTAGATTTAGGCTTAGAATGTGGTTATGTTTCTATATTTATAATTTACTAATTAATACTATGTCCTATTAAGGTCTAAGAATTTTATTAATTTTTTAGGCCATCTAGATTTATTGACTCACATTTTAATTATGCGACATGCCCTTCAATATGAACCTTCGTGCTCCAAGAGTGTCACTCGCCTTTGACTAGTTTTGGAAGTTAATCCAACACTTGGATTCAACACTCCACTCAGTCGACCTTGTGACAGACTAAGGAATTCTAAGGAATAATGATTCTTCTGCATTACATGCCTTTTATATTTACTCGTGAGAGGCTATCTCAGTCTTCCCTTACAAAATCGTGTACCTCTCAGATTAGGTACTCGTTAACCTACAATTTAGGTCACGACCAGAGTGCTAGTAGGCTTTGACAGGGATGTTTCCATACCTCTCCCTAAAATGTCTAGTTTTTTTGCATGGCTCCTTTACTCCTTGTGTGAGTTGATTAACAAGCATTGTCTAGCCTACATGCACTGACAAAAATACTGTCAATAATCTATATACATAAACCATA
Source organism: Picea engelmannii (assembly GCA_009831015.1). Classification (NCBI taxonomy): domain Eukaryota; kingdom Viridiplantae; phylum Streptophyta; class Pinopsida; order Pinales; family Pinaceae; genus Picea; species Picea engelmannii. The sequence goes on along the minus strand of ML776752.1, from coordinate 924,433 downwards.
TTGTAATCAATCATATATCACATGTAAGTAAAATTAAATAATCAAACAAATACAATCCACTCCCTGACTCAATGAAAAGATTAAGGAAGTTAATTGATGCCATCGACATCCATAAATTGTCATGTGTTCGACACACTCAGGAGAATGAGTTGATAATATATATCAATACATATACATATAAAAGTAACAATGAATTACAATACATCTTCATGATCATATATAACTCATAATCGAAACGAAATCATAATGTATTATAACCGGATCACTCACACACAAGTGTCCTCAAAGAATAAGTCAATATAAGTGTGATCAGTAGAACCATATGTTACATTTATGTAGAAACCCCATAAGGCATAATAAAAACATGATTGAGAAATTCTATTTTTGGATTTTCAATAGAACTATTGTAAATATATTGCTTAATTCAATGTTTATTTTATAAAGTGGTTAGTTGCATGTTTATTATTGGGAAAAAAAAACCATGATTCTAATAAGTGTTTGGTATAATGTTTGAACATATTAAATGCATTATGTTATTAATATTATCGATGTAATGTTAAATATTTTTATAATCATTATTCTGTTGAAAAGCGACATGTCCACCATCTACCATTGCACTTAAATATTATGTAAAGTCCCAAGCTTTCTACTAAATGAACACAACTTGGAGAGAAAGCATATCAAGAATGGTTGAAAGAACCACCTATTCAATGCCCACTACGTCCTGGGTCACCAATTCAAAACCTCTATAGTAACACTAATTCTTCACATGTTGGGGATGAAGGAAATGATATAAAGGATGGTATGGATGATTTATTGCAAATGGATTTCAACAAAATGAACTAGGGGATGACGCTGATTTCATAGATACCTTCTTCCAAATCCTAAAATATGCGTCCACCACCGCTCTCTTTGGTCGAGTATAGGGTTCAAGGTATACCTAGCTAGGGACAACAATTTTACTTTAAAACTTCAAATAAATGTATGGTATGTTAGGTGTGTGTTTCTCGACACTTTTGAGGTAAATAACCATTAATTTCACTAACATTTTAAGGAATCTTGTTAGAGAATGAAGAAATAAAATGGTTTATTTTATTCATGCTTAATGACAATATACATTATAATTTCCCACTAACTGCAGGTTACTCAATGATAAGTTACGTCTAAGTGATAATGTCTTTCCCAATAACTATGTAGATGTAAAGTAAATGATGAAGATGTTGGGTGTTGAGTACATATCATACCACACATGTTCAAATGATTGTATTCTATAGAGAAATGAATATGCAGACAAAGATATATTTCCAAAATTTGGGCATGACATGTACCATAAATAAAAAGGAAAGGGGAAGGAATGTGGTCCTCCTCATACGATATTGAGGCACATGCCTATAATTCCAAGGATTCTGAGTCTCTTTCGTTGTAAACCATTATCCATGTTGTAGTGGTGGCATGACTCACATAGAAGTGAACTAGGAGTTATGAAAATATCAATAGATTCAATAGCCATGAAGCATATAGAGAATACATGGTCTGATAAATTGAAGGATTAAGTATAGAGCCTACGATTGAGGAAATTTATGAATGGATTTAACATGGATTACCTTCAAAACACCAACTATTATGTTTTTCCAGTGGTAGCGATAAATAACAATATCCCCCCATGGTTGTCCATGAAGAATGAACAACTTACGTCGGCTCTTATAGTCCCAGGTAGAGGACAAGTGAAGATAATGGATGTCTACCTCCAACTATTGATTGGTTAATTTAAGAAATTATGGGAAGGGATACATGTACATGATTTATCAAGACCCATCCCAATGCAAATATCTTTTACATTGTATGGCATATGTGGGTGCACAATGCATTCTTATCTAGGACAAGGAGATTCATCTGGTAAGCATGTTGATTGATTTGTTTATAGTTGTAATGTTATTTGGCATACTTCATTTGGTTCATATATATTTTTGACACTAACATACTCTCTATGTGATAACATCATAGGCATTGTAACAAAAGTGTATTGCGGATTTAAATATTTTGGACCTTCTATAAAGGATAGGTGTTCCAACCACCTACGAAATATAGTGTGTGACTATTTGAGGGTATTACTCTCAGAAGACCTTCCTTATAGAAGAGTTTCATATAATTTTAATGGTAAACAACAAAGAACCCAGAGCCCTAAAATAATGACACCAACATAATGAATTAGGGCATATGACACAAAGAAGGAGAAACAAATGGTAGAATTGTTTGATTCAAATGGGGAACCTATGTTCAATGATCCTAAATTTTTTGACACCTATGTTGAGAAAAAAATTCATTGGGATGAAAATGAAATCTATATTTTATGAGTTTCCATATTGTGGGAATCTTAAGATTGGCCACTTACTAGATCCCATGCATATATTAAAAAATATTTCATCTTATTTTTGGAGTTACATATCATCAAATAAAAGAGACACATTGGTTGTTAGGAGAGATATTATTGCTTCAAATACTAAAAAGAGACATTGGCCAAGAAAATAAACTAGAGGAGAGGTTGGTCCCTCTTGAGTCTTGGTGAAAGATGTTATATTGGGTGTGAAGTAATCTTCTTTATGTGGATCAACTCTACAACATTTCTTCACTATAGAAGGGATTTTTTTTGGGTTGAAATTAGATGCCCATATGAAACTTCTAAGGGTATGAATGTTGAGTACATGATTCTTCTTCTATAATGTCGGTAAAAATATGTGATGCGCTAACATTTTTATGGAAATTAATGATGCATGTGTCTATTTTGTAGTGTAATTATCATTTGCTCGTACATATTTTTGTGAACCATGACATCCCTCAATACCTGCAACATTCCATATCAAAATTATCTACATTTTTATGTTAGATCACATCAAAGGAGATTCATATGGATAACATTCCTTGGCGGTGTCGAGAGATAGCTTAGATTGATTTTATATTTTTTAAGGAACTTCACATGATTTTTATGGACTTGCAAGTCCATATTGTAATTCACCTACTCGATGCGGTTAAATTAACTAGGGTGATCTCATTTCATTGGATGTTATTCTTAGATAGGTACATGAAAAAACTGAAGAGGGGTTTGTTCGAAAAATGGAAAAACCAAAGTACTCTATGGAAGGGGTGTACAAAGTATACAAGTCATTCTACTATGCTAGTGAGTACATCAAGAAAATTGACGACGCAACAATGGAAGTGGTTTGCTATGACCATCAAGATGAGGAAAAAAAGGAAGGGAAGATAATATCAATGAATGAAAAAAGGCTCTTGATAAAGAGTAAGTCACTTATACTCTGTCAATTTAGTAAACATAATTTGTTTACATTGAAGTTCATATTATATATTTGATCTCATGCTATTCATTTTGAATTCTTGTATACATCAACGAGTTTAGAAAATGATGCCATCAATAAATTAGTTGTTTAAGTTGATAATATATATTTGATCACATGATATTTGTTTTCAATTGTTGTATACATCACAAAATTTTAAAATTGATTCCATCAATAAATTCATTCATTGCAACACAGAGGAAACGTGACCATAGGTCACATTCTATGAATAGAAAAGAATGAAATGGGTAGGTTACAGGAAATCATTTATAAGGTTGAGTGATAGAAGCATGCCTTATCTTGATCATTTAAAAGAAAATATGCCAAAAATTCTCCCCAACAATTGGGTGGCTGACGAGATCTAAGAGAAATATGCGGTGTACAGTTGTAACCCACATGGAGAAGATACCGATGCTCTAAACATAGGGATCATGTGCAACAACTCTTTAATAACCTATCTAATGACCATGTTCAATTTATAATGTTGCATATTTGAATTGTAACATGTATTACGTTTTTATTAATGCTCAAATTATTGGAGATAAGACATCATCCTTTGTTCGTATTTTTACAGGAGAATTTGTTCCCATCTGTGTGGGAATATGGAAATCATATTCACACTGAGTATGTCGATGATGGATACATAAAACAATATTGCAAAGTGGAGGTCAATTTAGACCAATATATTTGTTATATCCACCATGATGAAAACCTAATAGAGGGAAAGTTAGGTTGCATTGGAAAGATAAACCTCCTTGCAATAATAGGGATATTCCCTTATATTTTCTGAAGAAATTATGGGTATGCATGTAAACTACTTTGACATTGGTGAATTCCATGGGGTGGGTCGAGGGTATGCATAGGACTGAGAGCATGGAAGGTACGACCCTGTTTTAGGTCCCCCATCCTCCCAGGCAAAGGCCTGACCCCCCTACCCAACATCCTCCTGTTGCAAATAAATTGAAATAGGTAAAACTATCCATCTCATCATTGACTCGTAGCCTAGTGAAAAAAAGCATCTTTGTTTCAGTGTGTCGGTAGGAGGTGTCTACCAGTGACATTGATAGAGGGGTTCAAGCATCAACATCCACATGAAAGCATATTGAGGAGAGGGCACATGGATATAGAAGTCATCCATGTGAACCTCACAGATTCACGAGCTACAGGAAGACATGCTATGGGCCTATAGATCCCAATGGACAACATAGCTTCATGGAAGAGGTTAGTATCTTAACCCTCTATATGTTCTTATTCGTTATACATTTATTTTGTATTTTATGTATTTATATAGATATTTGATCATATGTTGTTTTGCAGTTTTTGTGTCCCAATAGTAGACTCTCTACGCCTATGGATAAATAAATGCATAGACCCATGATTGATGTAGCAATAGAGGTAGAATGTTCATTGGGTGTAACATACACACAGTTATGTATCACATTTGATAGATTCAACATAGTTATTTCTTTATTTTATGACATCCTCAATTTTTTTATATGTTCTCGTGTTTCTACAGGATTTGGCACCATATGATGTTGGGGATTGTCCATATGGGATGGACAAGTAACCAACGTCATAGGTATCATGTGTAAAGTTAAATATCATATAATTCCTAAATTGTTTGTGTTTATGATTTTGAATTTTACTATTTGGTACTAGTAGTTCAATTTTATTCATATGTATGTAAGCCGCTGATACATTTTCTAGGTATAGTAGTACTGCACCCCCTGGGAACCTGGACATTGCTTCTGGATTACCTTTCTCTAAGCCTAGGGTGTTGGAATGACTTGTACATCCTATGAGGGTCCATCACAACCCACCTATATGCCACCCACCCGCACCACCACTTTCGGCCCCATCAACAGAGACTGCCATAGTATAGGTTGTCTCAGAGAAGGTTGTACAACCTAGTGCTCCATATTATAGTGAATATCAATCGATGACTGATATATTCATGGTGAGATAATGCATTGATGATAATTTTTTGTGTTTCATGAATTTGTTTTTACGCATATTTGTTTAATTTTCTTTAATTTATTGATCCTTGTAACTGATGTAGGGTGGCATTGCAGAGATATTGGGATCACATAGGAGTGTAACACCCTCACGATTGATAGTTTCATGTGTGGTGAGTTTTCTTAGGTTAAATTACAAAGTATCATTTTGTATGTCTATTAATTTATTGATGAAAAAAACTTAGAACATTGTTTATTCTTTGTGCAATCTCTAGAGCATCGAAGCACACACATGCCTAGAACCTCTCGAGGTGCATCCTCAAGCCAAAGAAGAAAGATATATTTCTATGTTTCTCTTGAGGGTTGTGAGGGTGGAAATGGCCAATGATTGACCAACTACTACCACTTTGTATCTAGGCCACGATATAGATATTTTTTATGTTAGGGAAATTGTTGCCTCTTTGTATAGTGGGAAAGAGTTTTCATTTTGTAAAACATGTAAAATTTATACGATGTTGAGTATATATATATATAGACACACACACACACACACACACACATTTCATGGGACGTTGTTTATGAATCTCATTTTTCTACATTTGATGTTGATGAATATATGAATTTCAAAGTGTATGACTTTTATGTGTATTAATCCCTTCATTTGTTTCTAAAGTGATTATAAAAACTTGCATTACACATTAAGGAGTAGATAATGGTGGAAAATATTTCTACGTACTAAATCCATAAGAAATTAATATTTGTTATGTAGCATTTCTTTCTAATCAACCATGTATCTCTACATCATCGATAGATCATTCCTTTTGAATTATTTGCGTGAATGTTGTGGATATCCATATTCTAACTCACAACCAACAATATGGACTACCTCTTGAATTAGTGATGCAGGTCCCCTACTCCCCCATAGGGATACATGACCTCTTGATCGAGCATCTCTGATTCCTGAGTCAAATGACTCTCTGAAACCTCGATGGTCTCATTCTGTGACTAAACAAAGGCCCTTTCAGCTTCTTGGTGTAGGTTCAATGGTACTCACAACCTTGCCTTTTTCTCTCCTGTGAAATATCAAAGTACTTGGCATTAGATCCTTTTTAGATAAGCCCCCTCTCGATGTGACCTTGGGAAATGACCTTACATGATTAAGGGCACGACCAAAGGTGGTTTGAAATAAAACTTCTTTTTGGCCCACAATTTGCTCGAGCCTCCACATGTCCTCTTTCTAAAACCATGGTATGGATTGTGGCTCTCCCTCAACGTTTTCACATGCATGCAAATCCTGTCCTTGCAATGCTACAGGACCATCGATCTCTGGATCTTGATAGTAATGTTTGAATTGATGGTTCTGATCTTCCCTTTCCAAATCCATGGACCATATATACCCCTCCTGAGTCAATGGATGTGATCTCTTCATGATTCAAGACTTCAGGGTTTTGAAATCTCAAACCCTTCTTTCTTCCGTACTCCAATCTTCTGAAGCTGATGATCTGTAGACACATGTCCTGCTAAATAAACGACCCTAGTTCTACTTCGGGTTTTTGACCTTTCAACTCAGATCAATGGTCTTGTGACCCTCTTCTCGATCTCCTTCGGGTCTCTGGACTTCTGAGATCTCAAATCTCAAACCTAAACCTTTTTTTGAATGGATTTTATCTGAATGCTATAATCCTTTGACACGTGTCCTCTTGATCTGACAATCGAGGATTACTTCGGGTCTTTACCCGGAGCTCACAGATCTATGCCATGTTTCCCCTTGATATGACAGTCACGAATTACTTCGGGTATTTACCCGAAGCTCTCAGATCTACGCCATGTCTCCCTTGATCTGACGACCAAGAATTAATTCGGGTATTTACCCAGAGCTCATAGATCTATGCCATGTCCCTTCTGAACTCTGACAGTTCAGATTCACTTCAGGTGATACGACGCTTGAGATTTACTTCGGACGATCTGAAAACTCAAATTGACTTTGGTTGATCCGACTGTTGGGATTTAGTTCAGATTTTTGGCTCTTCATACTTCGCGAATCTCAAATATCAACTTGCCTCCTCCTGAAATCACAGTATCTGACAGCTTAGATTCATCTTGGCAATCCAATGGTCAAGATTTACTTTGGGTGATCTGACGACTTGGATATGCTTCGATTGATCGAACGGTTGAGATTTACTTCATATTTCCGGCTCTTCGCGCTTCAAAAATCTCATTTCTCAACCCTTGGTGAGTTCTCTCTCCTGAGTGTGTGAATCCCTAAGGCTCGTGCACCTTGCTATGATCAAACGATTGTTGATCTCTTGCACTGTGATCTAATGACCACTGTCGCTCCTCCTCGTGAGCTTCTGATCTATTTTAACTTAAAATATTTCTCAGTCTTCAAAGGTTTTGACCTTTGCTCCTCCTATGAGTCTGACTCTTGGATCTCATCAACACTTATGAAACGTGCTATCCCTTTTGAGATTAATCCTTAAAGGATTTCTAATTTCCCACGCACTCCTTGCATTCAGGGATTTCGATAACTCAGTTCGAAGGATTTCTTGAAAATAAATTCTTCTCTCCCTCCTGACGTTCCTCTATTATGGTTCTTCTATGCTTGGTTTCATCTTGATGCTGTGCACTCCTTGCACATGGTATAAGTTTCCTTTTCTCTCTTTGAACTCCTTTGAGTCAATATAAGACTCAGTCCACACACTCCTTGAGTTTGAGATGCACACCTTGCATATGAGTTTCAGAAGATAAACAATTGAAACTTATCCAGTTTCGTCATAGACTCATACGATTAACTTCTCGAACAATCATACATGAACGAAAATTAATTGAACCAGACACCCAGAATATGACATTCATTTAATGATACATCAAAATGAACACAATCCAAGATTTGGGACAATTCTTTCTATTCTATTCATTCATGAAATAAATTACATATATTTCTTCTATTCTATTTTGTTCTATTGATCTCCCTGATCTCTATCTCATGAACCTTCTATCCTATTACAATACAACAATGAAAACTATCTAAGGACTGGCTCCACGAGCTCTCTCGTCCTATCTGGAACCTGTCCTATCAAATCTTAGCAGTTACCTACTTTTTCCTATTACAATAACTACCATTTATTTCCAGATAAGAGTCAATGCTCCATATCTGCAACCCCTTATTTTCATATATGACTTTACAAACAAGATACATTTTAAAATGTTGTTTACAAAATATCTCAACAACTAGATTTATCTTTGAAATTAATGTTGATATGTCATGTCCCTGCCTCCATGATTTCGTCTTTGAGTTTGAAGGCGATGCTCCTGTATCATACTCCTCTGGTGAAACTTTTCATGGACTCTTGTCCATGAGCTCCTACATTGTTTTTCCATGCTTCAAAATATCATGTTTTATGACCCAAATTGCATCTTCCATTGGATGATCTTTCCACTTCACTAAGTATTCAGGATATGCCTTCCTCCTGGTCTTCTTTCCATCTCTTTGTCTATTGATTTTCTCCATCTGAGGTTTTTATGTTGCGACAAACCATTCTTCCCACTGAACTTGTTTCTGATAATCTGATTCTCCTGCCTCATCTCTCATGTAAGGATATAGGTCTGCAACATTGAATATCAGTGATATCCCAACATTGTCTGGAAACTCAATTTCATAAGCATTGGCTGTGAATTTTCTGAGAATCCGGCATGGTCCTATCTTCTTCATCTTCAAATTTTTATACGTTCCCCTTGGAAACCTCTCTTTTATCAAATGAGCTAAGAATTCATCTCCAACTTCGAATTGAACTTCTCTCCTCTTTTGTTCAACTTTTTTCTCATATTTCTGGCTTCTGTCCTATAGTTGTTCTCTGACCTTGTCATGGAGTTTCTGCATTTTTGTTGCAAAATCCTCTTCTCCAACACTCCTGAACTCATCTTGATTCATATCTATCAACTCTGTAATCCCTCTTGGCTGTATACCATACACAATTTCAAATGAAATTTTTCCTGTTCTCCTGTTCATTGAATTGTTGAATGCAAATTCTGATTGTGCCATAATCTGATCCCATTAACGAACTTTCTCAGTGACTAAACTTCTTAAAAAGTTTCCCAAACTCCTATTTACTACTTTTTTCTATCCATATGTCTGAGGGTTATATGTTGAACTAAAGGAAAAGTTTGTCCCCAACCTCTTCCATAGAGTCCTCTAAAAGTTTCCTACAAATTTTGTGTCCCTGTCTGAGACTATGCTCCTAGGAAATCTATGTAGTCTCACCACTTCTCTGAAATATTTTTTGGCTATGTGTGTAGAATCGTTTTTTTTCAAGCATGGTATGAAATGTGCCATTTTTTAAAATCTGCCCACCAAAAAAAAAATGGAATCACTCCCTTTTTGATTTCTAGGCAATCCCAAAATAAAATCCATACTGATTGCATCCCATGGAATTTCTGGAATTGGTAATGGTTGATACAAACAAGTGTTTTGTTGTCTTCCTTTTTCATACTGACAAATTCTACATTTTTTCAGAAACCTTTTCACCTCTTCCCTCATGCTCGGCCAATAATACGAATTAATCACCTATGCAAATGTCTTATCATGACCAAAATGTCCAACTAAACCTCCATTGTGTTTCTGTTTCAGCTGGTTGTCTCTCATTGAGCTTCTTGGTATGCATAATTGGTTTCCTTTGAACAATAATCCATCCTGGATCAAATATTCAGTCCATGGGATTCTATCTCCCAACAAAGGATTCTTGCATGCCTCATAAGCTTCCTTAAAATCTGCATCTTCTCTATACATCTCCTTGAGGTGTTCAAACCCTAAGGTATTCACTTGGAATTCCGGTACAATTAAACTCCTCATGCTCAAATAATTTGCAACTTTGTTAGTAGTTCCAACAATATGTTTAATAAAAAAAGTAATTTTTTTCATAAATTCTACCCATTTAGCATGTTTCTGATTCAACTTTTCTTTCCTAGTAATAAATTACAAATCTTGGTAATCACTATACAAGACAAATTCTTTAGGAATTAGATAGTTCCTCCACTTCTTCAAAGCTTTAATCACCGCAGAAAATTCTTTGTCATATGTGGACTACTTTTTCTTGGTGTCATTCTTTTTCTCACTGAAATAAGCAACTCGCCTATTATCCTGACTCAAGACTACTCCAATAGCTAATCCACTTGCATCACATCTCACTTGAAATGTTTTTCCAAAATCTGGTAAGACCAAAATTGGTTGTTCTGTCATCTTTTCCTTCAACACGTTCAAACGTTTTTCAGCCTCCTCTGTCCAAATGAAGGACTTGTGTTTATTATTCACAGTGTCCAACATGGGTGCACATATACCACTGAAATTTCTTATAAAATTTCTATAAAATATTTCTAACCCATGAAAAATTCTTACCTCAAATATGTTTCTTGGTGATGGCCATTCTATTATTTCTCTCACCTTTTCTGGATCCATCTTCAATTCATTTTAAGATATTACAAAACCAAAGTATATGAGTTTCTTCTTCATAAAAGAGCTTTTCTTCATATTTATCAACGATTTTTCTTGCTGCAAATTTTCCATCACTGATGTCAAATGTATTAAGTGTTCTTTCTCTGTCTTACTGAAGATTAGTATGTCATCCAGATATACTATGACAAATTTTCCTATGAATTATTTCAACACTTCATTCATCAATCTCATAAATGTGCTCGGTGAATTTGTTAACCCAAATGACATGACCAACCATTCAAACAATCCTTCATTTGTCTTGAATATTGTTTTCCATTCATCTCCCTCTCTCATTATTATTTGATGATATCCACTCTTCAAGTGTATCTTGGAAAAATAGTTTGCTCCACTCAAACAATCCATCAAATCATCCATCCTTGGTAAATGGAATCTGTACCTAATAGTTATCTTTTTGATGGCTCTGGAATCTATATACATTCTCCATTATCCATCCTTATTTGGACTTAACACAATTTGTAATGTGCATGGGCTTAGTATTTCCCTGACTAAACCTTTATCCAATAACTCTTGGACTTGATTTTTGACTTCTTCATTCTCTCTAGGTGTCAACCTATAAGAATCTTTGTTTGGTAAACTAGATCCTGGAATAAGGTCAATATGATGGCTTATACTCCTAATAGGTCGGAATGAGTGAGGTAACTCATCCACTACTATTTCAGCAAAGTTTTCTAATAGTTTCTATATTTATTCAGGAAAATCTTCCACATAAGTATCTGTAAGGATAACTCTAGGCTTCCTCACTACGAAAAATTGTATTTATTTCTCCTTCATGACTTCATTCAAGAGTTCCTTCCCAGTCATGAGAAGTATACTTGAACTAGCTTCCCTCTCTTTCTCTTTGTCTTCTATTGGCAACAACATATGTGTCCTACCATTATTTTCTAAGGTATAGGTATTCTTCCTTCCATCATGGATAAATTTTCTATCAAACTGCCATGGTCTCCCCAATAAAATATGACAGACATCCATAGGAATTACATCACATAATATTTCATCCATATAACCTCCTATTTTAAATTCAATTTGACATTGTTGACTTACCATCACTTGATGTCCTTTCTCTAACTATGATACCTTGTATGGGTTTGGATGTGAACTTGTCTTCAACTCCAGCTTCTCCACCATCTCTCTGGGTACTAGATTGGAAGTGCTCCCACTATCTATGATCACCTTGCAAACTTTGTCTTTAGTCTTGCAAGCAATTCTAAATAGACTTGTTCGCTGAACTGGTTCCTCTACCTCCTTCTCTAGTTTAAGAATAAATTTCCTCATCATGAGGTTCTTCCCTCATTCTGTTTCTTTTGATTCCACATGCTTTTGTGCTTCAAAAATGTGTTCTTCTCCTCCTCCTTCTTTATTTCTCTCAGGACATTCCCAAGACTTGTTCCCTAGTTTTCCACAGACATAACATTTGACTTCACCTTCTTTGGCTCTTCCCCTTCCTATGGAAAAAGAGCTTCTTCCTCCATGTTGTCCTTCCTTAGAACTTCCACCTTTCTCTGTGCGATTATTTTGTTTTCTAGCTTCATGATTTGGTTTATGGAAATTCTCCCTACTGGTTCCCTCACCTCTGCTTGAATTTCCTCCTCTGTTTTGTTGGCTTTGTTTCCTGGCCAATTTCTCTTCATCTTTCAAGGCCTCTTGATAAGCATCCTCAAATTTACTAAAAGACATCATGTTGATCTCCTCTTGTATTTCATATCTCAACCCATTGATATACCTGGTTGTTTTTTCATCTTCATTCTCTTTCTGTCTAGCCCTGATGTTCAGTCAACAAAATTCCTCAGTGCAGTCCACTAATAATCTATTCTGTATTAGGTTTTGCAATCTCCTGAACAGATTGATTTGGTTATCCTTTGTGATACATTTGTTTTTCAGCTTGGCTACCATCCTATCCTAGATTTTAATTTTTTTCTTACCATTTCTTCTGCATTCAACTTGCATTTCATCCCACGACAATGTTGCATGACATTTCAGCGTTGTCACTGCATGCTTCACCCTCTTTTCTTCTTCGACATATTCATAATCAAAGTATTTTTCCATAGCATGTACCCAATCTAACAATTCTTCAACTTCCAAACTTCCTTCATACATTGGTACCTCTATCTTTTCTCTATCTCCTATCCTTCAAAAAACTTTTATTAAGCGATATTGTGCAACATCCTCTGCATCATTTACTTCGACCTCTATCTCTTTTCTCTTAGCTTCACTGATATCTCCAACATCTGGTGCTCTCCTCTGCATTGTTTCCATGGCATTCAGTCTCATTCAGAGTCGCCTCATTTCTTCTTCCATTTCTGGATTTGCTTTGCACCTTCTGTGTGGCATGATTCCACTGTGTCACCTTCTGATGACTATGAATATAAATTAAATTTTCTTGATACCACAATTGATACCAATTTACCTCCTTTATCCTTTGTCTATTGTTTGTAAACAAACTCAATATCATATATGATACCACTTGATGAAACCCCCTACTCCCCCATAGGGCTACACGACCTCCCGGTCAAGGATCTTTGATTCTTGAGTCGAATGACTCACTGAAACCTTGATGGTCTCATTCTGTGACTAAAGACAGGCCCTTTCATATTCTTGGTACAAGTTCAATGGTACCCTCAATGTTCCCTTTCGATCTCCTGCAAAATATAAGAGTACTAGGAATTAGCTCCTTTTCAGATAAGCCCCCTCTCGATGTGACCTTGGGCGATGACCTTACACGATTGTGGGCATGGAGAAAAGTGGTTTGAAATCAAACTTCTTTTCAGCCCACAATTCTCCTCGAGCCTCCACGTGTCATCTTGCTAAAACCACGATCTAGATTGCAACCTTCCCCCAACGTTTTAATGTCTGCACAACCCCTTTCCCCATAATTCTATGGGACCGTTGATCTCCCGATATTGATGGTACTGCATGAACTGACAGTTCTGATCTGCTCTTTTTGAATCCACGGACTAGATATGCCCCTCCAGAATCAACGGATGTGATCTCTTTGTGATTTTGGACTTCAGGGTTTTGAAATCTCAAACCCTTCTTTCTTTCGTACTCCATTGTTCCAGAGCTGACGATATGTAGACACCTATCCTTCTAAATCAATGGTCATGTTTCTACTTCATGTGTTTGACCTTTCAAATCGTATCAACGATCCTGTGACCCTCTTCTCGATCAATGATCGAGATCTCCTTCGGGTCTTCGGACTTCTAAGATATCAAATCTCAAACCTCAATGTTTTTCCCAAAGGATTTTATTTGAAGGCTATAATCCACTGACGCATGTCCTCTTGATCTGTCGATCAAGGATTACTTGAGGTCATTACCCGAAGCTCACATATCTACACCACGTCTCCCCTTGTTCTGACGGTCATGAATTACTTCGGGTCTTTACCCGAAGCTCTCAGATATACGCCACATTTCCCTTGATTTGATGACCAAGAATTACTTCATCTATTTAACTAGAGCTCATAGATCTATGCTATGTCCCTTCTGAAATCAAATGGCTCAGATTCACTTCGGGTGATCCGACGCCTGAGATTTACTTCAGACAATTTGACGACTCAGATTCACTTTGGTTAATCAGACTATTGGGATTCACTTTGGATTTTCGTCTCTTCGAACTTCTCAAATATAAAATCTCAACTTCCCTCCTCTTGAACTGACGGTATCTAACAAATTAGATTCACCTTGGCGATACGACACTCGATATTTACTTCAGGTGATCTAACAACTTAGATCTTCTTCGACTGATCGAATGGTTGAAATTTACTTTGGATTTCTGGCTCTTCGGAAATCTTAGTTCTCAACCCTTGGTGAGTTATATCTCCTGAGTGTGTGAAGCGATAAGGCTCATGCCCCTTGCTATGATCATATGGTTGTTGATCTCTTGCATTATGATCCAATGACCACTGTCGCTCCTCCTCCTGAGCTTCTGATCTATTCTAACTTAGAAGATTTCTCAGTATCAAAGGATTCGACCTTTTCTCCTCCTACGAGTCCAAGTCTTGGATCTCAACAACACTTATGAAAAGTGATATCCCTTCTGAGATTGATACTTAAAGGATTTTCAATTTCCCATGCACTCCTTGCGTTCGGGGATTTCTATAACTCATTTCAAAGGATTTCTCGAAAATAAATTCTTCTCGCCCTCCTGGCATTCCTCTGTTCTGGTTCTTCTACGCTTGGTCGCTTCTTGACATTGTGCACTCCTTGCACCTAGTCTAAGTTTCCTCTGATCTCTCTAAACTCCTCTGAGTCAATCCGAGACTCAGTCGACAAACTCCTTGCATTCAATATCCACACCTTGCATATGAGTTTTGGAAGAGAAACAATTGAAACTTATCCATTTTTTTCATAGACACATACGATCAATTTCTCTAACAATCATACATGAATGAAAATGAATTGAACCACACACACATAATATCACATTCATTCAATCATACATCAAAATGAACACAGTCCAGGATTTGGGACAATTATGTTTGGTCTATTCATTCATGAAACAAATTGCATATATTTCTTCTACTCTACTCCGTTCTAGTGATCTCTCTAATCTCTATCTCATGATCCTTCTATCCTATTACAATACAAAAATGAAAACTATCTAAGGACTTGCTCCACGAGCTCTATCATCCTATCTGCAACCTATCCTATCAACTCTTAATGGTTACCTACTTTTACTATTACAATAACTACCAATTATTTCCATATAAGAGTCAATGCTCCATATTTTCAACCCCTTACTGTCGTATAAGACTTTACAAACACGTTACATTTTAAAATTTTGTTTACAAAATATCTCAACAACTCGATTTATCTCTGAAATTAATGTTGAGATGTCACGTCCATGCCTCCATGATTTCGTATTTGACTTTGAAAGTGATGCTCCTACATCAACTATCTCCATCTAAATCCAATGGTGATCCACACTCAAATAGTGGTCACTTGAAAATATTGTAACCTAAAAATGGCATATTATAGTAATTTATTATAGAAATATTTTTTCTCATTTATCTTCTACATAATTGTAAATCACTTAACAATTTCAAGTCAATGCTATTTTCTAGGGAGCACACATTATTTCCCTCTTTCTACGGATGACATATATAAAATCATTTGATTTATGTGTAATCCTTCATAAATTCCAAAAAGACTAGTCAAGGACTCATTAATACAGATGTTTGTTTAGATTGTGTAGTGGGTATATCTAAATTTTGTTAAATCCATTAATTATTAATAACATTTATTAAGTCTTCCATGATGTCCACTAAACTTATTGATTTTGATCAATATAACAAGAGAGTTCACATGCAAACTAGATCTTAGAATGGGTATCATTTTACTCCTACAAATAAACGTTTTGAGATTACATTTCAATAAACCCATAGAAAGTAATGCTATGCTATGAAAAATCCTCCAGGGAGACATGAAACCATTATTCTTTTCCCTTCATCATCTATGAGTGTTTATTGCACATTCGTACCCAATTTTTGGGTTACATAACACAAGGATTCAAAGGAACCTCCCAAACCTAATTCAACAAACTTGTTGATGCCATGCCATTGTGATACCATTGTCATTCCTTTCCAAGTCATTCCATGGAAATCCATACCCATTTCCATGGCATTGTCAAACCTTTCCATGCCTTTCCATATCATGTCATTTCCATGCCAATGCTATGCCTTTCCAAGAGATGCCATGGCATGCCATTTCCATGCCATGCCATGCCATGCCATGTCATTTCCATGTAGATTCCTATTCCTTTTCATGCAGCTTCCCATTTTAAAATATATAACAATAAATATATCTTTCCATTGTCATTCCATAACATTGACATTCCTCGCCAAGACAATAAATGATATTAGATAAGTTACAACAGGATAAATATAAAAACCCTTAACACAAGTAATCATTAAATGAAAGGGGGTTGAAAATGCAAGCCTAAACTAGGGTTTAGATAACAAATGCTTGCTAAAATGCAAGACGACACATAAAAACCCTAGAATATTCAAGACATCAAGCCCTAGAAGATTCAAGACATCATTGTTATTCCTTCCAAGCCATCTCATGGCATGCCTTTTCCATGCCATGAAATTACCATGCCTTTCCAAGCCATTCCATTGTCATGTAGCTTCCCAAGATGGTACATAACAACCCTAGAATATTCAATACATCATTTCCATGACACATAAAAACCCTAGGCTATTGATGACATTATTTCCATGCCATTTCCATGCCATTTCCAAGCCATGCCATTCCATGCCATGCATAAAATTATGGCAATCCATCCCATGCCAAGCCATTCCATGTCATGCCATGCCATGCCTACAATATTCAAGACATCAACCCCTTGCATTGCCTTGCCATGCCATGTATTTCCTTTGCATGCCTTTCATTGTCATGCATAGCCATTCCATGCCATGAATTTCCTTGCCTTTCCATTCCATGCCTTGCCTTACCATGCATTTCCTTACCATGCCATGCCATGAATTCCCTTTCCTAATCATGCCATGCCATGCAAGAATTGTCATAACTTGCCTTGCCATGTCATGCCTTGCCTTTCCTTACCATGGTATGGTATGATATGCCTTGCGTTCCCATGGTAGTGTATGTTATGGTATTCCTTGACTTCCCTTTCCTTGGAATCATATCGTATGGTATGCCTTGCCTTGCATGGTATGGTATGGTATTAATTTCCTTTCCATTGCCTTGTATGATATTGTTACCCATTATTTTGGTCATCATGATGATGTGTTAATGATGGTGTACTCAGGCTCTTCATAAGAACTTTCTCATGAGAAAAAGTTATTTTTATCTCTTCCAGAAAAATCATTTTTGGAGACTGTTCACAGGCTACTAGTATATTTTCCTGCGAGAATGCATGATTCTCGCAGGCTGCCTTAATCAAGGGTGCGAGAAGTTCACACTGTGTTGAACTACTAGGGTGCGAACTCTTTCTAAAGAAAGGAAAAAGATGAATTCTCGATGCTTCTAGAAGGGAATCTTCTAGAAGGATGAGATGGAATTCGAATGGTTATCCTAGTACTGGATTCCCTGATATTTTGGGATCATTCTTATCCAAGTAAATAATTCATTCTCTCCTATATATTGAGTGAATTCTCATGGAAAAGGTTAAGCAAGATTCATTGGAGAATTGGTGAAATAATTGTGTGAAGGACTAAACCTTGAACAACAGCTTGGAGACTACAGTAGGTCTATCCAGGGGATTTGATCTTCTTCATGCAAGGATTGAGCAAGTGTGTGTGTCAGAGCCAGGAGCCATCGAAAGGAAGGTTGTGACATCAAGGCTCAGGTTGTAATCTTTACTTTCCATTAATATGATATAGTAGCATGTCCCTTTCCCATAAAGATATTTCCACTTTATTGTATAATTCCTTGATCATATACATAGATTGACTGTTGAATAGATTGTGCTTTCTTCACTTTGGTTGGTTTGTGTTGTCTTGGTCTTGGATGGACGAGAGCACTGGAGTGAAGAAAAAGCAACAAACACCATTGGATGCGATAATAAGGTATGTTCTTTGTTCTTGCCTCCTATTTAATTCAAGGGTTAGAATCTAGGGAAAGAGTCATGTTCTGTCTTGCTTTGTTCTAGATCCAGGTGGATCTAGGGATATCGATTAGTGTCCGCACCTACGGATTTATCCTATAACAAAATTGGCGACTCCACTAGGGAACAATCCCATTTTCTTTGTGGCTTTTGATATTTTTCTATGGACATTTTCTCTGGTTTCACTTTTTTCCTGTCCTATCAATCTCTGAGTCTTCAGGATATCCTAAGAGACCCTCTATGTCTAGAAGCCTTTTTAAATTTTCCTTCATTTTTCAAATTTTTGATTATGTTCAGGCATTCTCGCACTGCGCTGCATTGCAGCCTGCGAGAACTGGTAGGGTTCGCACTCTGCCTTTAGGTTTCAGTGCGAGGTTCTTGCACCCTGCTCAAGGGTCACCTGCGAGAATCAGTGATTCTCGCATTGTGTAATACTACCTGCCTGCGAACTCAATTTTTCAAAAAAATGAATTTGAGTTTTGGTTTTTCTAACTGCCCAGATCCGTTTGATTGCCTCTTATAAGTTTCTTGGACCATTGATTGATGTATTTCTTGCTTTAGTTTACATGCATGAACACTCTTAGGATTTCAAGGCTTTTCTTGTCCTTTTTGGCTTGACTTTCGTTTCTTGACTTTTCTTGATAAAATCATTCTCTCTGACTTCAAAATATGAGTGTGTTTGATTAGTTAAGAACCAGGGATTGGTTGAAACTTGAGTTCTTGGTTTTTCTCATTTGCTTATTGGTTTGGAAGATCATTTTCTTTTGCTTTTGAGAAGACTAAATTGGTTTCCTCTTTATTTTTGTTTTCGTTGAAAGAGTGGATTGGGTGATTTTGGTTTTTGAATACTCTCACTGTCATAGTGTGAGTTCTTGTTCATTTGGTTTTTTATTTTCAATACTATCGATGTCATAGTGTGAGTTCTTTTTGGAAAGTGAACAATTTTTTTTTTCTTTCAAAAAATTCTTTTCGTTTTAGAAAACATTGAAAATCAAATTATTGAGATTGTTGAAGTATTTGAAAAAGACACAATAGAGAATTGTTATTTGCTAAGTGATTGTTTGCATTTGCATTTGAAAGGAAATTTTGCATTGTAGTTCAAGGTTGATCTGGAAAACTTTCTCTCTCTCCCATACATAGGATTCATTGAACAAAAAGTGATACATTTCATTCTCATCCTTGCATTGTTGGGTCAGAGTCATACAACATCCGTTTCATTTCCATTACCTTTGAGTAAAAAACAACTCTTAATAACACTGTGTAATCATAAAATTTATCTAGTAACTCTTTTCTAGGGCTCTTTACACCAACATCTAGCTAGGTTAACACTTTGGAGTAGGAAGAGAGATACACTCTCCAAAAGAATAAAACACACAATAGCATCTTGTGTTAGGGAGTGTTAAATTCCACTTGCAACATCTTGTCCTGGGAAGCCCTTCTCACACAAGGGTCAAACACTAGGTCACATTGATATTGGTAGAGTTACTCACCCTACTTTGTTGATATCAGTGTATAGATTGCACGTATTACGGGGATCACTCAGAGGTATACCCACAATGATCAGTGGAAGCCTTTTGAGTTGATTGCGAGATAGATACCCTGCCCTTGCGTGTGGATCGGACTGTCGACTATTCCCCCAGGTTTTATTGTTGTTTGTGGTGACCTTAGTGGCCTATCTCTCTAGGTTCTTACCCGAAATGACTGTGGAGGGGAAATTATTCACGGTACCTGGAATTGACGTTGACCAAACTCACTCGGGCTCCTTGGAGGGTATACCCACGATTATGTGTGGGATCTTGCACCAGGGTGTAAGTCTGTTAAGCAGGTCGTCAGTGTAACTTTTCCACCCTAGCCCTTCCCCTTCTCGTCTCGTTGTTGCGACGTTGGATTTCATCACCAATTAGTGGCTTCGAAATTAGAAGGTCTTGTTTGCCTGGTGATTGCTTCCTAGATTTTGTTTACTAGCACGTGTTGTTTGTTTCTCGAAGTTGACCATAGGATTTTCTTCGTGAAGTCTGTCACTTGTTTACAATAGCTCACCCACGTCGTTCACGTAGAATGCAGGGTTTATCACCAGAGAAACTGGAAGGTTCTCAACCCTTGCCCACAAATACACCTGGAGGCTCTCCCCGGCAGAGTGAAGTCCCAGTCGTCACCACGCCACAAGTGGAACGCACTGACTCTCTAGACTGTTTTCGAATTACTAACACTCGAGAGGATTTTCGACGTCACACTGATTTTGAGCGCCCTTTTATGCGACTGAATTCTTCTGGAGAATTAGTTGTTACATCTTCTGGATCACCAGTTGGGCCTTTTCCCGGTATAGAAGGCCAAGATCCTTTTTGGTCTATAGGTGTTTTCTGACGAGACCTTTTTGGTCCAGGTTCACCTGTGATTTCTGAGATCAACCCCCCTGTGATTTTTGAAATCTCTAATCTCGAGACAGTACCGTTGACTACTGCTTATCACTATATTGTCCCTGTCGAAATGGCCCATCTCGTGAATACTACGAGTGTCCCAACCAGATTCACTGCGGATGGTCTTGCTCCTATAAATACAGAACGAACGCCCAATGTCACTCCGACTCTACCACCAGGATACCATGCGTTGAATGCTTCTATTCCAACACCTCTGCAAACCCCATCCAGTTCTCGAGGTGGTCCTTCTTTTCCTGGGCACCCTATTCCCAGTTTTATTCCAACACTCCCTCAATTTCCTTCTGGGAGACCTTTCTTATCTTCCACTGGAAATCTTAATCGTAGTGGCACTATCCCGTCTATTACACCAAACTTGCAGATTCCCATTGGTGAACATGGTGGTACGTTTCAACTTCCTTTTACCGGACACACTCCAATTACTATACAACCTTTGATTGGGACACAACTACCGGTTGGAACTCCACCCAGGATAGGGGGACCTACCCCACCTTTTGGACAGAATATACCTCCCTCTTTGGCCTAGTATTGGAATCAGATGATACACAATTCTCCTCAAACAAATGGGGGGAAGCATTTGCCTGTCCCTACTATAGGCCAACCATATCCAGGTATACCCAATCCTATTTGGGGTACGAATGCTCAAACTCATGTCCCCACTCACGGTTACAATCCTTGGAGCTACTATCCTCTCCAACCACCACTGAATCTGCCTAAGTCTTCCCATTATGCGCAGACTTCTTACGGTCCTACTGGTTTGCCGACAGGGCTTCCACTCCAAAGACACTAGTACCCGTAGGTGAATTGACAGTTACCGTTTATTGCTACTTTGGATTTGCCGGATTTGTCTAGGATTTTAAATGATCCTATTCGTCACTCTCCCCAATGGCCTGTTATTCCATCCAAGCTTCCATCAGACATTCCTAAATTCGACGGCAAAGTGGGAGAGGACCTGAACAATCACGTTATGACTTTTCACTTATGGTGTTCATCCAACTCGTTGATGGATGACTCTATTCGTTTACCTCTTTTTCAATGAACCCTTACCAGTTCTGCTGCGAAGTGGTATATTGAATTGCCACGAGGTTTCTTCTCTGATTTCAACACCTTGGCTATGGCTTTCCTTACACATTATCAGTTACCGATCCGTTATGACATGGGCACCGATATTTTTACTTCTTTCAAACAAAGAAAAGGAACTCATATATCCGATCACTTCCATGAGTGGCGAAGGAGATGATGTCTCATTAAACTTGAGCTTCCTGATCAGTTGCTAGATGAATGGTTTACAAAATCCTTTGTGAACGAAATCGGTAAGGAGATTTCCATGGGTGGTGTAGTCACATAAGAGCAGGCTATAAGTGATTCTCAATATCTTGATCTCGTTTACTCACAAATGGGAACTCTTTACGATTTACTCCTAGATTTACCTCGTCCTAATACTTCCAGCACTTCAACTACTCCAGCTTCTTCGCATGCCGCTGACGGTGTGATTGGTACTACCCAAGCCCAATCACATTTTGTTTCAAACACAACCCCTAAATATGCTTCTTCTAATGTTCAAAATGCTCCGTCTCCTGCCACGCCCACCGGAAAAACTTTTGAGGTAAATGTTGTCCAATCTACCCCGACCGGTAAAAACAAATCTAAAAAGGGGAGAGGTAAGAATAAGAAGGGAAAAAATAATAATCAAGTAGAGAAAACTAAAACCATTCCTGTTGAAGATCGAGATAAGAGAAAACCACGATACCCTTTCCTTATCTGTGGTGATGATCACTACATGAAAGATTGTCCACGACGTGCCGAGGTCACTAAGTTCCTTCAGGGAGCTCCGAAACCAACTCCACCGACTGTCTTGTCCCAACCCTTTCCGTCTCAACAACAAACTCAGTTGGTCATTCATGACCAACCCTCTTCTTCTACAACATCATATGTTTTGATGTGTACTGGTGATTCTAAGAAGAACAACGTTGCACTCACAACTTGAGCCAAAGATTATTCTCCATCTAAGGAGAAGGTTGATGATTTACCTCCTTCATTAGTCCAACCCTCTCCCGCGACTCCACCTACTAACGATCCTCTTCATCTAGAACGACTGAGTCTTGATACAGTTCTGCGACCACCCCCAAAAGGTTTCGTTAGGAAATCGGCTTTCAATCCTCATGCTCGTGTGGCCCAGAACTACAACATTGTTGAAGATCTGGCCCAGGCACCTTCAGCGATGTTAGCCCTTGAAGTCCTTCGGTCTTGTCCTGCACAATGGAAGGCACTGTTGAAAGATATAGGTGGAATTGACCCGATAGATACAAATTTGATAGTCTTTGACTTGGAAGATCACATTACAAGGTTACCCCCTCAACTTGCGTTTCAAATACAAGTGGTTGTCTCCGAAAAAAAACATTTGCCGAACTGTTATCGACAAGGGTGCCTCGACGTGTGTCATGTCTCTTTATTGTTGGAAAGACATTGGATCTCCTCCCTTGAATGAATCCAAAAACACTCTTAAAGCCTTCAATGGATCTAGTTTTAAGCCTTATGGTGTTCTTCCTTCGTTGCCTATTACACTAGAAGGTAAAACGGTCCAAGTCGAGGTGGAAGTCTTTGATGCTCCACTTGATTATAATCTTTTACTTGGCCATAGCTGGATCGATTCCATGCACGTCGTTGTGTCGACACTTTTCCATGTAGTACGTTTCCCTCATCAAGGAAAGGTTGTTACCGTCGACCAACTCACCTTCTTCAATTCCGATACTCGTACAGGCAACGTACCGTTTATTGCTAAAACCCCGCTGGGTTATGAGAATGTCGGTGTCAGCCTTTTAAAGGACTCCTCGTTAATGGGTACTTTCCCCATTCCACCACCCGATGTTCCACGCCCGTCAGTTGCTTCTATCAACATGATCTCCACCGTGCCTCACAAAATTCCTGTGTCACAGGAACCTTGGATAGTCCCTGACCCTGGAGATCATATTCATTTCGGCGACGTAATGCCGTTAGGTCCGTTTGAGTTTTCTTATCAAGCAATTCAATCGGAAACACCTTCTACCTCTTCCCTTGATGAGTTGTCTCCCGATCCTTTTCGTGTTATTTTTCCCATTGACGAGATGATCATGTCCGTCATGGAGGACACCCCTTGGGATGATGGGCATCATCGTTCCATACTTTTTCTAGAGCAACATACTCTTGAGAACTACCAATGGATTTCGACTCCGTTGATCGTTGTTGTCATCTCGACAGTTCCCGCAACTACACATGATGTGTTTGCTGAAGGGAACTTAAGAAATATCTCACCCACGATTCCCATTGACATATCCATTAAACCTAGGATTGTTGAAAATGTCCATATTGGTGCTTCATGTTCCGCTGACGAAATAGTCACCTATACGTCTCTATTCAAAGAATTTCGTGACATCTTCGCCTGGAACTATGAAGAGATGCCAGGTATCGACCCTGCAATTCTTATACATGAGATAAAGACATACCCTGACGCTAAACCCATCCAACAACACCTTTTTCCAGTTCACCCACGTAAAGCGGCTGCTATCAAACTCGAAGTTGAGAAACTTCTGAAAGCCGACTTTATTTATCCGGTGGCTCTTACAGAATGGGTTTCCAATCCTGTCCTGATTGACAAAAAAGGCGACAGTATTCATGTATGTGTTGATTATAGGGATATTAATAAAGCTTGTCCCAAAGACAACTTTCCTACCCCCTTCGTCGATCAGATTGTCGATGATTGCGCCGACAGTGAAATCTTCTCTCTCATGGATGGTTTTTACGGCTATAATCAAATTAACATTGCTCCCAAGGACCAACATAAGACTGCTTTTATTTGTCCTTGGGGTACTTTTTCCTATCGGAAACTTCCTTTCGGACTTAAGAATGCGGGCGCAACTTTTCAATGTGCTATGTCTTATGCTTTTCATGATATCAAACATATCGTTCAACCCTATTTGGATGATTTACCCGCTCATTCTATGCGCAGAGTTGATCACCCAACCCACCTCCGGGCTATTTTCGTTCGTTGTCGATTCTATCTTATACGTTTAAATCCTTATAAGTGCATTTTTTGCGTAGAATGCGGTCGTCTTCTAGGTTTTATCGTTTCGCGTCAAGGGATCCGGGTTGATCCTATTAAGGTTGAGGCGATCCTTAATCTCCCTCCTCCTTCTACACTGCGCCAGTTGCAAAGTTTCAAGGGAAAGCAAACTTTCTTCGTCGTTTTATCCCTAATTACTCTGAGATCACTCGTGGTTTTACACGGCTACTAAAGAAAGATTCAGAGTTCGTATGGGATACCATTGCCAACAATGATTTTGAAGCTTTGAAGTTGTCCCTAACGCGAGCTCTGCTTCTCTTTCCTCTCGATTACAGTTGCGATTATTTCCTTTATCTTGCTACCTCAGAGTACACTATTGGCATGGTTCTCTTCCAAGAGGATGATGCGCACGACGAACATGTTATTTATTACTTGAGTCGAAGTCTGACACCAATTGAAATCAAGTATTGACATGTCGAAAAACTGGCCTTGGCTGCCGTTCAAGCTTTCTAATGCTTCCGACAATATATCCTCTCATGCAATACTACGGTGATTTCTCATTGCAACCCTATGCAACATATTTTGACACGTCAATTGCTAGGGGGAAAATACTCCAAATGGATTGTGATACTCCAGGAGTTTGACTTGGAATTCGACCACGCCAAGTCCAAGAAATCTTTAGTTTTTGCTGAGTTGATATGCGATTTTCCTCACTCTGAAATGGAAAATGTAGTAGTTGATTCATTACCCGATGAATCTCTTTTCCTTATTAGCACTGATGATCTTTGGTATGGGGATATCATTATCTATCTCCAAACCCAGACTTTCCGGCCTGCTTTGTCTAGTACTGAACGACGTCGCATCCGCTATCAAGCTCATCAATACATTATCCTCGGGGATACTCTTTACCGTCGGGGAATTGACTCTGTTTTTAGACGTTGTCTCACGTTCGACGAAGCCGAGAAAACTCTGAATGACTTCCATTCTAGATCATGTGGTGGTCATATGTCTGGGTATGCTACTGCCCAAAAGATCTTACACGCAGGATATTTTTGGCCTTCTTTGTTTAACGACTGCATTATTGTTGTTTAGAAATGCCATGCCTGCCAGACCTACAATCAGAAAATTTGGTCACATCCTGCTCCTCTTCATCATGTGGTCTTAGTTGGTCCTTTTGCAAAATGGGGCATCGATTTCATGACATGTCACCCTCACTCGGCCGGAGGGCATGGTTACATCATTGTAGACATTGATTACTTTACGAAATGGGCCGAGGCGATGCCGACATTCGATAATACTGGAAAGACTGCAACATTGTTTCTGTTTCATAGATGATTTTAGGGGCTAAATTTCGCAAATGGGCTAATTTTCCATGGTTTTTCCCCAAAACATATTTGCTAATTTCCATGTTTTCTAAAAATTATTCGCCCAAATTCCATAGAATAAAATTATTTTACCTTAAAAATCGCCAAAATTTTATAGAAACTATATAAAATCCTTAGGAATTTGAATATTTTTACAAAACTATAGGAAAACATTTTACATTTTGCATATTAAGGACTAGTAAGATTAGCCCACGTTTCTACATTTTAATATGAATTTCTATCTTTAAAATCATTCTTTAATCACGTCATAGCTCGTTTTGGTGTTCCCCAAGCTATCGTCACAGATCACGGTAGCCACTTTAGGAATTTTATGATGTCTGAACTTACGGAAAAGTTGGGTCTTTGCCATGATAACTCAACACCCTATTATCCACAAGCCAACGACCAGGTCGAAACAATCAACAAAGTTCTCATAACTATGCTTCAACGAATGATAGGGATTCATAAAACAAGTTGGCACACAATGTTGTTTTTGGCGTTGTGGGCATACCGGACATCTGTCAAGTCTGCTACTGGGTTTATGCCTTTTCGGTTAGTCTATGGTGTGGAAGACATTCTTCCTATAGAATGCGAGATACCTTCTCTAAAGCGAGCTTTTGAACTCCTACCCAACACTTCTGTTGAAGAAGAACATCTATTGTATCTTATGCGATTAGACAAAACTCGACGTGACGCTACTCTAGTAATAGAAGCCCAGAAAAAACGTGTCAAGGCCCAATATGACAAGCATGTCAAGCCTCGCATTTTCTCCGAAGGTGATCTTGTTCTTCTCTATGAACATGATCGATATGTGTTAGGAGATGGAAAATTCGAACCCATGTGGTGAGGTCCTTATATTGTTCGTCGAGTTTTGGAAAAGGGATCATATGAGTTAGTAGATTATGATGGTATCCCTTTGAGTGAACCCAGGAATGGGCTGTACTTGAAAAAGTACTATGCATAAATCATCTGTGCACAAGTACTTGTATTTTAATGTATCATACTTTTTGTGTGTTACTATAGATTTATTTTGTCGTTATCTGGTCTCTACCCTTATGTGACGTTGTGTTTGATTTCCAGATGTCGGAGTCTTCGCTACCCTATATTGGCTTTGCTGATGGTGCTATCCGTAGTACTTGGAACCTTGCTTCCGCTATGTGGGCAATCTATGCCCCAACAAACGAACTTGTAT
Source organism: Picea engelmannii (assembly GCA_009831015.1). NCBI lineage: Eukaryota > Viridiplantae > Streptophyta > Pinopsida > Pinales > Pinaceae > Picea > Picea engelmannii. Next base: position 897,026 of record ML776752.1, on the reverse strand, counting down.
CTTTACGAGGTGTATGCCTTGGTCGTGCGACCAACAACATTGCAGAGTATAGCTTCGTTATTGAATTATTGGTTGATGCTATCTCGCTCGGAATTCGTCATTTGGTTGTGCAAATTGACTCGCAGCTTGTAGTACTACAGTTAAGTAATATCTACTCTATTCGAAGTCCTACTTTGTTACGGGTGTATTTGCGAATTCGCCTCTTGGAACGTTATTTTGATCACATTGAATATCAACATATTCCTAGATGTCTAAATGCATTAACAAATGCATCGACTAATTATGTATTGGACAGACATTGGAATAATTTATAAATCAATCACATCGAAATTATCACAATATAAAATAAACCGGTAGAAGTCGTCTGTATATATAATGATATAAAAGAGTTTTTTACAAAAAGTTTGTCCGAAGACCAAAATATCAAAATCTGAAGCTTATAGCTTCTACAAAGTGACATCATGGATGACGTTCATGGTAACACACGATTTCCCTAGCAACCCTACGGAGTAGTCGACTCATAGATGCTGATACCCCTACAGTATGACGTTGATCGTGTCATGGAACCTCTTCTAGAGTCATGTCTAGAATGTCTGCAGTCAGGCCCTCTAGATTATGTTCCACCACTTGATAATCCTCAACATACTGTGGTGATGCTGGTACCTTTCCTCGCCGCTGGATGGGAGAAGTGCCAGGAGGTCTGTAAGGTCCAACATCTGTGTTATCAACGAACGATTTTGTATTAGTCTTGGACGAACATATAAAACAAAAACATTGAAATATGATAAAAATTCAAAAACATTTAAAAAGAAAAATGAGTGTACTTCTTACCAAGGTCCCCCCATTGAGTATCCTCTGGTAATACCAAATCTGGATCTCCTCGGAAATCTAGCCCATCATAAGCATAGTCATCAACCATCAACATCTGTGGTTGAATCCAGTCAAAGAAAGTATCATCATATTTGATGATTGGTCCTGCTACATGCCGGGCCATGAGCCAACACCATCTCAGCATCCGCGGATCCCTGGGAGCTGGTAAATTCCACTCCATCTGTAACCTCAGTAATGGGACCCGCTCAAGGAAGAAGGATACTAGCAAAGATCCCTACCCGAATTGTTTCAGGTTACCCCGCCTACACTTGGTCAATTGCTTTTTTATACAGCGAAGTACTGCATCTACCCAGTTAAACACTCGAGGCTCAGTACACTCAATAACGTACTGGAAGTAACTCTATAACTCCATGTGAGGACCAGAACTCCCAGCCATCCAAGCTATAGTGAAAAGGATAGTACGGAGGGTCAAGTCTCGTACCCCCTAGATCGCTACTTTTCCTTTCTTTCTCTCAGCCTCGAGAACACAGTGTATACGAAAGTACTCACTCATTTGTAGCCCACCACCTCTACTACCGGTTAGGCTCACATAGTACCCCCATCAAGATAATCCAGTCAAAAAGTAAATGTCCTCAATGTCTAAGGATAGTGTGTGGACCCCCACCTGAAATACCTGTTGATCAGGGTCCCACATGCGCACCAGGTACTCTAATAGTCTGACTTGGGCCCTCATGCCCGGGATATGAAAATACTTTAAGAGCCCACAATCTCTCAAAGAAGCAATGGTAGGTGGATGATTTTCGGCCATTGCATTATCCTCTTCATGTTCCCTTTCACACCACTCAAGAACCATGGTGATGGCTAATTATCTGCACAAGGAACACAATAAGAGGATTAATAACTTTTTTCATGCTTTGGATCTTTTCCATTGGCTAAAAATTTAAAAAAAATTGGGCTTTGTGGTTCTCGCAGGTGCCCTGTGTGCACAGTGCGAGAACCTCGCAGGTGGCCTTAGGCTCACTTGCGAGAATGCATCATTCTCGCAGGCCATGTATGGCTTGCCTGCGAGAATGGCAACGCGCATGTAGGGCTTAGAAAATCAACTTAAAACTGAAAATTTAACCAATGAAACTACAAAATTAAACCATTAAAGTGTTAAGGATGAAGAGCTTACCCAATTGTCCTAGACGTCTCGTTGAATGGTCTCTCGTAACTCCCGCAATCTGACACCGAACTTGGAGGGTAAAAGAGGGGTTTTTTTATCTCAATAGTGGAAATGTAAAAATGGTGTGGTAAAAAGAGTATTTACTCCTTTTATTTACTTTTACTATATCATTTTGGTTTTTTATGATTATTTATCGATTAAACCCTAATCACTAATGTTATGATGAGTTTAATTCTTGCAGGCGTGATGACTTTGATGATTAAATATAGAGATACGAACATGTTTTTCTTTGTTATCGTGTGTTTTTGATTGTTTTTTATGGTTTTTTACATAAAATCTCGAGCGTCGTTTTTGTCCGTTCTTGCGCTCGTAAATACATGAGAACGCGATCGAGCGTACTTTTATCACTTTTTCAGGCTCAACAACGTTATACAAAAAATGAACCCCCTTGGAGTCCTCTTTAAGCTCTTCTCAGACTCTCTAAACATGAAAAGATCGTCGAGCGACCTTGCTATTTTCACGCTCGATAAAGTATTTGAAGTAAGCGTCTGGTGAGCGATAATTTATCTCTTTTTCGGTCTCATTTAGACTATTTTATGAAAAATTAACTAAGAGAGTTCTCTTTTAAGTGTTTTTCCAAACTCTATAATCTTGAAAAAACTTGGAGTTTTCTAGCTCTGGACTCGTTAAACAAACATTGTCAGACTCGTGATGGGACCGAACCACTCCTTATTAGGGTTTGTTAAACATACTCCGAGGGACTCTTTCGAAGGATGAGCTTACATCAACAAGTATATGTTATCCTCCTCAAGCTTGCGTAAAAATAAAGAGGTACTCGCCAGAAATGGTGGGGGAAAATTTGGGAAAGGGATATGTTTTCATCTTCATATTAATTGGTAGTAAGTGTCGCTCTTGAACATGACACCCCCTATTCATCATTTGAAGCCGGTTTGGGAAATCCATTTGTCTCTCATTCGATTGATTACAAGGTCATTCCCTGTGTCATTTTTGAGTCAATGCTGCCAAATCATTGGTTGTGTCATTCATATGTCCAAGAGAAGTCCATCTGAAACCTATGTTGAGTCGGCCATCTGTAGTTAACCATTCTCTCTGTGTCGGCCTTTGCTGTGTCCAGTCTTATTCACATCATACTCTGTTTCACCTTCAAAATCTGTTACTCATTTTGTGTCATTGATGGGGGATACATCAAGGCCCTCCTGTGACGAGTTTTGTTCCGTCGACGTCAGCTCATTATCCGGAATCAAGACTTAGAAATTATTTGGTACCTTGGAGCTTGCATGCCTCAATGGCAGGTTTCCTCGCTTTTGACAGTGGGTTTACATCATCGACCCCTGATCGAAAGATTTCATCGGATGTTTGACTTCAACTCATTTATTCACACTCGATGGATTGTACTATAGTACCTTGGGAGTCATTAACATCAATGGTGATTTCCCTTGCACTTGTTAACGGTTTCATCAATGATCGGTAATCAAGTGGTTTCTACCATGTTCGACTTCAACACATGTAATCACATGGTTAGATTCGTACTTTGGGCGACAAGATTGAAGACCCTGGAATCTTTGTGATCCACGTTGCGATGGAGTATGTATTATTTGCGACACATAGATCCAATGTGTATGTCTCGTGGCTATGTTGTCTTGATTTGAAATTTCTTGCATAGATCTACAATGTATTCCGGTGGCTATGCTATATTTTGATGACATGGATCCACAGTGTATGATTGGTGGCCATGACCCATGTCTATAATGTCATCAGTCTATGATCTGAGTATGGGAATGCCTACCTCATAATTAGTATATATGTTATTCTGCAGATGCTTGGTTGTTCGCAGGTTTCCGATTAGGTGTGCTCCTGGTTCTCGACACACACATGCAACTTACAAAGTCTATCGGCTGTCACTGGTTCCAACCTCATACTTTGGGGGCATTCTATTACCCATGATTTTGGTCATCATGATGATGTGTTAATGATGGTGTACTCAGGCTCTTCATAAGAACTTTCTCCTGAGAAAAATTTATTTTCATCACTTCCAGAAAACTCATTTTGGAGACTGTTTGCAGGCTACTAGTATATTTTCCTGCGAGAATGCATGATTCTCGTAGGCTGCCTTAAGCCAGGGTGAGAGAAGTTTTCACTGTGTTGAACTGCTAGGGTGAGAACTCTTTCTAAATCAAGGAAAAAGATGAATTCTCGATGCTTCTAGAAGGGAATCTTCTAGAAGGATGAGATGGCATTCTAATGGTTATCCTAGTACTGGATTCCCTGATATTTTAGGATCGTTCTTATCCAAGTAACTAATTCATTCTCTCCTATATATTGAGTGAATTCTCATGGAAAAGGTTAAGCAAGATTCATTGGAGAATTGGTGAAAGAATTGTATGAAGGACTGAAGCTTGAACAACAGCTTGGAGACTACAGTAGGTCTATCCAGGGGATTTGATCTTCTTCATGAAAGGATTGAGCAAGTGTGTGTGTCAGAGCCAGGAGCCATCGAAAGGAAGGTTGGGACATCAAGGCTCAGGTTGTAATATTTACTTTCCATTAATATGATACAATAGCATGTCACTTTCCCATAAAGCTATTTCCACTTTATTGTATAATTCCTTGATCATATACATAAATTGACTGTTGAATAGATTGTGCTTTCTTCACTTTGGTTGGTTTGTGTTGTCTTGGTATTGGCTGCACGAGAGAACTGGAGCGAAGCGGGAGAAACAAAGACCATTGGAAGGGATAATAAGGTATGTTATTTGTTCTTGCCTCCTATTTAATTCAAGGGTTAGAATCTAGGGAAAGAGTCATGTTCTGTCTTGCTTTGTTCTAGATCCAGGTGGATCTAGGGAGATCGGTTAGTGTCCGCACCTACAGATTTATCCTATAACAGATATGGTATGGTATGCCTTTCCTTGCCTTGCCATTTCCTTGTATGGTATGGTATTTTATGGTATGATACGGTATGCCTTACCTTTTCATTGCCTTGCATGGTATGGTATGGTATGCATTTCCTTGCCTTTCCATGCCTTGCATAGCCTTTCCTTTCCATGCCTTGCAAATCCTTTCCTTGCATTGCCTTGCTTTGCATGGTATGGTATGGTATGGTATCCATTGTGTGATACCATGAAATTTTGATTATTAAACTTATTATTTTATTTTAATCTTTTTAAACAACATGTTTGTAACGACCCCAATCGTACTACACCCAGTGAAGCGGAAAATGCAATTTTTTTTTGTTTTTAGGCAGTAAGGCAACGAAAGAAAATAGTTGAACCACACCACCTGACGATGAGCACCCCACCCACAATATAGGAAAAATAAAACTATGACTCCACGCACTAGCACAAAGCCAACTGGGAGAACATGCGTAAAAAAACAGAGAGAAACGACTACCCGCTCGACATAAACATGACCATTCCTACAAGCTAAGCGACAACATCCCCCTCCCGACACAATGGTCTCGATGACTAATGACTAGAACATCAAGGCATGTAAACAAAACACATGAAGGCGTTACAACACTAGAGCTAACAACAACTTGCAATGATCAACAACACTCGCATGGGAAGCACAAACTCCAGCCAATATATCATTTGCCTCTATCAAATAGGACACATCATGATCCCCTCATCAGGACTCATGTTGTCCTCAGGCAATAGGTGTGTCTATAAACCTAGCGCAACATAACCTATGGATTTCCCGTTTCCTTGAGAGGATTTTCTTAGTGGGTTCCTTTTATGGTGCAACTTCCTATGTGGATTTCATTAACCATCATAAAAACTATTCAAGCACACAATAACCGACCGATCAAAAATTTAAACACAACAATCTTCAAGGAACAAAATGCCCATTTATTTAAAACGGGGGTTTAACAATTCACTTAATCAACACTTTTACCCTTCTAGTTCAATACTAACAAGGAAGCCATATACCCTGGAATGTAAAACTTCTAAGGAACTTATCATTTAATCATAATTTAAGACTAGAAAAAAAACGATAAGGATTCCTAACTTTACTCAAGAAATAATTTTTTCTAACTTAAGAGTTGAAAATACACTACAGACTACAACATTAGGAAGAATAGATTAGATACTAAAAATGAATCATTATGAAAGGTCAGCACGAGGAGGCTACATTTATAAATTATAGTTATAGCCAAGCACCATTCAAGGTAAAATTTAATGTCCAATCCATGTATATATATATTAATTTCAACGTCCAATAACTGTATATATCAAGTGTATAATAACACTAAATAATCTTTATATTTGAAACTGACATCTATCTATATCCGATAATGATATCAGTTAATAAAAATAAATGCTAAATGTTGTCATAAAAGAAATAACTGTAAGTGAGGTGGCGGTGTAAATGAAAAGTAGGAAATATAAAATTTTTGTTATAAAGAGGGGTTCACCACTAGTCATTGCCAAATGAATGCTACCAGATATAACATTGTGTAAACCTACCGTAACAATTAGCTAGGTAATAAATGGGTAAACCGTGCTGTCATAATAAACAAGAATCGTTGCCATAAAAAGGATAATATTGTCACAAAGAAATTGTTGGGTATAAAAGATAACATAGTCCCATATAAAAAGAGAATTTGTTGTCATTCACATCAAGGAGACATTGACACCAATAGAAACACTGTCTAACATTTAAGGGTAGCTCTGTCTATATTTCACAAAAACGCTGAGATTAAAACGTTGGTATCTTTCCAGATTTAACGTAGGACTTGACACAATTAAAAAAAAATGCCATCCATAAAGATTTAATGATATCGTTGGTTGCTATAAGATATGTTGTCAACCATCTAATGGATACACACATTATATTGAAAATACATTTAAAATATCATAATATTGATGTATCCATTTAAAAACCTTAATAAATACATCAACACATACATATTAAAAAAAATATCAACACATATTGATGTATCTTATTGATATTAATGAAAATAAGTTGCCTCGTCATCTAATGGATACACACATTCGAAACCGGTGCTTAAACGCAGGGATACTATCAAATCACTAAGAGACGACTGCCCAATAAATCCACTAGCACCACAATCAGTTCGAAATTACCGAAGTAATTTTCTGAGTGAAAGAATAGATATTCGCTGCATTCTAATTGCACTACAGCTAAGGATAGAGTTAAATCTCTGTGTAAATTTTAAATTAAATTTAGATACCATTATAATGGTGATTACATTACGGCGATAGCATCATTGAATCACAATTTTAATGGTGATATCCATCTTCCTCACAATAAAATTGTCACTACTGAATATATCACGGTCATAGCCGAAGATGGACTGGAAAACATCCAAATGTAAATGCATAATATAACTAAAATGAAGGAATATAAAAATGAAACCGAAATTTAACGCAACCATGGATAACATCTGTACGCGGTCAATTAAATGTTAAAAAAAAATATCCCATGTAACTATAATGAAGTCACTGGCAATACAAGGTAAGGAAAAATGTTGTCATGAAGCTTCGAACTCAGTCACAAGATATAAAGGAAGACGTTGTCCAATGAAGGGTAAATTAGCAATATATAAAAGTATAAACCAAGGGTAAAGTCGCAAGGTAAAATTGTAATTAAAAAGTAATAATTTGCAGAGGAAAATCGCAGACCAGATGTGTTAAAAGGTAAGGTAAAATCGCCTTCAAATATATTAAAATGTAGAGGGAAAATCGTTGTGGAATGTATTGAAATGCAGTCTAGAATAAAAATAAGCGTTGTCATTAAAATCATAGAGAAGGAAGATGAACAACACATAGAGGTATTCAATTGCAAGAAGGCATAAGCCAAACAATCAACCAGGAACAATCAACAGGGGTAGACAACTGGGAAAAACTATCCTTCACTCATCATCCATGCACAAAAAAGGAGGGCATTAGAATCGATAGGTCGCTATGAACCGAAGTCGCGACCATTGATTTGGATCCAGGTCGACTTCTTAGGCATGGAATGATGATATAGGGATGAGGACGAAAGACAAGGCACAAACTCTTCCAATAATCAATAAAACCAATAGGACAGTCACTGCATTCAGGGATCGATTGCCAAGGGAATCAAGTCAATAAACGAGCTTAAGGCTATGGAGATTTAAGTTATTGATTAAAATGATAAGAAAAACACTTTCTTTACACAATTTAAAAGTACATAAATGAACATGTAAGTTCAATAATAGTCTACCATGCAGAATAAAATCATGTGTACCATAGCCCAAGGTGACATCTTCGAGTCGTTGTCCCACATGCTCCATCCCACTCCTGCTTGTTGAACGATGAGACTTCACCATTCACCAGTACCTCCTAGCCAATGCTAGGGGTACTCTTCTTCCCCCTTAGCCCCCTGAGCTGCAAAGGGGCCACACACACTAACCAGAGAACAACTAGCTCCCAACTCGCCTTGCAAGGCTGAGCTACCACTCCTCACCGAGATGGGTATACCAATTCCCACAAGATAAGTGAGTCAAGCCTAAAATTATGCAGCGTAACTTTACACATAACAGAATAGATCTATCCTCCTCCTCCTCCCTCCTTTATATAGAGTTTCTAAGTCATTTTATTTCCCAAATTCCCATTTAATTTATTGTTCAAAAATTAATTTATAAAAATACTCCCCGTACACGTGTCACCCATCCCCTTCGTTGCACCAAAAATTAATTTGATTAATTATTTAATCACTCTTATTTCCCTCACCCACCTAAAGGAATTCCTATAATCGCTTCTAGGTGTCCCCATATTCCCTTACACATTTTAATAACTTACCCCCTTACTAATTTATTGGTTGAGTTCAATTTAGAAAGTTCTTAAAGGCAAGATTCCTTGCTAAGTTAGTCATTCTACTTTTTCCTTACGTTTCCCTTTCTCTTTATGTTTCCCCATTTTTCCTTTAGTTTCCTAATTGTTTTAAATTTCCCTCTTTCCCTTTTTATCTAAAACTCAAATTAGCAAGTGTAGACTTTACCCGTTTCCCCCCTTTTTCTTATTAGTTAAACATTTTAATTAACACATCTAACAAACAATCAATTTTATTTATTTTTAAAATTTTAATCCCTCAAAGTAATTTGATTTTTTAAAAATTAATTGAATAGCTTACCCCCTTCTCGTCAGATTTTGAAAGGTAATTATTATTATAATTATTATTTTTCCACAAATATCACTTAGAACTAGGTTTTATTCTCCAAGGCTGGGCAATATTTTATTAGGGAAATTGTTTTTAAATCTTTCTTATCACATTATTTTTTCTAAGGACATCTAGGTTTATTCACTTATTAGTTAACAACACAAAGTTCCCTTTAGGATGCACTAGGTGCTCCAGGGGTGCCACTCACCTCATTATGTTTCCCTTGCATGACATGCCCTTCATCACGCTCTACGTGCTCCAAGGGTGCCACTCGACTCTTTCCATTTTTCTTATGTGATGTGCCCTTCAAGACGCACTACATGATCCAAGTATGCCACTCGCCTCTTTCCATTTTTTATTGCGTGACATTCCCTTCAGGATGCACTACATGCTCCAAGGGTGCTACTTGCCTCTTGACTAACTTGGTGGACATAAAAAACCCCTAGACTCAATACTGTGTCATGTGATCTTGTGGGAGACTAAGGGCCTCTAAGTAATAAGGCCCTTGTCTTATTGCGCACCCCTTAGAATCGTCGTGAGAGACTGTCGCAATCTTCTCTCATGACATCGTGGGTCTTATCGAACTAGGTAATCGTTAATGTAAAGTTCAAGCCACGATGGAACTGCTAGTAGGATGTGGAAGGGATGTTGTCTACACCTCTCCCTCAATGTCTCTAGTAGTCGTGCGAGACCCCTCTACTCCACATGTGAGTCTGGTCGGAAATCTATCGTCAGCCTGCATCATAAATGAATCACGTAAGAATAAAATACATAATCATAACATCTAATCGGATGCACATATGTCATATATATACAATAGTCAAACCCCAATATTCCACTACCTTACTCGATCTGGAGTCCAAGGGTTTCATCAATGCCTCAACATCCTTGAGGTCCAAATCCTGCACACTCCGGAGATCTGATTCAATAGCACCTGTCTATGTCAATACAGTAAAATAACATGTCATCATATCCATAATGCCTCATAATCATAATCAAATGCCCAATAGTATAATAATATAGATCACTTCCAAGAAAGTGTCCTCAAAGAACAAGTTCCTCAATGCGCACAAGAGAGGGATGTTACATACACCCCCTCTTGGATGAAACTTTGTCTCGAAGTTTCATAGTATATAAGTGTCAAAATAATGTGTATCACAGTGTCATAAGTTTATCTATAGAAAAAGATGGAAACTGCTGGCGCATATCACATGTGTCCTCCAAGGTCGTCGAGTGCGGACTATAGTTGTCCCATTGGACCTTGACCTGCTCTACCATTCGATGCCATAGCTGTCAAATGCGATGATCCAGGATGCAGATCGGCTTATCCATGAGAACCCCCTCATGTGATACTTGTAAGGAACTCATGTCAATAACATGTGTAGGATCACTAATATAATGTCTCAAAATAGATACGTGAAAAACATCATGCATACACCTCAAATAATCAGGAAAGGCTAGTCGATAGGCCACGAGACCCTTTCTCTCCACTATATTGAAAGGTCCTCCGAACCTAGGAGAAAGTTTATCTCCCTTTCCAAACTTGATCGAACTCTTATGTGGTTTTACCCGCAAAAAGACTCTATCACCAACTTCGTAACTACAGTTGACACGATGCACATCGACATAGCTCTTTTGTCGATCCTGCGCTTCTTTGATCCTTTGTCTTATTGTTTTCATTTGAACTTCCATTTCTTGGATCACTTCTGGTTCCACCAGGACCCTATCGTCAAGTCGATCCCAACTCAAAGGTGTCCCACACGGTCGCCCATAAATAAACTCGAAAGGCACCATGTTAATGGTGCTTTGGTAATTGTTGTTATAAGTGAATTCTACCAGTGGCAAGAATTCTTCCCAACGATTTTGTTGGTCCATCACATACATGTGCAACATGTCTTCCAAAATATGGTTTGTTAATTCGGTATTCCCATTAGTCTCCGGGGGATACACAGTACTAAAGTTAAGTTGGGTTCTCAAGGCCTCTTGGAAACTAGTCCAAAATCGTCTTGTAAAAACCAATCCTTGATCGCATATAATCCTCTTAGGCACGCCATGCACAATCTCACTGATAAAAACTCTAGCTAGGCTAGGTGCCTGATATGTCGTATGCATGGGAATAAAATTAGAACTCTTCGTGAGAGTGTCAACTACCACAAAAATTGAGTCGTGTCTCCTTGCTGTCAGTGGCAATCCAACAATGAAATCCACCGAAATAACCTCCCATTTAGATTCCAAAATATCTTGTGGTTGTAGTAATCATGTTGGATGTCCATGTTCAGCCTTTACCTACTGACATTCTAGACATTTGGCCACATAGTTTACTATGTCTTCCTTCATTCCTTTCTAGAAGAATAAGGATTTAAGGTCTTCCCTCATCTTCCTGACTCTCGGGGGAGCCATGTACACTTCTCTGTGAGCCTCATTTAGGATCAAACTCCTCAACTCGTCGTTCGGTGGTACGTAAATCCGATTTTTAAACCTCAATAGTCGATATTCGTCAAACGTAAGTCCTTCAAATATTGGTACCATCATTTTGTTTTGTCTGATAAAATCCTTAACCTCTTTGTACCAGTCATTGTCGCACTGTAAGGTTAGAATCCTTTCACATATATTTGTCTGAAGTGGCAACACTGAAAATATGTGTGGTCTCCAACTCAATGCATTTACCGCTTGGTTTGTTTTTCATTTTATGTAAGTAATATCGAAGTCGTACTCGCTAAGCAATTCTGACCAATGTCGTTGTCGCGCGTTCAGGTCACTTTGCGTAAAGATGTGTTGTAGTCCACAGTGGTCCATTTTTGTTCAAATTTTCCTCCAACAAGGTAGTGTCTCCAAACCTTCAAGGCATATACAATTGCTAACAACTCCAAATCATGCGTCGCATAGTTCTCCTCATGCCTTCTCAACTTCCTCGAGATGTAAGTGATCACTCGACCGTCTTGCATAAAGACTCCACCTAAGCCTTCCTTGGACGTGTCAGTGCATACCAAGAAGTTCGTGTCCATGTCAGGGAAATTCAGTATCGGTGTTGTTGTGAAAAGCTCCTTGAGCCTCCAAAATGCTTCCGTGCATTTCTCGGTCCAATCAAATTTCTTGTTCTTCTTCTGCAATTCCGTTATTAGATTTTCTATCTTCGAAAATCCCTCGAAAAACCATCAATAGTATCTTACTAAACCCATGAAGCTATCCATTTTTGGGACATTCGTCGGCATAGGCCATTCCATAATAGCCTCGACCTTTGTTGCATCCACGATGATACCTTCGTTGGAGATGGAATTCCCTAAGTAGTGAATCTTTGATTGATAAAATGAGCATTTGGATAACTTCCCATACCATTTGTGCTCTTGTAGACACTGTAGCACCAAGCACAAGTCCTCCTCATGCTCCTGCATTGTCCGAGAGTAAATCAAAATATTGTCAATGAATACTTGGATGAACTTTTCCAAGTACTCGTGGAACACCTCGTTCATCAAACTCATAAATACCGCTGGGGTGTTTGTCAGTCCAAACGGTAAAATAGTAAAATCATAATGACCAAAAATCATCTTAAAGGCGGTCTTAGGGACGTCATCCTCCTTGATATGTAAATGGTGATACCCTGATTGTAAATCGATCTTGGAAAACACTGTCGCACCCTTCTTCTAATTAAACAGATCATCAATCCTTAGCAATGGATATTGATTCTTGATTGTTGCCTTGTTCAATTGACGGTAGTCATTGCAGAGTCTCTATGACCTATTCTTCTTTCAATGAAGATAATAGATGCACCCCATGGTGACACACTCAGACATATAAGTCCCAGGTCCAACAACTCCTTTAGTTGCATTCTTAACTCCCTTAACTCTGGGGCTGATATCTGATAAGGAGTTCTAGCTATCGGTTCAGTCCATGGTTTTAGGTCTATGGTAAACTCCAAATCCATCTCTGACGACATCCCAGGTAACTCCTCCGGGAAGACGTCCGCAAACTCTCGCACCACCAGAAGGTGTTCTATACCTTTCGCTACCCCCTTTTCGTTTAATGCAAGGATCACATAAAACTTACACCCCTTGCACATGCTCTTCCATAGATGCAAGGAAGAGATGAAACTCAGGGAAACTCCCTAGATACGACCTACAATCATGTGTATTTTTCCCTCATCATCGACCAATATCAACCATTTCGTCTTATAGTTGAGTATCATTTCATGCGATTCCAACCAGTCCATACCAATCATGACATCATAAGATCCTAAGATTGTGACGTATAGGTTGGACTTGGTGACAAACTATCCTAGGTTAAGGGTACAACCCATAACCTTTCCTCCAACCTTCTGTTTGGCTCTTGAAGCCATCTCTACAAAGATAAACTCATCCTGTTTGACTTCCTTTACCTTAATCCTTTTTAGAACCACACTAGAAATGAAACTCTCGGTAGCCCCGGGATCTATCCAAATACGAAGGGTCTGGTCAGTGACAACACCTAACATTTTGAGCACAATTGACTGGTGCTCTACTTGACGGTTATTCACCACTGCATGAATCTGATGGGCCCTGCCCAAATCTCCCATGGTAGTGGGACTGGCTGACCCAGATGCTCTAGTCCTCTCCATTGGGAATTCACACTTGTAGTGTGGCTCCCCACATGTCCAACACCCATTCTTCGGTCCAGTACTCCTGGTACCCGAAGTAGAAGCTGACGTTCCACCAGCCTTGAATCCTAGTCTTTTTTGTTGAACATGCCTAAACTGCTGCTGCTGCGGTCGACGTTGTGGTCCCCGGTAAGGATTCCACTTCTGAGGTGCTGGTCCCTGAGGTATAGTGAAAGTGGATCCCCTCTAGAAGCCACGATATCCTAACATATGTCCGGCTAGTGTCTGATGCTACAGTGCACCGAATGACACCTACCCTACCGACCTCACTGGAGTCATGTTGTGACCCCTGCTAATAAGCTTCTCGTCTGCTATGAGGGCCTTCTAGACAACATCATGCAAGGTTTGAGGCATAAGAGTCCTACCCTTTGCACATATGTTTACACTAAGGCAGAACAAGAACCTGTTGACCTTAAGTTTCTCAATATTAAGATCTTGAGCATACCGAAGCAACTCCATAAAATGATTCTCATTCTTGAGAACCATACGACCGCCCTGTCGTAAGGCCTTAAACTCGTTGAGATGAAACTCAATAAATTCCTCTGATAGGTACCTCTCTTGGAACCATTCCTCGAACAGTTCCCATGACACGTCTTCGATGTCCATGTTCAATTGTGGCAGGAGCGTCTTCCACCATAGAAGAGAGCTCCCTTTTAGTTGAAATACATCCATGCGGACCTTCATGTTGGAGTTATAGTCAGGAAGTGTAAATGACATCACCATATTATCCAACCATACCTCAATGGATACGTCGTCTATGGCACCAAATAACTTGGGAAATTTGACCTTCTCGAGTTCACGGTGAATGCTACCAGTACCAACTGGAGCGCGTGGTTGACCCTCGGAGGGTTCCGACGCCCTGGCCTCATCTTTGTCCAAACAGTTGATTCGTACCTCAGACATGCACTGAAAGGACCTCATCAGCCTAACCACATCACCCACCTCTATCTGCTCCTACCCGACAACTTGTTCGTCTCCTTGGGGGTTATACCCCTCAAGCATGGTTTCTATTCGAGGCATCACACCTCTTCCCTTAACACCTCGTCATTTGCCTCTGCAACATCCTCTAACCATGATTACGTGCATGAATACAAGTCAACTTAATTAGAAAATTTATAATCAATTATCATATCAACGAAATTCGTAGTGTTCCCAAGTCGCGTGTTGAAACCCACTCTGATACCATATGTATCGACCCCAATCGTACGACACCCAACAAAGAGGAAAATGAAAAACAAATTGTTTTTAGGCAGGAAGACAACGACAACAAACATATGAACCACACAACCTGACGATGAGCACCCCACCTGCAGGAAAGGCAACAGATAACTATGACTCCATGCGCTAGCACAAGAAAAACTGGGCGAACATGCATAAAACAACATAGAGAGAAATGACTACCCAACCGACACAAACATGACCATGACTACAAGCTAAGGGACATCATCTCCCTCCTGACACAGTGGCCTCGACGACCAATTACTAGAACCTCAAGGCGCAAAAACCAAACGCATGAAGGCGTTACAACCCAAGCGCTAACAACAACTTATAACGATCAACAACAGTCACACGGGAAGCACAGACTCCAGCCAAGATATCATTCACCTCTATCCAATAGGACATGCCATGATCCCCTCATTCGGACTCAAGTCGTCCCCAAGCGATACGCGCGTCTATAACCCTGATGCAACATAACGTAAGTATTTCTCGTTTCCTCACGAGGCCTTTCTTAGTGGGTTCCTTTTATGGCGCAACGTCCTAGGTGGATTTCATTAACTATCATAAAAACTATTCAAGCACACAGTAATTGACCGATAAAAAATTTAAACACAACAATCTTCAAGGAACAAAATACCCTTTTATTTTAAAAGGGGGTTTTATAATTCACTTAATCAACACTTTTACCCTTCTAATTTAACACTAACAAGGAAGCCATATACCCTAGAATGTAAAACTTCTAATGAATTTATCATTTAATCACAATTTATGACTAGACAAAAATTGATAAGGATTCCTAACTTTACTCAAGGAATAAATTTGTCTAACTTAACAGTTGAAAATATACTACCGACTACAACATTAGGAAGAATAGATTAGCTACCGTTCAAGGTAAAATTTAATGTCCAATCCATGTATATATATTTTAATTATGACTTCCAATCACCGTATATATCAAGTATATAACAACACTAACTAATCTTGATATCTGAAACTGACATCTATCGATAGCTGATAATGATATCAGTTAATAAAAATAAATGTTAAACGTTGTCATAAAATAAATAGTCGTAAGCGAGGTGGCGGTGTAAATGAAAAGTAGGAAATACAATTTTTTTGTTATAAAAAGGGGTTCACCGCCAGTCATTGCCAAATGAATGCTACCAGATATAACACTGTGTAAACCTACCGTAACAATTAGATGGGTAATAAATGGGTAAACCGTGCTGCCATAATAAACAAGAATCGTTGCCATAAAAAGGATAACACTGTCACAAAGAAATCACTGTGTATAAAAGATAACACAGTCCCATATAAAAAAATATTTTTTTTCATTCACATCAAGGATATGTTGACACCCATAGAAACGTTGTCTAACATTTAAGGGTAGCTTTGTCTATATTTCACAAAAACGCTGAGATTAAAACGCCGATATCTTTCCAGATTTAAGGCAGGACTTGACCAAAAAAAACAAAAAACGCCATCCATAAAGCTTTAATGATATCGTTGGGTGCTATAAGATATGTTGTCAACCATCTAATGGATACACACATTCGATTGAAAATACATTTAAAATATCATAATATTGATGTATCCATTTAAAAAACTTAATAAATACATCAACACATACATATTAATGAAAATATAAACACATATTGATGCATCTTATTGAAATTAATGAAAATACATATCCTCGTCATCTAATGGATACGCACATTGGAAACTATCACTTAAACACATGGATACTACTGTCTGATCAAATCACTAAGAGACGACTGTAAAATAAATCCACTACCACTACAATCAGTTCGAAATTACCGAAGTAATTTTCTGAGGGAAGTAATAGATATTCACTGCATTGTAGTTGCGCTACAACTAAGGACAGAGTTAAATCTCTGTGTAAATTTTAAATTAAATTTAGATAGAATTATAACGATGATTACATTACGGTGATAGAATCATTAAATAACAATTTTAATGGTGATAACCATCTTCCTCACAATAAAACAGTCACTACTAAATACATCACGGTGATAGCCAAAGATGGGATGGAAAACATTCAAACGGAAATGAAGAATATAATTAAATGCGGGCATATAAAAACAAAACCAGAATTTAACGCAGCCATGGATAACATCCGTACGCGATCAATTAAATATTAAAAAAAAATGCCCATGTAACTATAATGAAGTCGATGGAAATACAAGGTAAGGAAAAATGTTGTCATGAAGCTTTGAACTCAGTCACAAGATATAAAGGAAGACATTGTCCAATGAAGGGTAAATTATCAATCTATAAAAGTATAAACCAAGGGTAAAGTCGCAGGGTAAAATTGCCATTAAAAAGTAATAATTTGGAGAGGAAAATCGCAGGCCAGATGTGTTATAAGGTAAGGTAAAATCGCCTTGAAATATATTAAAATGTAGAGGGAAAATTGCAGTGGAATGTATTCAAATGCAGTCCAGAATAAAAAGAAACATTGTCATTAAAATCGCAGAGAAGGAAGATGAACAACACACAGAGGTATTCAATCGCAGAAAGGCATAAGACCAACAATAAACCAGGAACAATCAACTGGGGTAGACAGTTGGGCAAAACTATCCTTCGCTCATAATCCACGCACAAAAAAACAGGGTATTAAAATCTATAGGTCGCTATGCACCGAAGTGACGACCGTTGATTTAGCTCCTGGCCGACTTCTTAGGCGTGGACTGATGATCTAGGGATGAGGATGAAATACAAGGCACAAAATCTTCCAATAATCAATAAAACCAATAGGGCAGTCACCGCATTCAGGGATCAATTACCAAGGGAATCAAGTCAAGCAGCAAGCTTAAGGCTATGGGGATTTAAGTTATTGATTAAAATGCTAAGACAAACACTTTCTTTACACAATTTAAAATTACATAAATGAACGTGTAAGGTTAATAATATTGTACCATGCAAAATAAATTCATGTGTACTATAGCCCAATGTGACAGCTCTGAGTCGTCCCACGTGTTTTTTCCCGCTCCCGCTTCTTGACCGATGAGACTTCACCAGTACCTCCCAGCCAGTGCTGGGGGTACTCTTCTTCCCCCTTACCCCCCTGAGATGCGAAGGGGCATACACACACTAACCAGAGAAAAATTATCTCCCAGGTCGCCTCGCAAGGCTGAGCTACCACTACTCACCAAGCTAGGTATCCCAACTCCCACAAGATAAGTCAGTCAAGCCTAGAACTATGCAGTGTAACCTTACGCATAACAAAAGAGATCTATCCTCCTCCTCCTCCCTCCATTATATAGATTTTCTAAGTCATTGTCTTTCCCAAATTCCCATTTAATTTATTGTTCAAAAATTAATTCAGAAAAATCCTCCCTGTACATGTGTCACCCATCCCCTTCATTGCACCAGAAATTAGTTTCAATAATTATTTAATCACTCCTATTTCCCTTACCCACCTAAAATTATTCCTAAAATTGCTCCTAGGTGTCCCCATATTCCCTTACACATTTTAAGGACTTACCCCCTTATTAGTTTACTAGTTGAGTTCAATTTAGAAAGTTCTTTTTCCTTATGTTTCCCTTTCTCTTTATGTTTCCCCATTTTCCCTTTAGTTTCCTAATTCTTTTAAATTTCCCTCTTTCCCTTTTTATCTAAAACTCAAATTAGCAAGTGTAGACATTACCCTCTTTTCCCCTTTTTCTTTTTAGTTAAAATTTTTAATTAGCACATGTAACAAACAATCAATTTTCTTTCTTTTTAAAATTTTAATCCCTCAAAGTAATTTGATTTTTTATAAATTAATTGAATTTATTACCCCCTTCTCCTCACATGTTTAAAGATGATTATTTTTATTATTATTATTTTCCACAAGTATCACTTAGACCTAGATTTTATTTTCCTAGGTTGGGAGACATTTTATTAGGGATTTTTTTTTTAAATATCTCTTATCACATTATTCGTTCTAAGGCCATGTTGTTTTATTCACTTATTAGTTAACAACGTGATGTGCCCTTCAGGACACACTAGTTACTCCAAGGGTGCCACTCACCTCATTTTGTTTCGCTTGTGCGACGTTCCCTTCAGGACGCACTACGTGCTCCAAGGGTGCCACTCTTCTTATTCCTTTTTTCTTGCGCGACGTTCCCTTCAGGGGTGCCACTCGCCTCTTTCCATTTTTTCTTGTGCGATGTTCCCTTCAGGTCACACTACGTGCTCCAAGGGTGCCACTCACCTCTTGAATGACTTGGTAAACATCAAAAACCCCTGGATTCAATACTTTGTCAGGTGATCTTGTGTGAGACTAAAGGCCTCTAAGGAATAAGGCCCTTGTCTTATTGCATGCCCCTTAGATCGTGAGCGACTGTCGCAGTCTTCGCTCACGACATCGTGGGTCTTGTTGAACTAGGTAATCGTTAACCTATAGTTCGAGCCATGAAGGGAGTGCCAGTAGGTTGTGGCAAGTCTGTTGTCCACACCTCTCCCTCAACATCTCTGGTATTCGCGCGGGACCCCTCTACTCCACATGTGAGTCTGGTCGGAAAGCTATCGTCAGCTTGCATCATCAATGAATCATGTAAGAATAAAATCCATAATCATAACATCTAATCTGATGCACATATATAATATATAGTCAACAATCAAACCCCAATAGTCCACTCCCTAACTCGATTCAGAGTCCAAGGGTTTCATCGATGCCTCAAAATCCTCGAGGTCCAAATCCTGCACACTCAGGACAACCGAGTCAATAGAACCTATCTATGTCAATAAAGTAAAATAACATGTCAATAGATCCATAATGCCTCATAATCATAATCAAATGCCCAATAGTATAATAATCTGGATCACTTGCAAGCAAGTTTCCTCAAAGAACAAGTTCGCTCAGTGCATGCAAGAGCAGGATGTTACAATGTTATTGATCCTAGAGATCTAATGCAAAATTGTTGTTTTAATTTTTAGTATTTTATTAATAAAAGAGAAAGAGGAAAGACACATAAGGTGGGATTGTTAGAAGAGGTAATACATGGATCCAAAGAGAACCACCAAGTGACAAGAGAAGGGAAAAAAGTGGTGAAATTTGGTAGAGTTAGCTCAACATAAGTGAGAGAAGATATGAGGTTTTTAGGAACATGTGTAATAATCAGATTGACATGTGGCAATGCACAAAAATCAATTTGATAGTTGGTCAATGAGCAGGAGGCTCAAACAAGTTTTAAATACCTAGGATAACATTAAAAAGAGTGACAAACAAGAGAATGGGATTCCATTCTAGATCAGATGAGAAATCTTAGTGATACTGAAATAACACATAAAATCTTCATGTAAATCTTTGAACCCTATAATCTACAGGAAGTCACTTCGTTGGTTTTGGATCAAGATTTAGCTTGGGGGTGACAGAGTTGGCACATGTAGCAGCTTTGATCTAAGGTTGGGAGTAAAATCCCAATTTATGCGTGTTTTCCCCTAAGGAGATCTCATTTATAGGTTTCAATTAGTTTGTTTTCTTCCACTCTATTCTAAGATTGAAATATTGCTTATTCCTTTTTAAATGGAAAAATTATTTGGTTCATTCAATACAGAGATACACATTGTGGATATTCTATTTATGTTTTATTCATCGATCATATGGAAAATTATAGATGATATATTTTTGTTTGATAAGTATTATTATATTATGCAACTGCTATAGGAAAACAATTTTATTCATGACCATTATCAAAAATCAAACAAAATCATAGAACATGAGGCAACAATTTTATCCATAATTGGTACGGAAATTTAAACAGAATTAAAGAACACGAGGAAGAGGATTTTATTGATATCTAGTACATAAAATCAAATAACAGAGAGGAAATTATAACTTAATTAGCTATCTGCAAGAATGGAAAAACCATTATCACAATATGACTCTAGAATATGCATAATCAATATATTTATACATGCAATAGTTAGGAAAAATTACTAAACGATAATGTTTTTACCATGCATAAATATTTGAACAAAAATAAAAGAGTAGGAGTATTGTTCATTGAAAAGAATAACGAAAATCTTAAATCATTAGAAACAAAATATGCAATTTATGTAACCTTCTTTAATGAAAAAAGAGACCATAGCCAATCAGAACACCATCGAAAAAAAGGAAACTAGAAATTCCTTATAAAATAAGTTAACATAGTTAAAAATATTCGACGGACTCCATGAAATTTTTGGGGTAAAAACCCCTTGGTTATATACAAGAAAAAAACTCTATCGTATTTCAAAATCCAACAAAAAGAAAATGGAACAAAAACCCCATACGCATACAATCTTTCCAAACTTTTTTATAATAGGATACCATTGTATCCCTCCTTATCCATAGTTAAGGTACAAACGGGAACTAAACTACCTTTCATGAGTGAATTTCCTTTAGTCAAGGAACCATGGTCCTCACTTGTCCACAATTTCCAAAACTTGAAATTAGAGTAACATTGAATAAATATTTTCATTTGTTCAAAAAGGGAAACAATCAATGTAAGGGGAATTTATGAGTATTCAAAAAAGGGTAACTTGGGATAGAAAACCTGATAGTATGGAGAAATCCCTCCGCATTAACAAATGAGATTTTATCAAAGTAAACCCAAAACAATCTTACCAGATAATAACGAAGGGGGTTATGAATCTTACCTATATAGCTCAACCCTACACAAACTCTCATAGAAGAATGAAAAGACCAACTGGAATCCACACCTTCTCCTTATGATGGGTACCCTCGTTCACAAAAAAGGTCCCCATCATTAGTCTTGAGTATCCATATATGACCAGTATACTAACACACGAAAGTAGAGAATGTTGTTAACAGACTTAACAAAGAATAATGAGAATGTATGATAATTGTAATCCTTATATGTACTTTCTATAAAAAATAAAAAAAAGAACGGTGAAGAAAAATGTAACCAGAGAATAATGTCAAGAGAGGAAACTACATTTAGGATAAAAGATTTGTGCCACTACATGCTCAAACAAAAAAAAAAATCAAGGATAATAACAACAAAGGTACAACTACTTTCGGTGTAAAAGTTGTGCCACTACAAGTTTAAATAAATTATAAACTGTGAACAATATTAACAGAGAAAATAACACTTTGTTTAAAATAATGATGTCTCTATAGGCTTAAGCCAATTTTACATAGAGAATGGTATTCGCAAAGATGGCGAATTCAAGCCATAAAAAAAAATCAAGAAATTAGTAAATGCACACAGGACTCAACAAACACATAACTACCTACAATCTGCAACTTGTACAAGACTTCCTTTAAGGAAAAAAGGCATTGAATCCTCACCTGGTTACTCTTAAACTCTTATACAACGACGAGAATAGAATCATGAGTGATAGAAATGGATTACAGAGATTCACTAATATATTTTGTAAGAATATCGAACATAGAACTAAACCCTTGCTAGGAATCCCAATTGTCGTAGAAATATTTCAAAAAATTGAATGCAAGTGACTGAATACCAACAAGATGGACGGAACATCACCCCTCAACTCTCATTCCAATATTATAACACTTGGAACCCATTTGTCCTTCCAAAATAGGATTCATACATGCTTCTTAATGAGAGATGGGACACGATCATAGTGACATTAACAACCTCCATCCACCTTGTAATACACGTATTAAAGTTTCATAAACCTTGGACAGTGTTAACCTTAAATGCGCGTGCCCATTAAACCTCACGAATTCCACATTACCTTTAGTAAATTGCATAGAAGCCTTCCAAGTTATTTATACCATCTTCCTTCATTATCAAGAGATAAGTCCACCATATTCATACTTAGGGTTGAGTAGAAATTACACAAGGATTATAAAAAGGGCCTAATCCAAACTCTTCCTTTATGAAATATGAATGATAGGTTGGTAACTACGTAATTATGGGAATGGAAGTTGCATATGATCTACATTATGAAAATTAACAATTAGTACCTTAGAATTGTAACTGAGGACTAGTAAAGACAATACTGAGTTATTATTGGTTCTCAAAATCTATGTATATTGTTGTTGTTATTATTTTTGCGAGGACAATATTTAAAATAATGTGGTTCACCACATCCCAACACTTTACTAGTTCTCTTTGAGCAGTTTCTTTGTTATATAAAGTTGTAGGTTTTTCATTTTTATTATCAGATGGGTTATAAGGCTTATTAAAGGAAAATACCGAGTAATTTTAGTTGTGTATCCAATCATTTAATAACAAAAGCAATATACATACTGAGTTTAAGTTATTTTTCACCTAAAGTAGTGGAAATTTGTAAGTTATGGAATTAAAATTTTGAAAAGGCATGGTTAGTACAACTTGCTAAGGGAACAAAAAATAAGGTTACAAATCTTTTTAAAGGTTGTGAAATTAGTATGACTGGCTTTATAAATCAATAATATTTGAATGTTTTACAACTAGGATCATATGATGTATTAATCGGTATGGACTCATTAGAAAAATATAAGGTAATTCTAAACTGCTATGATAAAACATTTACTTATGTATATGACAATGGTAACATTATTAATATCAAAGGAATACCAAGAAGCATTAGTATTAGGAAGATCTTAGCTCTACAGATTAAAACATGTGTCTGTAAGGGTGATCCAGCTGGATATCGGAGGCCACCAACCTTTTCCAAATGGCTCAAAACAGTTTTCTGGCCATTTTGGCAATTTACTATTTTTAGCAGGTTTTTACTTCCGGGGCCATTTTGAGGGCCTAAATGAAGTTTTTTTGAGATCGAGGTTCTAAATGATAGCCGAAGGCATGATTGAGGCCCCAAAATGAATCTCCTCGACGATACCTTTCCAACGAGCTATCACACGCCTAAAACGGAGATCGTATGCAAAAGTTACCCGAACGGGGCCCACATGACTTTTGGCGCTTCATCTCCTAGGGTTAGGTTTTTGGATGTATAGGACTTTTGGCATTCCCAATTATTGTAAAAAGGCCTCCAAAGCCTCACTGTAACCATCTTATTGCAAATGCGAGTAGCCGTCACATCTCTTCTCAGAGATACGCTGCCACCATTCTAGCGAGTCTTTCACTCTGTATTTTTACAGTCTCTGTACATTTCTTTGATTAATAGAAATCGTGTATTATTGTATATCTGTGTTTATGGTTGCATCCCTAAT
>ML776752.1:849299-863479 GCA_009831015.1 Picea engelmannii | reverse complement strand
TGATTAATAGAAATCGTGTATTACTGTATATCTGTGTTTATGGTTGCATCCCTGATACATTTCTGTTATCTTATTGAATATCTGCAATATCTCTGTGCATTTCTTTATTATATCTCCGCTCTCATTTCGTGCCGAAAATAATCCGGATCAAAGGGATGAAAATTATTTTCTCTTCATGTAATAGATAATGAAAAAGAAGAAAATAAAAAGGATATAGAAAATTTTCCTATGTTGCAAGAATTTCAAGATGTATTTCAAAATATTCATGGATTACCTCCTAAGAGAGAGACAGATTTCTCCATAGACTTATTACCATGAGCGGTGCCATCTTCAAGGGCTCCATATCGGATGAATATATTGGAACTTAATGAATTAAAATATCAGCTTCAAGAGTTATTAGACAAAACATGTATTCAACCAAGTGTATCTCCTTGCAGAGCATCGGTGCTATTTGTTAGGAAGAAAGATGGAACCTTACGACTATGTATATCTTATAGACAACTTAATAAAATGACAATTAAAAACATATATCCTTTACCCCACATCGATGATCTATTCGATCAAGTACATGGGGCAACAATCTTTTCAAAAATTGATTTACAAACAGGATATCATCAAGTAATAATTAAAGACAATTATATATATATATATATATATATATATATATATATATATATATATATATATATAACATCTTTTAGAACGAGATATGTGAATTACAATTTTGTATTGATACACTTTGGGTTAACAAATGCCCCAACCTTATTCATGTGTATAATCAATAGTATCATAAGTAAATACTTAGATAAATTTGTAGTTGTATTTACTAACTACATACTAATCTACGCAAAGAATGAACAAGAGCATGAAGGACACTTAAGAATAGTTCTACAAATCTTGAGAGATTAGAAGCTATATTCTAAATTTAGTAAATATGATTTTTACAAGGATAAAATTCAATATTTAGGGCACATAGTTTCCAAAGAAGGAATAGTTGTGGACCTTGAGAAAATAAAATCCATTATGGACTGACCAATTCCAAAGGATGTTTCATACATCAGATCATTTATGGGTATAACATGTTATTACTAGAAGTTTATTGAAGGGTTTTCGAAAATTGATCATCCTATAACATCCCTACAAAAGAAAGGAACAAAATCTATATGCTCTGAAAAATGCCAAGAAACCTTTGAAAAATTAAATTATCTCCTAACAACAACTCCTATACTAAAAATAGCATATCCATACAAGGACTTTGTTGTATGAAGAGATGCATGCATTGAAGGACTGGGAGGAGTCTTAATGCAGGATACTCATGTAGTTTCTTATGAATCTAGAAATATTAAGGAACATGAAAGACATCATGTACAACATGATTTAGAATTATCTGCAATAATACATGCACTAAAAACGTGGCAACATTATTTGATAGGATGGGAATTCCTATTAATGTCATACAATATTTCCTTAAAGTACCTATTTGATAAACAAAATCTCAATTCTCGACAAGAAAGGTGGTTAGCCTTCTTGAGTGAATATGATTTTGACATAAGACACATAAAGGGAAAAGAAAATAAGGTAGTTGATGCCTTGATCAGACATTTGTTTTATACAATTACAAGAAGTAATAATGAAACTGATTTAGAGGAAAAAATCAAAATTGTAGTTGAAAAGGATATAGAATATCAAAATATTAAATTAAAATTATCAGAAAAATAAGGTGAAGATGAATAATCAGACTTCAGACTTTATAAAATAGATTATTGATGTATAAAAAAGCATTGTATGTTCCTAAAGTAGAAGAAAATTAAACTATTAATATTGAATGAATTACATAAAAATCCATACTCAAGACATCTTGGCTATCATTAAATAATTACTATGTTGAGGAAGGAATTTTATTGGCCTAACATGAAGGGAGAAACTACAAAATATTTAGCTAAGTGC
The DNA here is from genome assembly GCA_009831015.1 of Picea engelmannii. NCBI lineage: Eukaryota > Viridiplantae > Streptophyta > Pinopsida > Pinales > Pinaceae > Picea > Picea engelmannii. The sequence continues at coordinate 861,532 of ML776752.1, read as the reverse complement.
ATAGAATTTCAACAAGTTAAATTTGAACATCAACATCGAGTTGGATTATTACAACCTTTACCCATACCTGAATGGAAATGGGAAATTACAAGTCTGGACTTTATAACAGGTTTTCCTAAAAGTAACAAACAAAATGATTCTATAATGTTTGTTGTTGATAAATTAAGTAAATAAAAGCACTTCATACTAGTTAAATCCACTTATAAATCTATTAATGTAGTGGACATATTTATGAAGGAAATTTTCCGACTACATGGAATTCCTAAAACTGTAATATAAGATAGAGACACAAAATTTACCAAAAACTCTTGGAAAGCCCTGTTTAAAGGATTGGATACACAACTAAAATTAAGCACTTCTTATCATCCTCAAATGGATGGTAAGACTAAGAGAACCAATAAAATAGTATAGCACATGCTCATAATGTATGTTATGGGAACACCAAACAAATGGGAAGAATACCTTCATTTAGTTGAATTGACATATAATAATCATGATCAAGCCTCAACTAAACTTAGTCCTTTTGAAATTATTTATGGAAGGAAATGTAATACCCCTATTTCTTGGAGTAATCATGTCAATATATTAATTATAGGATTTGAAATGTTAAAGGAAATATAACTAACATTGAAATAGGTACAAAAGAATTTGAAACAAGGTCATGACATGCATAAAAGCTATGCAGATTCCAAAATAACTCCAAGAGAGTTCAATATTGGAGACCATGTGTATATAAGAGTAAGACCCAAAAGAATCTCTTTAATCATGGGCATGTATACTAAATTAGCTCCTAGATATTGTGGTCCCTTTGAAATACTTGCACGAATAGGACATGTAGCCTATCAACTTGCACGAATAGGACATGTAGCCTATCAACTTGCACTATCAACCACAATAAAAGTACATGATGTTTTCCATGTTTCATTATAAAATTATATATACATTATCCTACTCATGTTGTATATTGGAATATGATATAGGTGGAACCTAAGGGAGAGTTCCCAGTAGTTCTTGATCGTATTCTCGACATGAGGGAGCCACATGGGAAATGGAGGATCATATGCGGAAAANGGGGGGGTGGATACAATACCCAAATTTTTTAATATTAAACTTATTATTTTATTTTATTCTTTTTAAACATCATGTTATTGATCCTATTGATGTAATGAAAACTTATTGTTTTAATTTTTATTATTTTCCGAATAAAAGTCAAAGAGGAAACACAAGTAAGGTGGGACTGTTAGGAGAGTAAATCCATGGATCTAAAGAGAAACACCAAGTGACAGCAGAAGGGGGATAAGTGGTGAAATTTGGTTGAGTTAACTCAATAGAAGTGGGACAAGATCTCAGGTTTTTAGGAACATGGTAATAATCAGATTGATAGGTAGTCAATCCACAAAAATCAATTTGACAAGTGGTCAATGAGAAGGAGGCTCAAAAAATTGTCAAATACCTAGGAAAATATTAAAAAGAGTGAGAAACAAGAGAATGGGATGTGATTATGGATCAGATGAGAAATCTGAGTGATACTGAAATAACACATAAAATCTTCATGTAAATCTTGGAACCTTATACTCTATAGGAAGTCACTTGGTTGGTTTTGGATCAGTATTTATCTTGGGGGTGACAACGTTGGCACATGTTGCAGCTCTGATCTAAGGTTGGAAGGAATAACCCAGTTTACGTGTGTTGTCCCCTAAGGAGATATCAATTACATGTTTTAATTAGTTTGTTTTCTTCTACTCTATTCTAAGATTGAGATATTTCTTATTCATTATTATATGTATAGTTTATTTGGTTAATTCAATACATAGATACAAATTGTGGATATTCTATTTCTTTTTTATTCATTGATCATATGGAAAATTATATATAATATATTTTTGTTTACATAAGTATTATTTTATTATGCAATTTCTATAGGAAGACGATTTTATTCACGACCATTATCAAAAGTAAAAAAAAATAGTAGAACAGGAGGCAATAATTTTATCCATAACCAGTACAGGAATTTAAACACAATTAAAGAACAAGAAGTGGACAAATTTATTCATATCCAATAAAGAAAATTGAAGAACATGGAGGAAATTATATCTTAAATAGCTATATGCAAGAACGAAAAACGGTTATCTCAATAGGACTCTAGAATATGAAGAACCAATATATTTATACATGCAATAGATAGGCTAAATTACTAAACGATAATGTTGTTACCATGCATAAATATTTGAACATAAATAGAAGAGTAGGAGTATTGTTCATTAAAAAGAATAAAGAAAACGTTAAAGCAATAAAAGAATGTGTAGTTTATGTAACCTTATTTAATGAAAAAGAGACTAGAGCCAATCAGAACACCATCGAAAAAAAGGAAACTAAAAATTCCTTATAAATTAGGTTAACAGAGTTACAACTATTTGACGGACTCCATGAAATTTTTGGGAGTTAAATCCCCTTAGTTATATACAAAAAAACAACTATGTGGTATTTCAACTCCAACAAAAAGAAAAAGGAACAAAACCCCCATACACATACAATATTTTCAAACTTTTTTAGATGCAGAGACCGTAGTATCCCTCCTCATCCATAGTTAAGGTAAAAATGGGAACCAGATCACCTTTCATGATTGAATGTCCTTTAGTCGAGGAACCAGGGCCCTCACCTATCCATAATTTCCAAAACTCAAAATTAGAGTAGTATCAAATAAATATTTATGTATGTTCAAAAATGGAAACAATCAATGTAAGGGGCACTTATGAGTATTCGAAAAGGGGTAACTTAGAATAGAAACCCCGATAGTATGGAAAAATCCCTCTACATTAATAAATAATATTTTATCAAAGTCAAACCAAAAAACGTTTACTAGATAATAATGAAGGGAGAGTATGAATCTTACCTAAATGTAACATCCCTCTCTGGCGCACTGAGAAAACTTATTCTTTGAGGACACTTGCTCGCAAGTGATCTGGACTTTTATGATGTTAAACTATTTATCCTTGATTATGATGCATTATGATAGATGACATGATGTTTTTAACTACTTTGATGTAGACAGGTGTCGCTGACTCAGTTTCATTGAGTGTGCAGGGTTTCGGACCTTGAGGATGCAGAGGCATCGGTGGAACCCCCTTGGACTCCGGATTGAGTCAGGGAGTGTGCTATTTGGGTTGATTTATTTACTGTGATATTTCTTTGATCTGATGATATGATGTTGACATGTTCTGACACGATTTTTGATGATGCAGGCTGACGATAGCTTGCCGACCAGACTCACATATGGAGTAAAGGGGCCACACACAATTTCCAGAGAGGTTGAGGGAGAGGGGTGGACAACAACCCTGCCACCGCCTACTAGTACTCCCGCCGTGGCTCGAACTGTAGGTTAATGATTACCTAGTTCGAGAGGATCCACGATGCCGTGAGGGTAGACTGCGACAGTCGCTCACGATGATTCGAAGGGGCGCGCAATAAGGTGGGGGCCTTATTCCTTAGAGCCCTTAGTCTCCCACAAGTTCACCTGGTGGAGTGTTGACTCCAGGGGTTATAGATGTCTACCAATTAGTCAAGTTGGTGAGTGGCACCCTTGGAGCACGTGGTGCATCCTGAAGGGCACGTCGCGCAAAGGAAACGAACGAGGCGAGTGGCACCCTTGGAGCACGTGGTGCGTCCGGAAGGGCACGTCGCATTGATGTGGATGAAGGAAACAACCCTAAATATCCCTAAGACAATAACGCCTTTAGAAATCCTTAAACAAACTTCCCTAACCCAGTGTCGCCCAGTTCAAAATCTAAACCTAAGTAAAAAAAAAAACTTCTCTAAGATAAAAATTTCGTTTAACCTTAAGGAAAAAAGGGGCCCCAACTCTAACTCTAAAAGAGCGTAACCCTAATTCTAAATGAAATAGCTCCAATGAATCTTGACCTAGATACAAGATTTCATAATCTTTTTCAACCATTTAACTTTTAATGAACTCATAACTTTTATTCAAATTAAAACCTAACTTTTCTTAAAAATATAAATATACATAAATTACAGTTTTAGTTAACTCAGACAATAAATTTCTTTGAAGGCATCTCCTTCTTTAAACACAACTTTCAATGAGAGTTCATTAACACATTTGAAAGCATAACTTTTATGAAAACCTGACTTCTGTCAATTACATAACCTTATAAAAACTTTTAAAGCATAACTCCCATATGAACGCAATAGTTTTTCAAAAATTAAACTAATTCATAAATAAATGAATACCGAAAGCCATAGTTGTTGATTGACAGAACGCATAACCTTCAGTGAATAAATTGAATGCTTAAGGGACTAAACTATTTTCCTTAAAACTCAGACATAAACTCAACCAATAGTAATAAAATTATTTAAAGAGAGGGAGTATAAAAAATATGAATTTAAAAATAAAAAGGGAAATATAGATAATTAATAAGTTAAAGAAAATAATTTTGGAGAAACGTGGGGGATGAGTCACACTTGTAAGACAGATAATTTTTAGAGGGTTTTCATTAAAACTTAAATTAAATGTGATTAGGGCAAGAGGGGATCTGAAAACTCGATAAAAGAAAGGGGGATGAGGGGAAAAGGGGGGCCTTTTAGGTATCGTTATGCTGTCGAATTTAGAATAGACTGATTTCTTGTGAGGAGTTATGATTTTCTCAGCTGGGATTAGAGTGGTAGCTCAGCCTTGGAGGCTAGCTGGGAAGCTAGACTTAACATATGGATCTTGTGTGGCCCCTTTGCGGCTCGAGGGGATAAGGGGGAAGCAGAGTACCCCTAGCGTTTGGCTCTGAGGTACCAGTGTAGTCGCGGCGGTCGACAAGTAGGATCAGCACGGAACGACGGACGACACCAGGAGAAAGCATTCAGGCAAAGGTACGCTTTCTGGTTGAATGATAGACGAATGGAAGATTTATGTTTAGGATCTGGTTGAACTATTTGGTTTTCATACTTAGACAAATTTCATTGTGTAAGGGGGGGAGAAATATAGATTACCTCTGCTGTTTAGATTAGATAGCAGATGGAAAAGAATAATTTCTCTGCTTAGATAAGTTAGAATTTCTCTGCGTTGCCAGTTACTGTCATTTCGTTTTATAAATCACTGTGTTTTCTTGTTGTCAACAATTACATTTTAAATGAAATTTTGGGTCTCATATTTCCGTGGTGAACTTGTGATTTTCTTCGCTGGTAAGGCAACGATTTATAGATTAAAGGAAAATTGTAGATTCCATGGTAAATGGCGAATCCACATGTTAAAAGACAACGACGATTTGTTCAGAGTTGTCTTTCCTTGCTGTTGTTGATGAAAGTAACACGTTTTTGTGGAAAAAGGAAATTACTATGTGCGTTTTATTTCATTTATGAATTGTTGTGGGTGTTTATTTCGTTTTATAATTGGCTGTGTGCATTCTAAATTCAGCGTGCGTTGTATGACATAGGGGGCCTCTATCTCCTACTGGGTGCATTTTATTTTATGTGCATTTTTATTTACACTGTGCATTTTTTTGTGCGTGTTTTATTACCGTGTTTTTACTGCGTTCTGTACAGTGTGCATTTATTGTTGCATTTTGTTATTATTGTGTTTTATTACTGTGTGAATCCTTACCTTCCCATAGGGATGGCCTTGACCTCCTCTGTTGGTACGCCTACCAGCAACCCTTCCAGGTGCGCCTCTGCACAGTGCCTCGCCCTTCAGTCTTCAGTAGGGAAGGAACACCCTCGCGCGAGCCTCTGTAGCAGGGTTTCTAAGTGACAACTTCTGCCAAAAAGAAAAAAAAAACATGAAAAATAAGTCAAACCCCTTCTGGCGCGCCGAACAACGAATGTTCATTTCTCACTAACAACCCTAGCATAGCGGGAGGAGTCTGGTGGAGTTTCACCCCTTAAAACCGCTATTGGATTCTTACTTGGCTTGGGCCTCCTCCCAAGAATTCAGTTTCTAAGAGAAAACCACCTCGGATGCCATACCTTTTAAACGCCACGTCCTTGGCTTGCTCACTTACCTAGTTGCCGTAATCTAAAATGCCTGCTTCTTCGCCCTTGCCTTTATGTAATGATAGCTGGAAAAGATGCTGTCAGAAGGTTGGTTAGCCCAGCGATATCAAAGCTGGCAGTTGTTTTAAATAATTTTGTTTGCTAAAAGAATAATGCAGTTTGACAGCGTTAGCTAAAGGATTGGTAGACAGTGCTGGGAAGGGTTTTATTTTACATTTTTGATACACTGTGCTGGGAAAGGATAGTATCCTAAATCTATTTTAAGACTGTAGATAGAGCTGGAGGGGATTCCTTTTAGCTGGGTAAATGAGCCCGACAGTTTTTGCCTTTGTTATTGATAAATTTTTACTGTGCTAAGATTATTTAGTTTTGGTTAGAATAATAGTGTTGTTTTTAATTATATTTTGATAATGAAGACAGTTGGTTAGCTATGGAAATGATTGATGGTATATTTAGTAACTTGACAGTTTAGGTTGTACTACTAATAAATGAATATATTTCATTGAGAGTATTGATTAGTGTGAATGATTTATATCTCTACAGACAACATAAACTATATAAACCTAGAGCTTCTGATTAATATTAAATTCATGAGCGTATGATAATAGTTAATTGCAATGCTATTATAGTATACAAGTGACGATGTGGGTATTTTTCCGAGTAGGTTAGTATAGTTTCATTTTGAATAATAATCAAATAAAATGTAAAGTCATTGTCTTTTTAATTGAATTGTATGTTAGAATACAAAAGTGAAGATTCGATTAGGTTATGGTAACGTTAGTGTGGTGTTACTTTATTAATAATAGTAAAATGTAATTTCATTATTATTTAATTGAAGGGTTATTGTGATATAGAAATTGAGTTAGGGTTAGAAACATACCCAAGTAATGTAGTGGATATTTTAGATTGCTAAGTTATTTTAATTTTATGTAATGGCACCTTTACCCTTTGTAATCTATTGCTATTGTACTATGTATGGAGTAACTTCATCAAAATATTTGGTGGGTAATATGTAAAGGCAACACTTTATTGCATTTTTAAAATAAAGATACCAGGTTGGTGTTGATAACATGGTTGGTAAATTGATTATTGTTTTAATTGCAAGTTATTGTAATATGAGATATAATGGCAGTATTATTTTATTGTAATGCTATTGGAATTTTTGCTGATATTGATGACACATGATCTGTGAGGTCTTGAACTAAGTATCATGGATTATTACAATTGGGTAAATGGGGTTTGCAATTTCTTCAATTTACCTTTTACTAAGGATGGGTTGGATGACTCGTTGATTAATGGACTTCATGGAGTATTGGTTGGTGATTAATGCCAAGTGAGTCATGGAAAATACCTTGTCTTAATTTTAGTGGTCGTCGTCTGAGTCCTTGCCTTGCGCCTTCCGTATAGGACGTGGTTTCTCTTTCGTCTATTGTTACGCTGGGTTGTAATAATTTGTCGATTGGACTTCTTGTGTCGGGTGGGATATAGACACCTTCAGTAGCCTAGTACATAAGTTTGTGTGTGTGATTATTTCGTGTAAAGAATCCAGTGCCGTATCAAGAGTCTCGGGCCCTTTAAAGGCAGGGTTTCCACTCTTACGACACACCTGACAAAGATTACTAGTTTCTGCCTGAGCGGTCGACCAGGAGCCTATCTGACCTTCTCTCTCTCCGGAGCAGCGAACTAAGATTAAATTCCCTACTCTCCTGTGCAGAAATAGTAATATCTACTACTATGGATTCTTCCTGCTGTGTTCGTACTGTGCATAACCCAGTATGTCATTAAATGTTTGCATTGTGCGCCTTGTGTCTACGGTCGTTTATTGCTTGCAGTTACTCATTGTGTTCCTTCAGTCTTCTTGTGATGAACATAGTGGTTGCGTCTTGTTAGTTTTCGGGTGGCGTCGTAGAGTCCAGAGTGTTTGTTTCTTTTCACACAATCGCACACACCTTATCAAAAAAAAAGGAAAAAAACAAAATCGTGTTGGCACCTATTATCAGAGTTATTTTCGTAACGAAGAGGTTCGTTACACTAAATAGCTCAACCCTTCAATGAAATATCATAGTGGAATGAAAAGACCAACTGGAATATGCACCTTCTCCTTCTGATGGGTACCCTCATTCATAAAAAAGGGTCCCATCATTAGTCTAGAGTATCCATATATAACTAGTATACTAAAGTAATAAAACAAAGAATGTTGTTAACATAGTTAACAAAGAATAGAGAGAATGTATGATAAATGTAGTCCTTACATATGCTTTCTGTAAAAAAAAAATGCTCAAGAAAAATGTAACCAGAGAAAAATACATTTAGGATAAAAGCGTTTCACCGATACATGCTCAAATGAAAAACAAACCAAGGATAATAACAATAGAGGTAACTACTTCCGGTGTAAAAAATGCACCACTACAAGATTAAATAAATTACAAACTGTGAACAATATTAACAGAGACAATAACATTTAGTTTAAAAGAATGATGTTGCTATAGGCTTAAACCAAATTTACACAAAGAATGGTATTCAAAGAGATGGTGACTTCAAGCAATAAACAATAATCAAGAACTTAGAAACTGCACACAGGTCTCAACAAACACATAACTACCTACAATTTGCAACTTGCACAATACTTCCTTTAAGGGAAAAGGTGCCAAATCCTCACCTAGTTACGCTTAATCTCTTATGCAATGACTAGAACAAAATCCTTAGTGAGGTAAATGGATTACAGAGCTTCGCTAGTTTATTATGGAAAAATATAGAACAAAGAACTAAAACCTATCTAGGAATCTGAATCGCCATAGAAATATTTCCAAAAAATGAATGCAAGTGACTCAAACCCAACAAGATGGTCGGAACATCACCCCTCAATTCTCATTCCAATATTGTAACACTTGGATCCTTTTTGGACTGCCACAAAAGGCTTTATACATGCATCTTAATGAGAGATGGGACACAATAAGAGTGACATTAACAACCTCTATCCACCTTGTAATACAAGTATTAAAGTTTCATAAACCTCAGACCGTGTCGACCTGAAACACAATGTGTCCATTAAACCTCACAATTTATACATTACCTATTCTATGTTAAAAAGATTATAGTGACCATGCCCCCTTACCATGTTAGGGATAAAGGGGTATAGTTAATACCTTTAGTAAATTGCATAGAATCCTTCCAAGTTATTTATACGATCAACCTTCATTATCAAGAGATAATTCCACCATATTCATACTTAAGGTTGAGTAGAAATTACACAAGGATTATAACAAGGGCCTAATCCAAACCCCTCCTTTATGAAATACAGATGATAGGTTGGTAACTATGTAATTATGGGAATGGAAGTCACATATGATCTACATTATGAAAATCAAGAATTAGTACCTTAGAATTGTAACTAAGGACCAGTGAAGACAATAATGAGTTAATTTGCGAAAATAATGCATTCAAATAAGTTATTATCTTTATAAATTGTGTGACCGAAATAGAGATTCTCACATCTTATTAATTGGAAATACTGAATTAATGTATCAATAAAAAACAAAAGTGGTTATGTGACACATAGTATGGTATGGTATGGTATGCATTGGCAATGGAAATGGTATGGTATGGTATGCATGGAAATGGAAATGGTATGGTATGGTATGGTATGGTATGCATTTCCTTTCCATTTCCTTGTATGGTATGCATTTGAAATGGTATGGTATTGTATGGTATGGTATGCATTGCCTTGCCATTGTATGGTATGCATTGGCAATGCTATGCTATGCTATGGTATGCATTGTCTTGGCATGGTATGGTATGGTATGATATGCATTTCCTTTCCATTTCCTTGCATGGTATGGTATTGTATGGTATGCATTCCTTTCCATTTCCTTGTATAGTATGCATTGGAAATGGCATGGTATGCATTGGAAATGGCAATGGTATGCATTGGCAATGGCAATGGTATGCATTGCCATTCCATCCTATAGTATGCATTCGAAATGGTATTGTATGGTATGGTGTGGTATGCATTGTCTTCGTATGGTATGTTATGGTATGGTATGGTATGATATGCATTGTCTTTCCATTTCCTTGTATGGTATGCATTGACAATGGTATGGTATGGTATGGTATGCATTGGAAATGGTAGGATATGGTATGGTATGGTATGGTATGGTATGCCTTGCATTTCCTTGCTATTGCCTTGCATGGTATGGTATGGTATGGTATGCAAGGCAAGGAAAGGTATGGTATTCCTTTCCTCTCCTTGGTATGGTATGTTATGGTATGATATGGTATGATATGCTATGATATTGTATTCCTTTCCATGGTATGGTATGGTATGGTATGTCTTTCCTTGCCTTGGTATGGTATGGTATGGTACGGTATGCCTTGCCTTACCTTGGTATGGTATGCCTTGCCATGCCTTGTCTTTCCTTCACTTTCCATGTCTTGTATTTCCATACCATGCCTTTCCATACCATTTTTTCCATCCCATGCCTTGCCATGCCATTCGATGCCTTGCCTTGCCTTCCCTTTCCATGCCTTGGATTTTCCATGCCATACCTTTCCATACCATGCCATTCCTTTCAATGCCATGCCTTTCCATACCATTGAATGAATTTCCATGCCATTCCTTTCCATACCATGCCATGCCTTTCCATCCCATACCATGTATTTCCAGATTTAATACATAAATGAACAAGTTTAATACCTAAATGAACAAGTTTAATATGTAAATGAATAAGTTTAATACGTAAATAATGCTTGTACTAAATGGAAATTTTTAATACGTAAACATTACAATCAAAGGATTCATTAAGTATGTAATTCTACAACTTGTGATCCCATATATCTTATATAAAAATACATGCATGAGAATTCCAATGTTTTTCTCAATGAGGTATAGTGCAATTTCCGAAGAGGAGGTCGATTATCAAGAACACTGTGTTAGGAATTTGTGGGTATTGTATTCATGTGAGTATGGGAAAAATAGACTTGTGGGAGCTTACATAATTATGTTATGCCGCTCGGTTTGTATTTTATGCCCTCGGACCAAATTGGCCACATGTCCCTGAATGACTTGAGGAGGCAAGTTGCAACTCAAGATAAAACTCAAAATGAGACTTGGATGGGAGAACAATAATTTGAATTGGATCCATAGCACTAGGTTGCATCTAAGGGGGGCTCTCTACTATCATTTCATCCACCGAAAAAAAATTTATTTGGAGTATCTTCGACACTAGCGTTTTGGTCAATAATGCATAGTGCAATTTCAGAACAGGAGGTTGATTTTTAAGAACACTGTGTCAGGAATTTGTGGGTAGTGTATTCATGTGTTCCTAGGCCAAATAGACATATGGGAGCTTACGCAACTTTGTTATGCCACTCAGTTTGTATTTTATGCCCCCAGACCAAATTGGCCACATGTCCCTCAACAACTTGAAGAGACGAGTTGCAACTCACGATAAAACTCAAACCGAGACTCGGATGGGAGAATCACCAATTTCATTGGATCCAAAGTACTAGGTTTTAGCTAAGGGGGGCCCTCCACTATCATTCTCGCTAACGAAAAATTGTTTGTTGGAGTATCTCTGGCACTAGGGTTTTGGTCAATGAGGCATAGTGTAATTTCTGAGGAGGAGGTGGATTTTCAAGAACAATGTGTCAACAATTTTTGGATAGTGTAGCCAAGTGGGCTTGGTCCAAATAGACTTTTGGGAGGTTACAAAACTCCATTATTCCACTCGGTTTCGATTTTATGCCCCTGGACCAAATTGGCCACATGTCCTAGAACAACTTGAAGAGGTGAGTTGCAACTTGTGATAAAAATCAAACCAAAACTAGGATGGGTGAACTGTTAGTTGCATTGGATCTATAACACCAGGTTTCAGCTAGGGGGGGCCTCCACTATCATTATGTCCACCATAAAATTGTTTGTTGGAGTATCTCCGCCACTAGTGTTTTGTTCAATGAGGCATAGTGAAATTTCTGAAGATGAGGTTGATTTTCAATAACGTTGTGTCAGGAATTTGTGGGTTGTGTAGTCACATGGGCCTGAGCCAAATAGACTTGTGTGAGATTATGAAACTCCTTTATGCTTCTCAGTTTGGATTTTATGCCCTCGAACCAAATTGGCCACATGTCCCTGAACGAATTTAAGAGGTGAGTTGCAACTCGCAATAAAACTCAAACCGAGACTCATATGGGAAAATAATTAGTTGCATTGGATCTAGAGCACCAATTTTCAGTTGGGGAGG
>ML776752.1:828781-849254 GCA_009831015.1 Picea engelmannii | reverse complement strand
CTAGGGTTTTGGTTAATGAGGCATAGTGCAATTTCTGAAGAGGAGGTTAATTTTGAAGAACACTATGTCGGGCATTTGTGGGTAGTGTAGTCACATGGGAAAGGAAAGGAAAGGAAAGGAATGGAAAGGAAAGGCATGGAAAAGCAAGGCATGACATGGGTATATTTTAAAAACATTACAAATATTTTAACAACACTCAAAATGAAGCCAAAATTATTTTTTTTACATACCTATATGGTCATTCAAGTAGACCATTGGGATCACTTCTAATACTGATGATTTCCATTAACTTCTCGTGCTCAAGGTAAGGAAAGAGGTATCATACATTTGATGAGTTCTTTCTTGGCATTGTTTTTAGATGGAGGTTTGTACTAATAACCGAGTTTGTAAATTGGTATACTAATTGACCTATATTATAATCTTGAAATACATAATCACATTTGTTTCATTTTATTTCATCCTGTGTTAGATATTCTCCTTTAATAACCATCGACCCAATAAAAAATCCAATTCCTTCGGAGTCTATTATTGATCGCACAAGGCTTTGCATTCCCTGTAAGCATCGTGCCATCCAATAATCAATGATCCATTCACTATCTCTTGGGGAAACCACTGCGTATATGTTCCATGCGAAAAATGGAGTGCCAAAATGTGATTCCATTTAATGACCAAAGAATAAAACATTAACTCTATTTATTCAAAATTTAATAGAAGGATTCAATGAACCTTGCAGTATGAGATCTGAGACATGATCATAATTTGCTGAAATACTTGATTGTTTCTCCTCCAATTGAGATAATTCTATAGTTATACATTGAATAATAGAGAGTGATACATGATCCCATCTATCAACCCAGTCTGTTGATTCACAATCATCCCATTCATTACTACTACATGGACCACAAAATCAAGAGAGTTTTCTCACCCATATTTCAAATACTTCATTGTCCAATGTTATAACTAAAGTGAATCCACGAGTGGCCTGGATTTTGTTTCATTCATACCATTGTGATTGATCTACATCGAACACCTCTAAAAAATATCTATGTACATGTCATTTTTTGTGAGATTAGTATTCATGGGTTCCTGTTCTGTCTCCCATTATTGAGGAACACCATTCAATAATGGATTTTTCATTTTGAATGAGGAAAGTAGTAGTGAAATTAATTTCTTTATTGTGTAATTTTATTTTTATGCATGCACCTGCTCAATCATGCTCCCCTTTCCCATGCCCAAACTCAAAATAGTTCCAAATATGAGGTACCTTTAGTTTTTTGTACAACATACACAACCATTGAATTACATGAAATTTTTTAAAATGGATTGAGCAACCATGTAACCAAATCCAATGTTGATCCATTTGTATGTTCTTCTCCTTAATGTGATTGTAGAAAAATTGAAAACAATGTTGTATGTAGGATAATTCATGGCATTGATCATCACTTATGTAGAAGTGATAATCTTTAAATATAACTTTGTTTTCTTCATTACCATCCGGTTCATTCTTGTATGTGATATGTACCATTGTGTTGACCTGCTCTGAGTGATAGTATTGTATTTGAATCTCATTTTACATTTGAAGGGTGTAGTTCTTAGAAAAATGAACCATTGATAACATAGTACCAATAGGAAATGTATCTCTACGTATTATAAAATGCTCATCCTACCATCGAGACACATGGACATGTTGAAATTAATCTCGTTTCTTTTCGACGAATTCCTTCATGAAGTTACAAACTCGTACTTGGGAAGTAACCAATTGTATCTTTCTTCTTTTTTGTCCTCCATAAATATCATATGTCACATATTTAAATCTTTGCAAGGAAACCTCCTTCCTCCCCAATTCATACTCATCACTTACATGGATGCACCTACTCAGTAATTTTACTCCACCACACCTGGGGCATGTCCTATCTAAGAATGATTTTTGATAAAACATAAAACCCTCTAGCCTTGTACATAAGATATTGTGAATAAAGTCTCTAGATGACGATGATGAAGATAAAATTGGGCATTCCTACAAAAGGGTGTTATGCAATATATATATATATATATATATATAGTAACGATACTCAATGTGATATATACAACAACACGTGTTATGAATTGTGTTTATTTGAACATACCAAGGCTTCCATCTATGGAAATATGTTTGGCCTAATTTAAGTGCATTATGTATTGTTCTGAATCTCTCATACAATTATGTATTTTTAATGTCAAGAAAGTGTTTAATATGGGGTTCATGGTCCCTATATCCCCTTCTCAATTTTAGTACACATTTTTGGTTGGAAGAGGGCATTGTGTTCTCATGCCAGAAATCATGAACTAGATCCTTAACCACTCCAATTAACTTCATGTCAGAACAATGTATCCTTCCAGTGAAGGTCCAAAAATATGTTGGGGAATGTATGTCGAGCCTATGTCATCTATGAGAATACTTTATAAGGGTTTTGACATTGCATTTCAAGAGGTGAGAGGTTTGTTGTAGCCAATGATATTTTCTTGTGATGTTTCTAACAATTGAATGGGACAAGACACGTTAGGCTACATCGTGGTCTTTAGAATGAGGCTACTTACCAATTATTTCAAGAGAATATACAAGGTTTATAAAAATATAATGACTTGTTTCTACACTTTTGATTTTTTTAATGCCTAAAATTCTCCTAACAATCGTCAAACTTCTAGATTTTAACGAAGATAAAAATAATTGACATTTAGTAGCATCGGATTTTGGCTGAAAATATTCTTGAATGATTTTATAAGAGTGATAAAGAATAATATGGTTAGATAGGTTACTTTCAAGTTATGCTATACCACTTTCATTGAACTAAATGTGTTTAGGATTTCTACAACGCATAGTGCTCAATCTAGGTATGGACGATGAACCCCTATTCTGGAACTCTTGACCTCCCTATTGTGGAATTAAAAATGTTGCAGTTATTTCCCCTTCAATCACTGACATATCAATTGTGGGAGGAGAGTGGACATGGGATTGTCTAGCTTCTGGAACATTTGACTGTCCAACAAGATATTTAACCATATGACCTTCTTCACCACAATGTTGTACACCAGCTGCTTCTCTAATCTCATCCATTGTATAATAAGATCCAAGCAAATCCTCCATCATCTACTCATCCAAAAAAAGCGTTGATATTATGGTAACTGCAAGAGGTATTTACCTCCATGTGTAAACCTGACAAGGATAGAATACTCTGGGAAGCAAGAATAAACCCTAATGAGTTGGCTAATAACCATAGAAGACTTGTCGGCTCAAGAAGATAATTTATATTAGTTTATTAGCCTCCAAGAGAAGAAGTCTAATGGAAATAATAATATATACTGAACAAACAGATATGCAGAATGAGAAGTCGGCCCAGGCAGTTAGCCAGAATTAGTATAAATACAAGAGGCCAGTTCTCATTTTGGCAGGCAGTCTCAGAATTGCAGTGCCCACTCTTGTGCACAGGTTTGAGGAGAGCTTCCATTGTAGCTGCTACAACTAACAGATCACGTTTGGCTTGGAATATCTCTTGGATAGGGTTTGGACTATCTGATCAGCTCTTGTTGGTGCACTATCCTTGCGAAAAGGTGTGCTACCCTTTGTTTGGCTATCTAGCCTAGGGTTTGCTTCCGAAATGATTCTCTATCAAGGTTAAGGTGCTCGGAGGGTGGCTTAGGCTTATGGTTGGGTGAAAAGGGTATTGTCAATGGTAAAACGAGCACACATATTTCATATTCTAACAGGTTATGGGCCCACACCTCCTTCATTCAGTCTAAATTCTAGAAGGAAACATGGCCGCTAGGATATTGAGCTCGCCGAGGAGCTTCCACTAGGGTTACTAGTAGAAGTAGCTTCCAAGACACCGTCGCTAGGGTTACTATTAGGAGAAGTTGAAGAAAACCTAATCCTATTGTTGAGGAACCTTAAGTGAATGGATTTACCTAATCTCTGGATAGATCAGTGTGCTCTAGCTTAGTGCATTTCCTGATACTCTCAACAATCCAAGACGTGAAGTTTGAGTTTATGGTCAAATCTAGTGTTTGACCAAGTCAAAGAAGCCATGACTTATTCTATGAAGTCAGAGAACAAGTTAGATGGAGCCTCTAACTTTAGAGTGTGGAAGACAAGGATTGACCTCATCCTTGCCAAGAATAAAGTGTTGGATATTGTGAAAGGAAATATCATGAAGCCAGAGTTTGAAGAAGGAAAAGAGATGGAACCACAAAACGTTGCAGCTATGGAGAAGCTCAAATATAATGATATCAATTGTATGAGTATCATAGTAGAATCTATAAAATACCACTTGATACCCTACACCTCCCATCTTGACTCATCGAAGAAGATGTACGATTCCCTAACGAATCTCTTCTCAGTCAGAAACATTGGACAAGTAATGAGTCTAAAGAATGAGCTTTGTGACATAAAGATGAATGATTATGACAACATAACATCATACTTTGTGAGAATCTCTCAGTTAAGAGATCAACTAAAAGCTATTGAAGAGATCATCTCGGAGAAGGATTTGGTAAACATATTACTCAATGGTCTTCCCAAGACGTGGGATGCATTTGACGCAAGCATGAACACAAGAAAGGAGTATCTAACATTTGAAGAACATTGGACTTGTTGTTCTCAAGAAGAATCAAGGATCAGTGCAAAAGAGAAACACCAAAATAAGTACGATGATAAAGCCTTCACAGAAAGATTCAAGAACTTCAGGAACAAAAGGAATTTTAGTTCAAGGAGGAAGCCAAATCAAGAGAAAAACATTTCAGAAGTACAATGATTCAACTGTTGAAAGTATGGTCACTACAAGAATCATTGTCCTGAGCTAAAGAAAAGGAAGGAGAAACACGAAGCATCAATTGTCGAAGAAAAGGAACCTAAAAAGAAGACTAAGCAAGATGAAAGATACTTCTTCTTCTGAAGGTAACAAAACTCTTCTTGTTTCTTGTACATATCTTTTTTGCATCGTCTCAGTACATTTCTTGTCTATATATCTCTTGGAAGATAATGTGTTCCAAGAAGAACTATACCTATGGAATAACAACAATATAAGAATGGATATCATTAGATAATACACATGAAAGGATGAAATACAAATCATGTGGAAGCTATTGCAAGATAAGCCAAATCAATCATGAAGAGACTTAGAAGAAGAAAAGACAGAAAGAAGTCAACAATCGAGAGGAAATTGGAAAAAGTCTTATGATGTTTTGTAGAAGACAACAAGACGGAAGCGTGGACTTTGTTAGACAAGAGAGCCAATTATATATTGCAGAATACAATAAGGATGCAGATGGAAGCATGGACTCAGTTAGACAGAGGGATACGATTATATGCACTCATACATGAATCAAGGATTAGGAGGGAGCTAATCCTATGATCCATTGAAGATGATAAAGTATATATCCATGATAGCAGCCATGAAAGGAAATACGTATTCTTCAAAAAGAAGCCTTAAATTATCACTGATCCTATGATGGAATCTTTAGGGCATGGAATCTATAAGAAATTCCATGGACCCAAGAACTAAAGAAACACATGAAGATTCCAAGAAAGAAAGAGAATCTAGAACAACCATTCATTGTATCAAGAATCACAAGATTGTCATCCTGATATAAACTCAATAAAAGCAATCAAGCAGAGGAACTGAAAGTCATGATGAAGAATAGTGTATGGAAGACTTATGAATGAAAGCTTTTTGAGATCCAAAACTAGAGGTTCTCCCAGATGGAGGGAGAATACTATGATGATTACTTGTTCTAGTAAACTAGACTTATCTCTACATGAGTCATTATATCATCTGCAACATCCATGAGTTGGAGTTATACATCATATGAATGCAAATAATGTTCTCCAGAGAAATTGAATAAAGAGAATATGAAGAGAAATATCAAGACTTTGATGAATACCATAAAGAGACCCTTGTATGCAAATAGAAGAAGATAACTTGGTGGAGAACCTCCAGTGAACAACAGAAGCATGGTGAAGATTTCCTACAACATCAATATGATTACTTAGTAGATCGGATCTCATGATGACAGAAGAAGTGACACATGGATATGTTCCAGTTTTCCAATAATGATATACTCTATTGTTCATAGCTACATGAAGCCTTCATAGAAAATCAGTGTTCCAGACTAAAGTACATTTAAAATAAAGAATTGCATTATCCGTGATGAAGTCCAGAAAGGAGAAACTGGTTCTCCAATACATATCTCCACAGATGAGAAGATAAGCAAACATTTTGGTAAAGATTCTATCCAAGATGAAAGAGATTGCATACTCAAGCTAGAGCTCATGGAGACAACTTCCTTATTGAAAAAGGAAGATATGACTCCTAGGTTGGGAGGGAGCACTGAAAATATTATTGAGGACATTCATTTTCAAGATTGAAAAATAGTCCATCTTGGACAGATGCTTTCCTATTCGGAAAGTGGATTGAGATTTCAGACAGAAAATGATTTCCCATTGTGGTTAACATGGGGAATGGTCCATATTTCTGATGTATCATATATAGTGACTTCCCATTGTGGTTAACATGGGGAGTGGTCTAGGGAAGTCTCTCTTCTTGAGGGTTACTCAAGAAGACTGGCCCGCCTCACTGGACAACGATTTCTCATTATGGTTAACATGAGGAATGGTCCGTTTTGGAGGTTGATATAGGACAATCTTTTCCTCTTGTGCTTAACAAAGGAAATTGTCCAAACAATCATTCCTCGGGGTTTATACATTCAATCCAGTGTGAAATTTGATTAGTGTAGGAGGAATGGCCCAGGGTGGGGAATGGTCCAGGCTCGACAATCAGGGACAAGCATTCCTTAGGGTTTATACATTCTCTCCAGGGTGCACCTTGATTAGTGTAGGAGGAATGGTCCAGGGTGGGGAATGGTCCAGGCTCAACAATCAGGGATAGACATTCCTTAGGGTTTATACATTCTCACCAGGGTGCACTTTGATTAGTGTAGGAAGAATGGCCCAGGGTGGGGAATGGTCCAAGTTCAGAAGACAGGACAATTATTCTTCCTTGCTTGAGAAGAATAGTCCAGATATCTCATTGTTCTACTATGAGGGTAGATATTCTTTCAGATCTCACAGATGTGATTGAAAGATTGGCCCAGATGATTCAGTTTATATCATAACATTGTTTGTATGTAGGTTGGTATCAGATGATTGTTATGAAGACTGTATGACAATATATGTATACTATTGTGGTGGATGTGTTCCATTGTTCGTGACTATACATTGTTGATAAAGTACTTATGTGTTACTTGGTGTGGTACTGTACCATTGGATTGTAGTTATGTACTACTATGTATAGACACGGTTGTGTTCTATTTTGTTCTGATTGTCTTGAAGATTATCAACAGTTTGTTGGAAATAATTATCAGCCAGATGAATGATGAACAAATATTTTCCAGAAAGAAAATGGTTTAGAACATTTACTCTTCTAGATTAGAAGAATGGATCTTGTATCACTTTGTGGAGTGAACATCATGTCTGATTACTCAGATAGAGTATGGTTTTGAAACATGATGCATTTTATGATGATGGTGGTGCTTATGATCTAGTCATGATCTAGTATATATAACTATGTTTATGCTACCAGGTGAATTGTATGTTTTGTGATCAAGACCATTACTTGTAATACCTCCCTAGCTAGGAGGGTGTGTTGATATTATGGTAGTTGCGGGAGGTATTTACCTCCACGTGTAAACCTGACAAGGATAGAATACTCTGGGAAGCAAGAAGAAACCCTAATGAGTTGGCTAATAACCCTAGAAGACTTCTCGGCTCAAGAAGATAATTTATATTAGGTTATTAGCCTCCAAGAGAAGAAGTCGGCCAGAAATAATAATATATATTGAACAGGCAGATACCCAGAATGAGAAGTCGGCCTAGGCAGTTATCCAGTATTAGTATAAATATAGGAGGCCAGTTCTCATTCTGGCAGGCAGTCTTAGAATTGCAGTGCCTAGTCTTGTGCATAGGTTTGAGGAGAGCTGCCATTGCAGCTGCTGCAGTTAGTAGATCACGTTTGTCTTGGAATATCTCTTGGCTAGGTTTTGGACTATCTGATCATCTCTTTTTGGTGTGCTATCCTTAGGGAAAGGTGCACTACACTTTGTTTTTCTATCTAGCCTAGGTTTTTCTTCCGGAATAATTCTCTATCATGGTTAAGGTGATTGGAGGGTGGCTTCAGCCTATGGTTGGGTGACAAGGGTATTGTCAATGGTAAAATGAGCACACATCTTTCATATTCTAACAAAAATTTCTCTTGATGATATATTGTTTGGATTTCTCTCCAATGAACTCTTGCACTTTTCTTCTGGTGATGGAGGAGAAACAATAGCGACATCTATTCCGCTAGAAATTGGATTTCCCTCTTATGAAATCCTACACTTTGACATACATGAATTTTCTTTTTCTCTTTCTTCTTCTACCTTTTCGGTCAGTTTCTTTTTTCTCGAGGACTTTCTTTCTCAAATCAGGTGGTTCCCCATGTTTAAAGATAAAAAATGGCTTTCAAACACCCACCACAAATTTTTCTTTGTATTATGTTATAAGGCACAACAAAGTAGAGATTTGATTTTTTGTATTACAAAAGAAGACACATCTCATAAGTCCAATTCCAATTCCAATTCCAATTGCACTTGGACAAATTTTCCTTTCAATTCCAGGAAGACACAAGAAGATACAAACAACAATTCCAATTGCACTTGGAAAAAATTGTCTTCCAATTCCAAGAAGACACAAGAAGATAAAAACAAGAATCCCAATTGCACTTGCACAAATTTGTCTTCGAATTCCAAGTAGACACAAGAAGATACAAACAACGATTCCAATTTCACTTGGAAAAAATTGTCTTCCAATTCCAAGAAGACACAATAAGATACAAACAACAATTCCAATTGCACTTGCACAAATTTGTCAAGTCCAATTCCAATAGGACACAAGTAGATACAAACAACAATTCCAATTGCACTTGACAAAGTTGTCTTCCAAATTTTCCTACAAGGGTATGGAAATAACACAAAAGTCTCTATGAATCTAACAAGAACACTAAAATAAGTAAAACCTATATGTGCAATTTTTTTTCTTTCTAAAGTTGTCCTAGATTTTTGTTAGCCATGAGATAGATGAGGTTGGATATGCTTGGAACCAGAAACTACCCAGCAGGAATCACGCACCCTCCTAGAATGCATGCACACTAAAGTCTGTGTGTGTTCTAGGAATGCACATGTGTTCCTATTGAGCATAAACAACCAACAACTACAATGCAGTCAAATCATAGGAGCACATGCAAACTCTTAATGCAATGGATATAGAATTTAATATACACCAAACATATTTATGAATAAATATGTATAGGGGTATGGGTACAAATAAGGCCTAAGGGGTTAGGATTTAAAGTTATTTCAAGGATAGAGCAATGGTTAGAGCACCAAGATGTGGGTGATGTGGGTGTGCGTGTTTTACACAAGGTATATGCATAGTGCACTCAAGGCTTGAGGGTAGAGAGGGTTAAGGATTGATTATAAGTTATGACTAGTCTTATATAGAGCTAGGGGGATCTATGTCATGTTTTCAAGCTCTAGGTCAACGTCTAAATCTATAACTAGCTCTATGTCATGGTCTAGGTCATGGTCTACGTCAAGATTTGGGTCATCGTCTAAATATAGATCTATCTCTATGTCATGGTATAGATCATGTTCTAGTTATATGTCATGATCTATGGCATGGTCATCATATAGGTATAGGTCATGCTCTAGGTCTTTCCATGTCTAGCTCTTGTTATGTCTAGGTTTAGTTCTAGTTCTTGACATGTCTAGGTCAAGGCCATTTCTTTCCTTGCGATGTAGGGAGGAGGGATGTAGAGAGAGGAAGAAAGAGAGTGTGAGAGGGGGAGAGGAGAAGAAAATGAGAGTGAAGTAAAATGAGGGGGGTGGGGGGGGGTGGGGGTATAGAGTGATAGAGTGAGAGTATGGGGGGTCTATTTCTTGGTCTATTTCAAGCACTAGGTCATCATCTAACTCTAGATCTAGCTCTATGTTGTGGTCTAGGTCATGGTCTATGCTGATATCTAGGTCATCGTATAAATATAGATATATATCTATGCCATGGTCTAGGTCATGGTATAGTTCTATGGCATGGTCTAAATCATTGTCATCATATAGGTCTATGACATTCTCCAGGTCTTTCCATATCTATCTCTTTCTATGTCTAGGTTTAAGTCAAGGTATTAACATGTCTAGGTTAAAGCCATTTATTTCCTTGTAATGTAGGGAGGGTGGATGAAGAGAGAGGAAGAAAGAGAGTCTGAGAGGGGGAGAGAAGAATACAAATAAAGTGAGGGATAGGGAGACAAAGAGGGGGGATAGAGAGTGAGAGAGGGAGAGGAAAGGGTGGGGTTATATATAAGAAAAGAGAGAAAGGTGGGGAGAGTGGGGGAGAGAAGGGGATATAGTGAGTGAGAGAGTAGGTGTTATATGCAAGAGGTAAAGATAGAATGGGATATAGATGGATTGTTTGAGAGCATGATAGGGTGGGAGAGGAATACAAAGAGGGGGGGTTAGATAGAAAGAGGTGGGAGAGAGAGTGATACTAACAATGAGGAGAGAGAGAAAGAGATGGTAGATGTAGGAGAAAAAGAGGGTAGAGATAATGGCAAGGAAGGACAAAGGGGAAGAGAAAGGAGGAGAGAGACAAAGAGAGAGGAGGAGACTTGGAGGGGGGTAGAGAGAGAGAAACAGGGGGAGGGGAGGGGAGATAAAGAGAGGGAACAGAGATGAGGGAGATAAATAGATGGAAGGAGAGAGATATATATATAGGGATTTGAAGAGGTGGGATATGAAGAGGGATTCAAACATTGATTGTGAATAAAGAATATCGAATCAACTATAAGATTATGCTTCTATTAAAAAAAAAAAAAGAATCAACGTACCATAATCATTATTAAATCATGTGAGATTGTAATACCCAAGGTTTTGAACACCCATTTAAAATAATGTATTGTTACAATGTTGAGAGGCCAGAGTGCCCAAACAATTATTAAAGGGCCAATACGCCTAAGAAATGTAATGTTTTGATCATTATTAATAATAAACACATTGTTGGTTGCTAGACAAACAAGGAATAGATTTATAGGGGACTATGATTCCACAACAGAGGGTGATTGAGGGGCTAAATGTTTATTCGTATGTTAATTACCTTTTTTCCTAAGGGAGGGGATCAGTTACATGAGATTCTTGGGGACGGCTAGGAGGTTCTTGATTTCCCCATGAAATACTTAAACCCATCCCTGGTCTGATTGTGGGGTTGGTCATTGGTCATTGGATCATCTTCTCCATCACCTCTGTGCTATCCCATTATTACCCTCACACAATTTCATGCACTCACCTACCCATTCGTTGATCCATACTCACCTGTGTCTTGGCCTGGTAAAGGGAAAGGAACTATTGAAGATTAGCCACATGATAGTTGGATGTAATGATCATTGGTGCGATCTAGTCGTGTCTTGAGGCTTGCATGTCTAAGATGCATTGGAATTTATCCCACGTTGCTGACATTTGTGAGTCCTGAGAGTTCCAACATTGATATTCTAGACCAGTTGTGTTGGAGGCCCGAATAAGGAGAAGGGATACCTGAGGGACTACGTGGAAGTGAAGGGTGGAGGTTCGTTCTCTTGGGTGGTGCAAGCTGGGTAGAAGAGAGTTGGGTACTTGGATTGTTATGGGTGCTGGGAAGCCTATGAGAGCTTGGGTGTTGACTAGTTCGGGAAGCCAAGTACACTCTAGAACCATCCTTGTGGATTCATAGCCCTGGCTCGAGGGTGACACTGCTGTTGATATTTGTAGGAGTCGTGTCTACGATTGGGTGGAACTTCCTTGGTATGCATCTAGTTGGTGTCACCTTTTCATAAATATAAGTATTCTCTATTGTGATATTATTATCTGTGTATGAATGTATTTCACTATGTATTTTAATTATCGTCTAACTAAATATTAGATTATGAATGCTTGCTGGATATTATTGTGCATGTCATTAATTATTTTCTTTTATGCATCCTTATCTTTGAAAAAGGGTATTGGTAAGAGAAAGAAGTCCAAGGGTGGGATTACAGGTAGCACACCCCAACCTGTGGGTGGCTGGGGATGTTACAGATTGATATCAGAGATTATGTTTGAAACACTTGGTCAGTATGGGCCAGGTCTATTGGTCAGAGTCTTGTGGTCAAGATCGAACTCTAATCGTGAAGTTGAAAAGCTCAAGAGGAATGGCATTGCAGAATATACACAGGAGTAGATCATCACAGACCCGTTGTAATGGGTTCAAAGGATCATGACCGTCTCCTACGAATTCAGGAGCGATCGCCATTGTAGGATCAAAAGAGATAAGGGATCGTTGGATCAGAGGATAGGTGAACATGGGTCGTCCGATGAAAATGAATCAAGGTTTAAGGTCACAACAGTCAGATCCCATTGGAGAGGGAGATCAATGGCCAATAGGCATTGTGAGGAACCAAGTTGCATGGGAGGTAATTCCCCAAGGTGGTCCCGTAATCCAAACCACGATTTCACTGAGGGGGTTACGTGTTAGAGTCAATAGAATTGCGGGGTGAAGAGCGGGTTAATCCAAACCGTCGATGCGCGCCCACACAAATTGAAAGGAATTAAGTGATATGACATGTTAGTGCTCGAACATCAAAACTCCATATAGCCGAAGTAGCTAGGAACCGTTGATATCTAGGAGGACACATGTCAACCGATCATGTGATCTGGATAAAACGCTTCGAAAAAAAGTGAGCAAGGAGGAGGTTTGAAGTTTGAGACTTCTAAAACCTGAAGACCTGAAAGGATATCACCCATTGATCTATTGAGAGCCACGCTTCACTAGATCTAGGGATTCAGATAGAATCCAATGGGGCCAGATAAGTTTTGAAGTTTGATATTTCCGAAGTCCTGACTCCCGAAGAAATTGTAGCCATCGATCTGTGGGAGACACGTGTCACTATATTGTGAGCTTCGAATAAAAACATTTCAAAAACAAGTTCGAGGTTTGATATTTACGAAGTCCAGAGTCTCAAAGTAAAACATAATCGTCAGATTAAGGAGGACATGTGGTCCATATTTGTGGAATCCGGGTGAAGACCCATAGTGAATCTTAGTCATTTGATCTAGGAGGAAACATGGAGACAGATGGGACAATTTGGGAACTCGGAGTTTGGGAGAATTGGAAGTGTGCTAGTATGAAAACTCTCGAATTTTCAAAGCCCGAAGAGACGAAGTGATGGGGAACGATGATGTCACCTAGAGTTGATGTGGACCCTGGAATTCCCAAAGTGACATGGACACATGGGATGTGTGCCACATGTCGGTAGTTTTTTATCATTTGGATTATTGAAAAGTCATTTAAAATGTGACACGTGGAACCCACCTGACTGGACCACTTGTCTGCTCCCAGTAATTCTCCACGTGGCGACAGATCATGAAGTCCAGATACTAGGCACTCCAGAGGGGAAAGGTGTGACAGGTTGCGTTGGGTCAAAAAATCCCAAAGGCTCGAAGGTTGGAGTACATGTCAACCGTTGATTCCAGAAGACACATATCGAAGGATCGTCGACTTCGGGTGAAATAACTCTGGGAGAAAGTGCAGGAGGGAAGTTTGAAACCTTTGAAGCTCGAAGATCCGAAGTGATTCACAGTCATTGATATGTGGGAGGAAACACATCGAAATATCATGATATCTGGGTAAAAAGTGTTTTGGGAGGAGGCAAGCAAGGAAGTTCAGACTCCCGAAGTGCGGAGTCCTGAAGTAGATCTCGATCGTTGATCATGGAAGAGGACGAGGACCATTGACCTAGTCCTGGCTAGAAGTTCCGAAGTTCTGAAGCTCTAGACAAGATCTTTTTTAGCTAAGCGTGGGGTCATGGCCATGGTCATATGCAAATTGAGAGATGAGGGAAGGAGGGATAAGTGTCAAATTGGTTGTCCTCGAGACAGAAAAATGACGAGGAAGGATTTAGCCGTGGTTTCTAGTCATGGTCACTTGGGGAGGTGGTTTAAAGGAAGCGTCTGCACATGATTTAATTTTTTGTTAGCCAAGGATAACATGACACTGTTATTTTTGGAGAATGGGGATATGGTCTCCATGAACAAAAGAAAAATAAAGAGACCTGTAGCATGGTTTGGCATTTTTTTTATCATATGCATAATTCTATCAAAATGGTCGCTTGCACATTTTGTAGAATTAAGGGGTTTAAACACATCAACTCACGATGCGTATTAAGGAAATGGAAGAAGGTGAGGGAGCCTCCAATCATGATAAGGAGGCCGAAGGCCAGAATACTAGAGTTGGTAATGCAGCGACAGAGTCCAATGGATGCAGGGAAAAAGGAGAACACAAAACATTAATAGATGCGGTAAGAATCCTGAAGATGGAAGTGCATATCTACAAAGAAGACAATGAGAGACTTATGAGAGAGAAAAGTTAGATAAATTCTCAAGCGTTGCAGATATTAAATTAGTTGTAGACGAAAATGAAGAAGGGATCAAACTCATGACAAGAGGGAGGAGGCAGGTGTTATGAAAGAGGAGATTCTTATGGGAGAGAAGGTTATTCCATAAGTGCTAGCAGAGCTCACGGATACCACTCACCTCCTTACTCAGAAATAAATTTTGATGCATTGGATGATCCCATAAGTTGTCCAGAGGTGTCCCTTGTCAGACAACAAAGAAGGAAACAAGATTTAGATAGTTTTCAAGGAGATATGAGGAAGATCAAGACACCTTCCTTCGGTGGTGAAAGAGAAAGGGAAGATGATGTCGAAGCATGGTTTCTTGGGCTCCAAAGATATTTTTAGTTTCATAACTATTCATCAAACCTAGAAGCCGATATTTCCACCTACCATTTACATGGGAAGGTTGCGATATGGTGGGACCAACTGAAGAAAGTGGAAGATGTTAATGAAAGTAGGATCACTTGGAAACAATTTAAGAAGTACTTCCAGAAGGATTACCTTTCAGAGCATTTCTATGACAAGAATATGTAGGAGTTATTTGAACTCAGGTTGGGAAGCACGACTATGTCAATGTACAATAATAAGTTCTTGGGATTGTTAAAATATGTCAAGTTCATTGGAGATGAGAAAGTGAAAATACAGATATTTCTAAGTGGATTTACAACCTTTTAAAAGGAAACAATCAAGTATGATGAACCCAGGACTTTGACCGAGGCCATCGGGAAGGATAAATACCTGTATGAGAAAGGCCAGGGAAGAGAATCCCTACATAAATCTTGGAAGGACAAGAATAATGAGAAGTTTCATCAAAGGAGGAAAGGATTCAAACCTCCCTTCAATATGAATGATCCTAATAGAAATCATCAAGATCAATATGCTAAGGGGGATTCCAAGAAAGAAGATTCCTTGGGAAAAAGGGGAAGACCACCAATCCAATGTTGGGGATGCAAGGAAGATCAAATATACAAGGATTTCCCACACAGAAAAGACAAAGTGAAGACTGTGCACAACATCCAAGAGGCTACAACAGTCGAAGATATGGGAAGAATCTATGTAGCTTTAAATGATCGACAAGCAAAGTACCAATCCCATTTGATCGAGGTGGAAGGTAACATCATAAATCATATTGTTGTTATTTTGATTGATTCAGGAGCAATTCATTGCTATATTGATCCTAAGATAGTGGATAGATTACATTTGGAGAAAAGTAAACTTGGAAAAGCAAGTTTGGTTCAGTTAGCCACTGGAACCAAAAGAAGAATCCATGATATGGTCAAAAGTTGTTCCATAAGTCTTAATGGTGTGAATACTAGTACTGATCTAAATATCATACCATTGGGGTCTTATGATGTTCTGATTGGGATGGATTGGTTGGAAAAGTATCATGCTGTCCTAGATTTTCATAACAAGACATTCACATGTCTTGATGGAAATGGAAAATAGAACACTACGAAAGGAGTTCCAAGACCCATCCCTATGAGGGATATTTCAGCCTTACAGCTGAAAATATGTTTTAGAAAAGGATGTCAATTGTATGCAGCTCATGTGGAAGAGCCAAATAATACAAAGGGGCCGAGCCTTGAATATTTCTCGATGCTACAGGAATTTGAAGATGTATTCCAAGAAATACCTGGATTGCCACCAAGAAGGGAGATAGATTTCTCAATTGATTTAGTGCCAAGAGCTTCCCTGGTGTCAAAAACACCTTACAGAATGATCACACCAGAGTTAAAAGAATTACAAATTAAGTTGGAGGAATTTTTAAGAAAGGGTACATACGTCCAAGTGTTTCACCTTAGGGAGCACCAGTATTTTTTGTCAAAAATAAGGATGGAACCTTGAGGTTGTGTATTGACTTTCAACAGCTGAACAAGTACATTGTAAATAAAAAGCATCCTCTACCCCGAATTGATGACCTCTTTGATTAGCTAAGAGGAGAAAAGGTATTTTAAAAGATTGACCCGAGGGATACCATCAGGTAAGAATCAAGGAAGAAGACATTCATAAGACATCCTTTAGGACCAGGTATGGGCATTATGA
The DNA here is from genome assembly GCA_009831015.1 of Picea engelmannii. Taxonomy (NCBI): domain Eukaryota; kingdom Viridiplantae; phylum Streptophyta; class Pinopsida; order Pinales; family Pinaceae; genus Picea; species Picea engelmannii. Next base: position 832,689 of record ML776752.1, on the reverse strand, counting down.
ATTTGTAGTGGTGTCATTTGGACTGACCAATGCACTAGTTGTCTTCATGTGCTTAATGAATGACATATTCATAAATTATTTGGATAAGCTTGTCATAGTATTCCTGGATGACATAATTATCTATTCTAAGTCTAAAGAGGATCATGAACATCACTTAAAGCTGGTATTACAAGTACTGAGAGAACATCAGTTGTATGCCAAGTTGAGTAAGTGTTCTTTTTATCAGAAGCAAATCCATTACTTGGGACACATTATTTCAAAGCATGGCATAGCAATAGATCCATAGAAGATTGAAGCCATTAGAGGATGGACAACACCTAGAAATGTGTCCGACGTCAGATCTTTTATGGGATTAGATGGATACTACAAAAGGTTCATAGTAGGGTTCTCTAAGATTGTTCATCCCATCACTTCTTTGAAAAATAAGGGAACTAAATTTGAATGGACACTCAAGTGTGAAACGAATTTTAATTTGTTCAAGGAATTAATTACTAGTGTGCCTGTGTTAAATATTGTTGACCCAAATGAAAGTTTTGTGGTATGTACAGATGCTTGTAAGGAAGGACTTGGGGGAGTCCTCACGCAAAATGGACATGTCATTGGGTATGAGTCCATAAATCTTAAGAAACATGAGAGGAACTATGCCACGCATGACTTGAAACTTGTTTCCATTGTTCATTCCTTAAGGATGTGGAGGCATTATCTCATGGGGAAGAAATTTGAATTAAGAATAGACTACATTATCCTGAAGTATCTTTTTGAACAACCGACCTTGAATGCCAGGAAAACAAGATGGCTGGAATTTTTAACTGAATATGACTTTGATATCAAGCATATCAAGGGAAAGGAGAATTAAGTTATCGATGCACATAGTAGGAGAGTGCATCTTATGCATGCTACTATTATCAGTATGCATCAGTCAAAATTGAAGAGTGGAATTTTAGATGGTCTTGTTACAGATCAACATTACCTATAGGTAAAGGAAAACTTACAACAAGGAGATGTACAACAGAAAATAAAGGAGTATGAGATAAAGGAAGACAAATTGCTCATGCATAAAAATAGAATCTATGTTCCTAGTTCTGGGGAACTGAGGAATTTGGTACTGAAGGAAATGCATGATGTTCCTTATGCTGGACATCCTAGTTACTAGAAAACAATTACAACAATAAGAAGCCAATTCTTTTGGTCGAGAATGAAGAAGGATGTTGTTGATTACATCACTCGATGTATGGAATGTCAAAAGGTGAAGGCCTGGCATAGGCACACAACGGGTTTTCTACAACCATTGCCAATCCCAGAGAATAAATGGGAAGTAATCACCATGGATTTCATCACAGGATTACCTAGAACGAATAAGAAACCTGATTCAATCATGGTGGTGGTTGAAAAATTAACAAATGATGCTCATTATATGCCTGTGAAGACAATGCATACAACGAATAATATTGCAGAAATTTTCATGAAGGAAATTGCTAGGTTGCAAGGGATTCCTAGGAAAATCATCTCAAACAGAGATACAAATTTTGCCTCCAATTTCTGGAGGAGATTGTTTAAAGGATTTGGCACAAATCTAAACTTTATCACAACATATCATCCCCAAACATATGGGAAAACAGGGAGAGTCAATCAAATAATTGAAGACATGTTGAGAATGTATGTGATGGATAAGCCATATAAGTGGGAAGTTTACTTACACTTGGTGGAGTTTTCATATAACAATGGGTATCAAGATTCATTGAGAATGAGCCCATTTGAAGCCCTGTATAGTAGGAAATGTGATACTCCAGTAATTTGGGACAACCCAACAAATAGAGTGATACTTGGGTTGGAGTTTCTCAAGGACATGGAAGACCAGGTGGTCAAGATCAAGAAGAATTTAAAGGTAGCTCAAGATAGATATAAATTTTATGCAGACAAGAACATGACAGTTAAAGGATTTAAAGTAGGGGAGCATGTACTTTTTAAAGTGAATCCCAACAAAATCTTTTTGAAATTGGGTAGTTGTACAAAGCTGGCAGCCAGATTCTATGGTCCATTTGAAATACTGGAAAAAATAGGGCCAGTTGCATACATGCTTGCATTGCTTGCTTCCATGAATGTGCATAATTCATTTAATGTATCTTTACTAAAGAAATATGTACATGACCCTAACCATGTTATTTATTGGCATCTGATTTAGGTAGAGACAGAGGGAGAATTTCAGGTTCAACCAGTATGGGTATTGGACAGAAAGGTAAAAATTCTCCAGAATTGAGTTATAGAGCTAGTAAAAGTTCAGTTGACCTGCTATGGTCCTGAAGATGCTAATTGGGAGCATGAAGATGCCATGTGGCCAGTGAACCTGCAAATTTTTGAATAAATTTGAGATTTTGATCTCTATTTTGTATATGCACTGAGGATAGTTACAAAATAAGGGGGAGGGGGGGAGTGGATGTAACACCCTAGGTTTCAAACCCCCATTTTAAATAATGTATTGTTAAAGTGTTGAGAGGATAGAGTTCCCATACAATTATTAAAGGGCTAGTACACCCAATAAATGTAATGTTTTGATCATTTTTAATAATAAACAGATAGTTGGATGCTAGACAAACAAGGAATAGAGTTATAAGGGTCTATGATTCCACAAGAGAGGGGGATTGAGGGGATACATTTTTACTCCTATGTTAATTACCTTTTTTCCTAAGGGAGGGGATCAGTTACATGATATTCTTGGCTAAGGTCAAGAGGTTCATGATTTCCCCACGAAAATACTTAAACACACCCCTGGTCTGATTGTGGGGTTGGTCGTTGGATCATCTACTCCATCACCTCTATGCTATCCCATTCTTACCCTCATGAAGTTTCATGCACTCACCTACCCATTAATTGATCCATCCTCACCTGCATATTGGCCCGGTAAAGGGAAAGGAATTGCTGAAGATTAGCCATGGAGTATTTGGTTGTAGTGATCGTTGGTGGAACGTCCTTGGTCTACAACCAGTTGGTGTTGCCTTTTCATAAAGATAAGTGCTCTCTATTGTGATATTATTATTTGTGTATGAATGTATTTTGATGTGTATTTTAATTATCGTCTAACTAAATCTTAGATTATGCATGATTTCTGGATATTGTTGTGCATGTCATTAATTATTTTCTTTTATTCATCCTTATATTTGAAAAAGGGTATCGATAAGAGAAATAAGTCCAAGGGTGGGCCTGCAGGTAGCACACCCCAGCCTGTGGGTGGCTGGGGATGTTATAGAGATCATTAGTAAAACATAGGTGAATGGTAATAACCACAAAATATCATTATAAAACAAGAGGTACAAGAATATTGCACTTGGGGCTTGGGTGTGCATGGGTTTAAGGGTAGAGTATAGGTTATGTGTAGGCTTAGACTGAGCTCGGGGGGTCTAGGTGATGGTCTAGGTCTACTTCATGGTCTAGGTCATGGTCATGTTCATATAAATATGTGTATAAGTAATCAATTGGAGGAAGAAAAAAAACTTAATACTCACCTTATAGGAGAGGCTACATTTCTCTTTTGCACATATCCTTTATTCATTGTGAGAAATGCCTCACCTTTAAATGGACAGAGAGAGGGAGGTAGAAGTAGGGTGAAATAGAAGGAGGTAGGGAGCGAGAGAGAGAGAGAGAGGAAAAGAGAGAGTGAGAGTGATAATAACAATTAGGAGAGAGAGAGTGATACTAAGTGTGAGAGGAAGGGGGGAGATAGAGGGAAGTGGGGCTTGAGAGATATAAATAGATAAATGGGGGGAGAGTATAGGAGAGAGGTGGAGGGGTATATAGTGAGAATGAGAATAACAACAATGAGAGAGAGAAAGAGGTGGTATATGTAGGAGAGAAAGAGAGGAAAGATAATGGGAGGGAGGGGGAGAGATAGAGGGAGGAGTGGGGTAGAGAGA
>ML776752.1:807950-819814 GCA_009831015.1 Picea engelmannii | reverse complement strand
CCCCCCCTCTCTCTCCCTCCATCTATTTATATATATCATCCCCTCTTCCCCTCTCTCCCTTCCTCCTTCTATACCTCCCTTTAACTCTCCCCCCCTCTCCCTTCCTCCTTATATACCTCCCTTTATATCTCCCCCCCTCTCTTTCTCTATCTCTCTCTCTCTCTCACAAACACACACACACACACACACCTCCCCCCTCTCTCTCTCTCTCTTTCTCTCTCCCTCTCCTTCTCTCTCTCTCCTTCTCCCTTTATCTACCTCCCTCCCTTGCTCTCTCTCTCTCTCATACACCCCTCACTCTCTCTCTTGCACTCCTTATCTGTTCGATTACTGGGAGGGGGGGTGAATCAGTAATAGAGAAATTTAATCATTTTTAACCATATAATCTAAGTGTTATATAAATGTAGCATTATCGTCCAATAACTACAGAGTAAATAAGAAATGAAAAAATGAACAATCATACACATACACAGTACACCAGTGTTTTATGTGGAAACCCAAAGAGGGAGAAAACCGCAATTTTTTTTTTCTTATATGTCTTGAAGAATTACATTCATTGGAAGCACCAACTTCCTTTGTTGTCTAGCTACAGCTGGAAGGAGGATGAAACCACCTTGTTTCTCAGGAGACAACCTGAAGGAATGTCTGACCCCACTATTCTCTGGTTACAAAAAGAAGGAGGCTACAACCACCTATGTTCTCCAGCTACAACTGGAAGGTGGCTACAACCACCTGTCCTTGCCTCGTCCAACCACCCTGAAGTAGAAGTAGAATGATGGAACCACTATCATACTATCACTATGATATATATCACTGTAAACCTGTACCAATAAACCTGAACCATGCATCAACTTGTACCTGAACCTGTAATCAACCTGTACCATAAACAAGTGCATCAACCATGCACCAACCTGTACCAAACAACCTATAATCAACATATACCATAAACAAGTGCATCCAACCATGTACCAAGTATGTACCAATAATGTGTCAACTACTCATCAAGTATGACTCATCAATATGTACCAACATCATCAACTATACACGTCATGTATGTGCCAACTCATCAACTACTTGTCTCAACCATGTACCCAACATGTACCTCAATCAAAAACCCTCATCAATATCGTCATCCAAATATGATTTGTAACTCTGTAATAGACCTGATGTTCTAAGATCAGGGGGGGGCAGGACTGTAGATCCAAGCCACAGGGGCCATTGGATTTACACGTGGTTGGCCATATCGGGGTTTCATGATTGGAAGTCTCGTAAGCATTGCAACAGGAATCACGATATCACGAAACGCGATATCTCGAAAGTCAAGAGGAATTGTGTGGGCCACGAAAGAGTCAGAGGAGCGGACAGGTGGCACACCAATTCGGATTTTCGTGGGGTGAAGTCCCGAACTCAGTACATCAGGATTCGCAATACCGCAAATTTCGAAGTCCCGACAGGGTTGAGGTAGCGTTGAAAAGTCAAGATCACGAGTGTATCGGAGTTTTGGCATATTGGGATTCGGGAATCGGGAAAACAAGGAACTTGACATCGCGATCACCGAAATCGCGATCGGGAAAATCCAAAAAGGAAAAGGAAAAGGTCAGCATTGACTGTTGTCGGGCTTCGGGGATTCGAGAAACCAACGCTCGACTTACGGATTCGCGAAAGTGCGAATTCTGATCTCCTAAATGCAAAGAGGGTATCCCACGAGGATTGTTGTGGGTGCAGATTTCCCGACAGGGAAATAAAAGAGTCGTTTAGAGTTCTTTGGGCCGTGGAAAAAGGAAATATCCTGAGTTGACGTGGGCCTTCTGACCTGTGGGTCAAGGGCGTCGACATCAATTTGGTATCAGAGCATAGAAAGTTTCTTTGATTTCTGTAGCAGAGAAAGATAATTCACCATGCCGCCAAGGAGAAGGGACAGGCAAACACCCGATCCACCAGAGGATAGGGAAATGCCGAGAAGAAGAGGCAGGCAGATGACTGATCCAACTATGGAAAGAGAAATGCGTGATCTAAGAGCTAGACTCGAAGATGTGGAGACAGCACAAAGACACACAGTCAGTGCGGGGGATCTTAGTGATTCCGAAAGTGAGATTGAGGCTGAATGTGAAAAAGAAGTTGCAGTCGAAGATGCATCAAATGAGCATTTGATCAGAGCTATTGTCAGGATGGGTGAAAGAGCGAAGATGGAAATTCCAGTTTACAAGGGAAACTTGGATGCAGAGGAGCTTCTAGACTGGATTAGAGCTCTAGACACATACTTCGACTATGAAGATGTCGAAGAGGACAAGAAAGTCAAGCATGTTGTCACAAGATTGAAAGGACATGCAGCATTGTGGTGGGATGAACTACAAGCTGACAGACGCTGCAAGGGAAAGCAAAAGATCAAGAACTGGGATAGAATGATCGTGAAGATGAAGGAGAAATTCATCCCCAGGGACTATCAAATTACTCTCTTCAGGAGAATGCAAAACCTGAGACAGAAGCTGATGACAGTGAAAGAATACACTGAGGAATTCTACAAGATGAACATCAGGGCAGGTCATCGGGAGAGCGATGATGAAAAAGTTGCCAGATACATGAATGGCCTGAGATATGATATCGAGGATGAGATGAGAATGGTAACCATCCGAACGGTGGAAGATGCTTATCAGATGGCTCTGAAATCTGAAGAGAAGCTAAGCCGAAAGCAGAGTCAGAGAGGCCGAGGCAGAAGTCAGCCGAGAGGGAAATCAGTTGCCCAGGATAAATATCAGAATCCCAAGGAGGACTGGAAGAAACCTCAGACTCGAACTGAGAGAGGTGGAACCTCATAGAGAAGGAAATATGCTAAACAGAGAGGGAATCATACTGAGAAGAGAGGAGATTATGCTGACAACAACACTTTTCCGCGTACTAGAGGTAGAGGAAGAGGAAGAGGTGGAGTAATAACATTCTTCACATTTGGAAAGAATGGGCACAAATCTTACGAGTGTCCAGATAAAAAGAAGGAGGTTGGAGAAGCTCACATCGTCGAGGCACAAAGGTGGGATGTTGAGGCAGAAGACGCTGAAGGCGGAAGATCGTTGATGATGCGAAAAGTTCTTTTGACACCCGAGAAGGAGGTGGAGAGTTCAGTCCAAAGGACTAGACTTTTCAGGACTACTTGCAAGACCAAGGACAGGGTATGCAAGGTCATTGTAGACAGTGGTAGCATGGATAATCTCATTTCTACGGAGATGGTAGAGAAGCTGGAGCTGGAGACGATTGATCATCCAAGCCCATATAGAGTTTCGTGGCTACAAAAATGACATCAGGTAACTGTCACTAAACAATGTTTGGTTGAATTTAAGATAGGAGGATATAATGATAAGATATTGTGTGATGTCATTCTTATGGATGTTTGTCATCTATTGCTGGGTAGACCATGGAAATATGACATGAATGTGATTCATGATGGAAGAATGAACACATACACCCTAGAGAAGAATGGGAGGACACACATGTTGCTTCCAATCAAGGATAAGAAGGTGAAGCCGAAAGTAAGCAACATAGTACTTGTCATGAGTGGGAAGGAACTTCTTATAGAGGTCAAGAAGAAGGAGGATCCACAATTCATTGTGGTCAGAAAACCTAGGATTGTTTTGACCAGCACAAGAGTGGATGATTTACCAGACGAGATTCAGGAACTGCTGGAAGAGTTCGCTGATATAGTAGTGGATGAATTAACGTGTTCGTTACCACTGATTAGAAGTGTGAGTCATCACATTGATCTCATACCAGGATCCAGTTTGCCAAACAAAGCCGCGTACAGATTGATGCCGCAAGAGAATGAAGAAGTTAAAAGGCAAGTCCAGGATTTGTTGGACAGAGGTTTGGTCAGGGAAATCTTGAGTTTGTGTGTTGTTCCAGCAGTACTCAGTCCGAAGAAAGACGGAGGCTGGAGGATGTGTACTGACTTGAGGGAGATCAATAAGATAAACATCAGGTACATATTCCCATTACCAAGAATGGATGATCTGATGGATTTCTTGAATGGAGCAAAGTATTTTTCAAAGATTGATTTGAAAAGAGGTTATCACCAGATCCACATGAGAGAAGGAGATGAATGGAAGAAAGCATTCAAAACCAATGAAGGGTTATATGAATGGCTTGTTATGCCATTTTTCTTAACAAATATGCCAAGTACCTTCATGAGGTTTATGAATGAAGTCTTGAGGGATTTCATCGGAAAATTTTTCATTGTATATTTGGATGACATACTGGTTTACAGTAAAACAGTGGCAGAGCATCTAAAGCATTTAGCTACAGTGATGCAGAAACTATAGCAGGAGAAGTTGTTGATAATTATGAAGAAGACCTTATTCATGAAGACAGAGCTTATTTACTTGGGGTTTGTGATGTCAGCAAATGAGTTGAGGATGGATCCAGATAAGGTGGAGGCAATCAAGAATTGGCCATCACCGAAGAATATCTTTGAGGTGAGAAGTTTTCACGGATTGGCTAGTTTCTACCAAAAGTTCATCAGGAATTTTAGTGGAATTAACACAGTGATGATGGACATAGTGAAGAAAAGACACAAGTATTTTCACTGGACAGAAGAGGCTGAGAAAAGTTTTAATCTGTTGAAGAGGAAGATCACAGAACAACCAGTTTTGGTGTTGCCGGATTTCTAGAAGACATTTCAGGTGAAATGCGATGCAAGAGGATTTGCAATCGGGGTAGTCTTGAGTCAGGAAGACAGGCCGATAGCATACTTCAGTGAGAAGCTGAATGAAGTGAAGGTGAAGTACTCCACATATGACAAGGAGTTTTATGCTACCATCTAGGTATTAAATAAATGGAGGCATTACTTGATTCCCAAAGAGTTTGTCTTGTACAGTGACAATCATGCACTACAGTTTGTGACTCAACAGGAAAAGTTGAATCAGAGACACGTCAAATGGGTTGAGTATATGCAGAATTTCACTTTTGTGATTAAATATATTTCTGGTACTGCTAACAAAGTTGTTGATTCTTTGAGCAGGAAGTGTTTTCTATTGCGGGAGTTCAAAGTCAAAATGTTGGGTTTTGATGATCTCACGGACATGTACACAGATGATTAGGATTTTAAAGAGGTGTATGAAGCAGCTGAGAATCCAATTCTCAGGGATAGAAGCCAATGGGTAGAATACAAGATCCAGGGAGGATTACTATTTAGAGGTAATCAGCTATGTATTCCGAAATGCTCCATGAGGGAGAATCTGCTGAAGGAGAAACACAGTGGAGGATTGGCAGGGCACTTCGGTCACGACAAGACGTTCGCAAAGCTAAATGAGTCATAATTTTGGTAGCATTTGCCAACATTCGAAGGGAAGGAAGCAGAAGGCAGGGTTTTATCAACCATTGCCCATACCTGAGAGGCTGTGGGATGCAATCAGCATGGATTTTATTTTAGGTTTGCCAAGAACAGAAAGAGGTTTTGATTCAATCTTTGTGGTAGTAGATAGATTTTCCAAAATGGCACACTTCATACCATGTCAGAAGACCAGTGATGAAACTCACATTGCGAACCTGTTTTTCAAAGAGGTTGTTCGACTTCACGGATTTCCAAGGAGTATAGTTTCGGATCGAGATACTAAGTTCATAGGGCACTTTTGGAGGACCTTATGGAAGAATATGGGAACTAACTTGTTGTTCAGTTTGGCTTATCATCCTCAGACGGATGGACAGACATAAGTGGTGAATAGAAGTCTAGGAGACTTGCTGAGAGGCTTGGTGAAAGAACACCACAGCCAATGGGAAAACATATTACCACAAGTAGAATTTGCTTATAACGACTCAGTTAACAGAAGCACCGGGAAGATTCCATTTCAGATTGCTTATGGCATGCAGCCGAGAGGAATTTCTGAACTTAGAGATTCATAACAGACTGTGACTAGGAGCGCTAGTGCAGAATAATTCACAGAAATGATGAAAGAACTTCACAGCCAGGTGAAGGAGTGATTGCAGAATTCAAGCCAATAATGCAAGCGTAGATAAGATCAGCACATTTAAGGAAAGAAAGGTTCCCGAGAGGAACATATAATAAATTGAAGATGAAGAAAATCAGGCCATGTAAGGTCTTGAAGAAATTTGGGACGAATGCTTACGAGATTGAATTACCCGATGGGATCGGAATTTCTCCGATATTCAATATCTCATATTTGTACCCATATAAAGCTGGGGAAGCAGGGTCTGGAGATGAGAAGCCAGTGATCCAGTGGATGAAACAGATGCCAGTGGCAGAAAATCCACATATGGATCACATACTGGATAAAAGAGTGAGCAAGAGGACTAGGCGAAAGCAATACTTTGAGTATCTGGTCAAATGGAAAGACCATCTAGTTGAAGATGCCAGCTGGGAGAGCGAAGCAGAGATACAGAATCATGGACAGACCATGCGTGAACTCATGGACAGGAGCCCATGAAATTTTTCAATCCAAGGAGTATGATGCAGGAGCATCGCCAACATCAAGCGAGCCAGCGCGGAAGCAAAAGACAGATGGACAAGTGCCAACACAAATTTTGAAAGTTCCTTGAAGTTGATGCGCCATCTTAAATGAAGTCATTAAGAGGAAGCGCCTTTGTATAATGTAAATGGACCTTGAGCCATTTTCTCTCGTCTTTAATAGGTAGAAGGCATTTAAAGTAGTTAATGCAAGTAGGTAGAATTGAATGTGTAGATTAGATAGTTTTAGAGCGCAAGAGGGAAACGGGATATAGACACCCTCATTGTGTATTGTAACATTATTATGAGCATAGAGAAGAAACAGAGAGTTGTGTAGCAGACTCCATGTACAGAAGTTCTGAATTAATACAAGAAAGTAGTGATTCAGACTCATGGTGTTCATATATTCTATGTGTATGCATCTTTAAATGTTATGCTCATGAATGGTTGCTTCCTGTTATACATTTGCTTTATATGCTGTGTATATGATTTCATGTTTGAGTTTGAAGTCTGAAAGGAAGTAGGAATGAGTTTCAATTGTATCTCTATCTGAGCAAGAGTTCCTGTAAGGAGTGCAGTTTAAGTGTCCGCAAGGAGTGCGTTGACAAAGGACTCAGGTAGTTTTACTTTTGTTCTCATTCATGCAGAAGTGCAGTTGATCACATGAGTCGTGTAAGGAGTCCGCAGGCCAAGAGAAGTCTCAGGGTTGTGGACTTGAGAGAAGAATTTAAAGAATGTTGCTGGAGGTGTGTGCAGGGTCGAAGGAATTTCAGCACTTGGAAGTGTCTGAAGGTTTCCGCAAAGGGTGCGAACAAAGAGGATTTTCTAAGAAGACACAGAGTTGTGGAAAAGCTCAGGAAGGATAAGGCCTTCGAAACTGTTGAAGGACAGCGTAGAGAGGTTGTACCTAGAATAATTAGGAAGGAATCGTAAGTTTTCATCGCAGGTGGATAAGTTGGTGGAGGAACGCTTAGTTATTCACAGAAATCGTTAAGGAGGAACGAACAATCAGAGTTCTCTGAGGAGGATTTGTGAGTTTCAATGAGCCATCATATCTCACAGAGGAGCAGGGTGATATACGACAAGTATTCCCTAAAGGTTCTAAGCTTAGGGGGGGAAGGACCATAGATCCAAGCCACAGGGGCCGTTGGATTTACACGTGGTTGGCCATATCGGGGTTTCGTGGTTGGATGTCCCATAAGCATTGCAACAAGAATCGCGATATCACGAAACACGATATCCCGAAAGTCAAGAGGATTTGTGTGGGCCACGAAAGAGTCAGAGGAGTGGACAGGTGGCACACCAATTCAGAGTTTCATGGGGTGAAGTCTGAAACTCAGTACATCAGGATTCGTGATACTGTGAATTGCAATGTCCCGACAGGGTTGAGGTAGCGTTGAAAATTCAATCTCACGAGTGTATCGGAGTTTCGGCATATCGGGATTCGGGTATCGGGAATACAAGGACCTCGACATTGTGTTCGCGAAATGGTGATCGGGAAAATCCCGAAAGGAAAAGGAAAAGGTCAGCGTTGACTGTTGTCGGGTTTCGGGGATTCGAGAAACCAATTCTCCCCTTATGTATTCGCAAAAGCGTGAATTCCGATCTCCTAAGTGCAAAGAGGGGATCCCACGAGGATTGTTGTGGGTGCAGATTTCCCAATAGGGAAATAGAAGAGTCATTTAGAGTTCATCAGGCCATGGAAAAAGGAAATATCTTGATTTGACGTGGGCCTTCCAACCTGCGAGTCTAGGGCGTCGACATCATTTAACAACAAAATACTATCATTTTCATCAAACTTTTCTTTAGTCTCACATGACTAGTTTTGGATTAGTCAACAACCCTAACTTGAAATAATCATAACTATGTACCTGTAATGAATAAAGATATGAAACTAATACACAATATTCTTCAGTGTGTTTTATGTAATTACTCCAGGTTTCACTACTTGGAATCTCTCAGAAAAGGAGTTATAGCAAAAATGACATACCTTGCTGAATTCTGGTTTATTCTAGAGAGAGACCTTGTAGTGCGTTCCCTGCATGGAATATTTGTTGAATCGATCTAATAATGTTAAAAATATTACTAAATATTGTACTCTAACCAACACATTTTTGATTACTAAATTTTCATTTGTTATAAAGAACTTATGACATTTTTACCCGAAATACTTGTTTTAGACTAGTTTCAGGACTAGCCACAAACCCTATTTTCCATGGCATGTAAATCCAAACATACAACAAACCACAAGATTAGTTTTTTACCAAATATACTTGGGTATGTTTCCTGAATGGCCTATCAATATCACGTTCTGAATCTTTCTATAAAAAAAGTTATTTCGAAAATGGTGAGATGTAAATAACATACCTTAGAAAACATCAAAAAACAAATTTATCCTCCCTTGAATTCCGACCCTCTTTTCTTCACCTTCCCTTTGAAATTTGGCTTAGATATCCTTTGGTTACCTCAGTCACCTATATATATTCAATATTTTCAAGTGTGATGTAAAATAAGAAAGCCTTGCCTCTTATTTATACTCTCCATCTTCTAGGTCACTTAACAAATTTCTAGGTCACTTAACCTATTTCTACGTCCCTTAACCCATTTATAGGTCAACTCACTTTATCATTTAAATAATCTTCTTTGATTTTGTCACTTCACTTTATTATTTAAATATTCCTTCTTGACTTTGTCACTTTACTTTATCATTTAAATAATAATTTCTTCTTTTCAATCTCTTTGACTTTTTTGACCTTTTGGGGATTCAATCCAACATATGAGGGTCCTCCAACTTCGTAAGGACATAACTCTCAAACCGTGAGGAGTTATGTGACGTTCCACATACCACTAGAAATGACATGACATTTACTATCCATATAGAATAGTATTACCTTAAAATATATTTAAACTCATACCATTATACATGAAACAACCTTGGGTCCATTAACTAAAACTTTGTGCTACCAAAATTCTCTACCAGACTTTCTTCAAGGGTTGACATCAATGAAAACCAACCTTAATAAACAATCTACCCCTTTGGAGTTGATGGCAACACTCTGATGCAATACTGAAATTATGTCATGCAATACGGAAGTCATATCAGTCATGCTCCCCCTAGAAACATGCCTCTGTCTTCTACATCTCTATGACCATTGACCCCCCTGGAACCATGCCTTTGTCCTCTGCATCTGATGAATCTCTCCCCCTCTGTCATCAATGACAAAGGTATCTTTCCATCCAGTGTTTCTCCCCGTGAATGAATTTTCCTCTTTATGGTGCTTCCTCATTTACATGTAAGACATATAAGATAAGCATTCAAAATCATTCATTTTGAAGTAAAAATAACTCTGAGTCTCTGGCGAAGATACTCAAAGGCTTTCCATGGAAGTGGTTTTGTAAATATGTCTTCCACTTGTTCTTTTGTGCCCACATACTCAACTATGATGTTATTTTATGCAACTTGTTCCCATAGAAAGTGATACTTTATTGGAATGTTCTTCGTCTTGGAGTGAATCAATGGGTTCTTTGAGATATTGGTGGATCTTGTATTATCACAATACATTGGAATGGGCTCATCATACTCAACCTGTATATTTGTAAAATTTTGTTTCATCCAAAGAACCTCTGTACAATATGTTGTTTCTACAATATACTCCACCTCGACTATAGATAAAGATAATGATGGTTGTTTCTTGCTTAGCCATGATACTAAACACTCACCCAAGTAGAACAGTACTCCACTGGTGCTTCTTCGGTCATCAATAAAACCTACCCAATCTTCATATTTTTAGGCAATAAGAGATAGATCCTTTCCTTTTGGATACCATAATCCAAATTCTTATGTTCCTTTGAGATATATTGATCAGGGGATCAAATTTTGCTCAATTTTCAATGTGCTCGGAATGTGACGAAAATAGTGCCATCGTGTCTGTCTCGTCTTCCTGATTCCGGTGGTATATTTACTTTGTCAAATGGACGCCGTATGAAGAAGATATCACGATCTGTTCGCCAATCCAAACAGGCAAAAAATTTGATGTTGATTGTACCTGTCTGTACAGTCCGTACAATTTGTATGGTCTGACGTGGCAGGGCCATACATACCATACGATGATGACATGGAACACATTCATTGATTGATGGTTGTCAAATCGGGAGATGACACGTGTCATTGGTGGCCAATAATGTGGAGACACGTGGCCCAATCCATTGGCGCCACGTGTCACTCGTTGACTGGTTTATATGGTTATATCTAAAATGGTATGGGGAGTCCGCGGGGTTCGACCCCCGGACCTCCCCCATGGTACAACGTTCCAACGAACCTCCGCTAACCAACATTCTGACCATTGTTCCTTGTCATATATGTCAACGCAATTTTATTTAAATTTAAGTGTTGTGTTAAACAGAAAGGGGGGCAGGTCGGGGCTTAGCCCCGACCCATGGTCTCATTGTATCATTGCATGTGACCACCGTATATATGGTGCGCGCGGTTGTAATATTTGCGCGCGAGGTTTGAAACATGGCCTATGGTCGTATACCCTATGACATATGCCCGTGACCTGGAGCGGAGGGGGTTACACGGTTGTGTAACCAACTAACCACCTATTTGCAAAACCTACGGTCATATGCGCCATACGCCCAGGTGCCGAGGCGATTAGGGGTTGGTGCGCCCTTAACCGTTCTACGGTTTGCACCGTTGGCGTGGTTGTTCCTGGTGCTGGGTTTTTGCGCTTAAATGAGCGTGTGAGCAAGGTTCATTGAAGGGGGGTGCGAATTGTAGAACCAGAGACAGCAAGCTTGAAGAGGGAGACTTCTAGGAGGCCTAACTTCTTCATTTTTCAACCGATTGAGGTGCCGAAAGAGACCATACAGGGGTTTTGGGACGCTGGGAAGCCATTGGAGCAGTTGGTTTGTCAGTTTGAGCATTGTAAGACATGTTTTTGAGAACTTTTTGAGAAATTAATAATAATGATCCATTGAAAGCTGGACCAGGAGATGTAGCCCATAAGAGGGGTGAACTCCTTTATAAATTGTTGTGCTTATGTGCTTATGTTCAATATTTATGTTGCTATCTATGTGTAATTTGCATAAGTAATCCTTTATTTTATGTGTTGCAAACTGATCCTTTTGCTTTAAACACACAACATCATAAGAGAAGCGCATTCTTCTCTTATTGCTGGTCATTTTGGTGTAGGCAAGACAACGGCAAATTTGCAAAGATGTTGCTACTGGCCTAAGATGAATGAAAGTGTTTCGCGATATGTTCGGGGATGTTAGTTGTGTGCTACAAGTAAACCTAGTAATCGAAAGTTGGGTTTGTACACTCCACTTCCAGTTCCTTCTCGACCTTGGAAAAGTATTTCCATGGATTTTGTTGGTGGTTTACCTATGTCGAGAAGAGGTCATGATTATCTTTATG
>ML776752.1:747907-765355 GCA_009831015.1 Picea engelmannii | reverse complement strand
TCAATATGTACCAACATCATCAACTATACACCTCATGTATGTGCCAACTCATCAACTACTTGTCTCAACCATGTACCCAACATGTACCTCAACCAAAAACCCTCATCAATATCATCATCCAAATATGATTTGTAACTCTGTAACAGACCTGGTGTATATGATCACATACCTGCAAACCTTCCTTAACTTTAATGATACAGGAGCATCACCAACATCAAGCGAGTCAGCGTGGAAGAAAAAGACAGATGGGCAAGCGCCAACACAAATTTTGAAAGTTCCTTGAAGTTGATGCGCCATCTTAAATGAAGTCATTAAGAGGAAGCGCCTTTGTATAATGTAAACGGACCTTGAGCCATTTTCTCTCGTCCTTAATAGGTAGAAGGCATTTAAAGTAGTTAATGCAAGTAGGTAGAATTGAATGTGTAGATTAGACAGTTTTAGAGCGCAAGAGGGAAACGGGATATAGACACTCTCATTGTGTATTGTAACATTATTATGAGCATAGAGAAGAAGAAGAGAGCTGTGTAGCAGAATCCATGTACAAAAGTTCTGAATTAATACAAGAAAGTAGTGATTCAGACTCATGGTGTTCATATATTCTCTGTGTATGCATATTTAAATGTTATGCTCATGAATGGTTTCTTCCTGTTATACATTTTATTTATATGTTGTGTATATGATTTCATGTTTGAGTTTGAAGTTTGAAAGGAAGTAGGAATGAGTTTCAATTGTTTCTCTATCTGAGCAAGAGTTCCTGCAAGGAGTGCAGTTGAAGTGTCCGCAAGGAGTGCGTTGACAAAGGACTCAGGTAGTTTTACTTTTGTTCTCATTCATGCATAAGTGCAGTTGAGCACAGGAGTCGTGCAAGGAGTGCGCAGGCCAAGAGAAGTCTCAGGGTTGTGGACCTGAGAAAAGAATTTAAAGACTGTTGTTGCAGGTGTGTGCAGGTTCGAAGGAATTGCAGCACTTGGAAGTGTCTGAAGGTTTCCGCAAAGGGTGCGAGCAAAGAGATTTTTCTAAGAAGACGCAGAGCCATGGAAAAGCTCAGGAAGGATAAGGCCTTCAAAATTGTTGAAGGACAACGCAGAGAGGTTGTACCTAGAATAATTAGGAAGGCGTCGTAAGTTTGCACCATAGGTGGATAAGTTGGTGGAGGAACGCTTAATTATTCACATAAATCGTTAAGGAGGAACGAACGGTCAAAGTTCTTTGAGGAGGATTCACGAGTTTCCGTGAGCCATCAGATCTCACAGAGGAGTAGGGTGAGATATGCCAAGTATTCCCTAAATCTTGTAAGCTCAGGGGGGGGCAGGACCGTAGATCCAAGCCACAGGGGTTGTTGGATTTACACATGGTTGTCCATATCGGGGTTTCATGGTTGGAAGTCCCGTAAGAATTGCAACAGGAATCGCGATATCACGAAACGTGATATCCCGAAAGTCAAGAGGATTTGTGTGGGCCACGGAAGAGTCAAAGGAGCGGACAGGTGGCACACCAACTCAAAGTTTCGTGGGGTGAATTCCCTAACTTAGTACATCAGGATTCATGATACCGCGAAGTCCAAAGTCCCGACAGGGTTGAGGTAGCGTTGAAAAGTCAATCTCATGAGTGTATCGGAGTTTCGGCATATCAGGATTCGGGAATCGGGAAAACAAGGACCTCGACATCGCAATCGTCGAAATCACGATCGGTAAAATCTCGAAAGGAAAAGGAAAAGGTCAACGTTGACTATTGTCGGGTTTCGGGGATTCGAGAAACCAACGCTCGACTTACGGATTCGCGAAAGCGTGAATTCCGATCTCCTAAGTGCAATGAGGGGATCCCACGAGGATTACTGTGGGTGCAGATTTCCCGATAGGGAAATAGAAGAGCCATTTAGAGTTCTTCGGGCCGTGGAAAAAGGAAAGATCATGAGTTTACGTGGGCCTTCCAACCTGCGGGTCGAGGGCGTCGACATCAGTTTGGTATCAGAGCATAGAAAGGTTCTTTGCTTTCTGTAAAAGAGAAAGAGAATTCACCATGCCGCCAAGGAGAAGGGACAGGAAAACACTTGATCCACCAGATGATAGGGAAATGTTGAGAAGAAGAGGCAGGCAGATGACTGATCCATCTATGGAAAGAGAAATGCGTGATCTACGAGCTAGACTTGAAGACATGGAGATAACACAAAGACGCACAGTCAGTGCATGGGATCTTAGTGATTCCGAAAGTGATATTGAGGTTGAACATGAAGAAGAAGTTGCAGCTGAAGATGCATCAAACGAGCATTTGATCAGAGCTATTTCCAGGATGGGTGTAAGAGCGAAGATGGACATTCCAGTTTACGAGGGAAACTTGGATGCAGAGGAGCTTCTAGACTGGATTAGAGCTCTAGACACATACTTCGACTATGAATATGTCGAAGAAGAGAAGAAAGTCAATCATGTTGTCACAAGATTGAAAGGACATGCAACATTGTGGTGGGATGAACTACAAGCTGACAGACGCTGCAAGGGCAAGCAAAAGATCAAGAACTGGGATAGAATGATCGCGAAGATGAAGGCAAAATTCATCCCCAGGGACTTTCAAATTACTCTGTTCAGGAGAATGCAGAACCTGAGACAAAAGCTGATGACAGTGAAAGAATACACTGAGGAATTATACAAGCTGAACATCAGGGCAGGTCATCGGGAGAGCGATGATGAAAAAGTGGCCAGATACATGAATGGACTGAGATATGATATCTAGGATGAGATGAGCATGGTAACCATACGAACAGTGGAAGATGCTTATCAGATGGCTTTGAATGATGAAGAGAAGTTGAGCCGAAAGAAGAGTCAGAGAGGCCAAGGCAGAAGTCAGCTGAGAGGCAAATCCGTTGCCCAGGATAAATATCAGAAGCCCAAGGAGGACTGGAAGAAACCTCAGACTCAAACTGAGAGAGGTGGAACCTCACATAGAGGGAAATATGTTGAACAAAGAGGGAAACATACTGAGTAGAGAGGAGATTATGCTGACAACAACACTTTTCCTCTTACTAGAGGTAGAGGAAGAGGAAGAGGTGGAGTAATAACATGCTTCACATGTGGAAAGAATGGGAACAAATATTACGAGTGTCCAGATAAAAAGAAGGAGGTTGGAGAAGCTCACGTTGCCGAGGAACAGAGGTGGGATGTTGAGGCAGAAGACGCTGAAGGCAGAAGATCGTTGATGATGCAAAAAGTTCTTTTGACACCCAAGAAGGAGGTGGAGGGTTCAGTCCAAAGGACCAGACTTTTAAGGACTGCTTGCAAGACCAAGGACAGGGTATGCAAGGTCATTGTAGACAGTGGTAGCACAAATAATCTCGTTTCTATGGAGATGGTAGAGAAGATGGAGCTGGAGACGATTGATCATCCAAGCCCATATAGAGTTTCATGGCTATAGAAAGGACATCAGGTAACTGTCAGTAAACAATGTTTAGTTGAATTTAAGATAGGAGGATATAATGATAAGATATTGTGTGATGTCATTACTATGGATGTTTGTCAACTATTGTTGGGTAGACCATGGAAATATGACAGGAATGTGATTCATGACGGAAGAATGAACACATACACCCTAGAGAAGAATGGGAGGACACACATGTTGCTTCCAATCAAGGATAAGGAGGTGAAGCCGAAAGTAAGAAACACAATACTTCTCATGAGTGGGAAGGAACTTCTTACAGAGGTCAAGAATAAGGAGGATCCACAATTCATTGTGGTCATAAAACCTAGGATTATTTTGACCAACACAAGAGTGGATGATTTACCAGAGGAGATTCAGGAACTGCTGGAAGAGTTCGCTGATATAGTAGTGGATGAATTAACTCATTTGTTACCACCGATTAGAAGTGTGAGTCATCACATTGATTTCATACCAGGAGCCAATTTTCCAAAAAAATCCATGTACAGATTGACGCCGCAAGAGAATGAAGAAGTTAAAAGGCAAGTCCAGGATTTGTTGGACAAAGGTTTGGTCAGGGAAAGCTTGAGTCCGTGTGTTGTTCCAACAGTACTCAGTCCGAAGAAAGATGGAGGATGGAGGATGTGTACTGAGTCGAGGGAGATCAATAAGATAACCATCAGGTACAGATTCCCATTGCCAAGAATGGATGATTTGATGGATTGCTTGAATGGAGCAAAGTATTTTTCAAAGATTGATTTGAAAAGTGGTTATCACCAGATCCGAATGAGAGAAGGAGATGAATGGAAGACAGCATTCAAAACCAATTAAGGGTTGTATGAATGGCTTGTTATGCCATTTGGCTTAAACAATGTGCCAAGTACCTTCATGAGGTTGATGAACGAAGTCTTGAGGGAGTTCATCAGAAAATTTGTCATTGTATATTTGGATGACATACTGGTTTACAGTAAAACAGTGGCAAAGCATCTGAATCATTTAGCTACAGTGATGTAGAAACTACATCAGGAGAAGTTGTTGATAAATATGAAGAAGTCCTCATTCATGAAGACAGAGCTCATTTACTTGGGGTTTGTTATCTCGGCAAATGAGTTGAGGATGGATCTAGATAAGGTGGAGGTAATCAAGAATTGGCCATCACCGAAGAATATGTTTGAGGTGAGAAGTTTTCACGGATTGGATAGTTTCTACTGAAAGTTCATCAGGAATTTCAGTGGAATTAGCATAGCGATGATGGACACAGTGAAGAAAAGACACAAGTCTTTTCACTGGACAGAAGAGGTTGAGAAAATTTTTAATCTGTTGAAGAGGAAGATCACAGAACAACCAGTTTTGGTGTTGTCGGATTTCCAGAAGACATTTCAGGTGAAATGCGATGCAAGCAGATTTGCAATCGGGGCAGTCTTGAGTCAGGAAGACAAGCCGATAGCATACTTCAGTGAGAAGCTGAATGAAGCGAAGGTGAAGTACTCCACATATGACAAGGAGTTTTATGCTACCATCTAGGCATTAAAGAAATGGAGGCATTACTTGATTCCCAAAGATTTTGTCTTGTACAGAGACAATCATGCACTGTAGTTTGTGACTCAACAGGAAAAGTTGAATCAGAGACATGTCAAATGGGTTGAGTATATGCAGAATTTCACTTTTGTGATTAAACATATTTCTGGTACTGCTAACAAAGTTGTTGATGCTTTGAGCAAGAAGTGTTTGCTATTGCAGGAGTTCAAAGTCAAAATGTTGGGTTTTGATGATCTCAGGGACATGTACACAGATGATCAGGATTTTAAAGAGGCGTATGAAGCAACTGAGAATCCAATTCTCATGGATAGAAGCCAATGGATAGAATACATGATCTAGGGAGGATTACTATTTAGAGGTAATCAACTGTGTATTCCGAAATGCTCCATGAGGGAGAATCTGCTGAAGGAGAAACACAATGGAGGATTGGCAGGGCACTTTGGTCATGACAAGACGTTCACAAAGTTGAATGAGTCATATTTTTGGGCGGGAATGCGAGCAGATGTCAAGATATTCGTGGATAGATTCAGAATTTGCTAGCATTCGAAGGGAAGGAAGAAAAATGCGGGGTTTTATCAACCATTGCCCATACCTGAGAGGTCGTGGGATGCAATCAGCGTGGATTTTATATTAGGTTTGCCAAGAACACAAAGAGGTTTTGATTCAATCTTTGTGGTAGTAGATAGAGTTTACAAAATGGCACACTTCATACCATGTTAGAAGACTAGTGACGCAACTCACATTGCGAACCTGCTTTTCAAAGAGGTCGTTCGACTTCACGAATTGTCAAGGAGTATAGTTTCGTATCGAGATAATAAGTTCATAGGGAACTTTTGGAGGACCTTATGGAGGAAGTTGGGAACTAACTTGTCGTTCAGTTAGGCTTATCATCCTCAGACATATGGACAGACAGAAGTGGTGAACAAAAGTCTGGGAGACTTGCTGAGAAGCTTGGTGACAGAACACCACAACAAGTGGGACAACATATTACCACAGGCAAAATTTTCTTATAACGACTCAATTAACAGAAGCACTGGGCAGAGTCCATTTCAGATTGTTTATGGCATGCAGCCGAGAGGAATTTCTGAGCTGAGAGATTTAGAACAGACTTCGTCTAGGAATGCTAGTGCAGAAGAATTCACAGAAGCGATGAAAGAACTTCACAGCTAGGTGAAGGAGCGATTGCAGAATTCAAGCCAGGAATACAAGCATAGAGAAGATCAACACAGAAGACAACTTCAGTTTGAGGTTGGTGACTTGATTCTAGCACATTTAAGGAAATAAAGGTTCCCGAGAGGAATATATAATAAATTGAGGATGAAGAAAATCGGACCATGTAAGGTCTTGAAGAAATTTGGGACGAATGCTTACGATATTGAATTACCCGATGGGATCAGAATTTCTCTAATATTCAATATCTCAGATTTGTACCCATATAAAGTTGGGGAAGCAGGGATTGGAGATGAGAAACCAGTGATCCAGTGGACGAAATATATGCCAGTGGCATAAAAGCCGCAGATGGAGCACATACTGGATAAAAGAGTCAGCAAGAGGACCAGGCGAAAGCAATACTTTGAGTATCTGGTCAAATGGAAAGGCCATCCAGTTGAATATGCTAGCTGGGAGAGCGAAGCAGAGATCCAGAAGCATGGACAGACTATGGGTGAACTCATGCACAAGAGCCCATGAAATTTTTCAAGCCAAGGAGTATGATGCAGGAGCATCGCCAACATCAAGCGAGCCAGCGCGGAAGCGAAAGATAGATGGACAAGCGCTAGCACAAATTTTGGAAGTTCCTTGAAGTTGATGCGCCATATTAAATTAAGTCATTAAGAGGAAGCACCTTTGTATAATGTAAACGGACCTTGAGCCATTTTCTCTCGTCCTTAATGGGTAGAAGGCATTTAAAGTAGTTAATGCAAGTAGGTAGAATTGAATGTGTAGATTAGAAAGTTTTAGAGAGCAAGAGGGAAATTGGATATAGACACCCTCATTGTGTATTGTAACATTATTATGAGCATAGAGAAGAAGCAGAGAGTTGTGTATCAGACTCCATGTACAGAAGTTCTGAATTAATACAAGAAAGTAATGATTCAGACTCATGGTGTTCATATATTCTCTATGTATGCATCTTTAAATGTTATGCTCATGAATGGTTTCTTCCTGTTATACATTTGTTTTATATGTTGTGTATATGATTTCATGTTTGAGTTTGAATTCTGAAAGGAAGTAGGAATGAGTTTCAATTGTTTCTCTATCTGAGCAAGAGTTCCCGCAAGGAGTGCAGTTGAAGTGTCCGCAAGGAGTGCATTGACAAAGGACTCAGGTAGTTTTACTTTTGTTCTCTTTCATGTAGAAGTGAAGTTGAGCACAAGAGTCTTGCAAGGAGTGAGTAGGCCAAGAGAAGTCTCAAGGTTGTGGACCTGAGAGAAGAATACAAAGATTGTTGCTGCAGGTGTGTGTAGGGTCGAAGGAATTTCAGCACTTGGAAGTGTCTGAAGGTTGCGGCAAAGGGTGCGAGCAAAGAGGTTTTTCTAAGAAGACGCAGAGTCGTGGAAAAGCTCAGGAAGGATAAGGCCTTAGAAACTGTTGAAGGACATCGTAGAGAGGTTGTACCTGGAATAATTAGGAAGGCGTCGTAAGTTTGTGCCGCAGGTGGATAAGTTGGTGGAGGAACGCTTAGTTATTCACATAAATCGTTAAGGAGGAACAGACGGTCAGAATTCTCTAAGGAGTATTCACGAGTTTCCGTGAGCCGTCAGATCTCACAGAGGAGAAGGGTGAGATACGA
This sequence comes from Picea engelmannii, assembly GCA_009831015.1. Classification (NCBI taxonomy): domain Eukaryota; kingdom Viridiplantae; phylum Streptophyta; class Pinopsida; order Pinales; family Pinaceae; genus Picea; species Picea engelmannii. The sequence goes on along the minus strand of ML776752.1, from coordinate 757,620 downwards.
CAAGTATTCCCTAAAGGTTCTAAGCTCAGGGGGGGGCAGGACCATAGATCCAAGCCACAGGGGCCGTTGTATTTACACGTGGTTGGCCATATCGGGGTTTCGTGGTTGGAATTCTCGTAAGCATTACAATAGGAATCGCGATATCACGAAACGCGATATCCTGAAAGTCAAGAGGATTTGTGTGGGACACGGAAGAGTCAGAGGAGAGGACAGGTGGCACACCAATTCAGAGTTTTGTGGGGTGAAGTCCGGAACTCAGTACATCAGGATTCACAATACCACGAAGTCCAAAGTCCCGATAGGGTTGAGGTAGCATTGAAAAGTCAATCTCATGAGTGTATCGGAGTTTCGGCATATCGGGATTCGGGAATCGGGAAAACAAGGACCTCAACATCGCGATCGGTAAAATCCTGAAAGGAAAAGCAAAAGGTCAGCGTTGACTGTTTTCAGGTTTCGGGGATTCGAGAAACCAACGTTCAACTTACGGATTCACAAAAGCGTGAATTCTGATCTCCTAAGTGCAAAGAGGGGATCCCACAAGGATTGTTGTGGGTGCAGATTTCCCGATAGGGAAATAGAAGAGACGTTTAGAGTTCTTTGGGCCATGGAAAAAGGAAATATCCTAAGTTGACGTGGGCCTTCCAAGCTGCGGGTGGAGGGAATCAACATCATTTAACAACAAGAGACTAGCATTTTCATCAAACATTTCTTTAGTCTCACATGACTAGTTTTGGATTAGTCAACAACCCTAACTTGAAATAATCATAACTATGTACCTGTAATGAATAAATATATGAAACTAATACACAATATTCTTCAGTGTGTTTTATGTAATTATTCCAGGTGTCACTACTTGGAATCTCTCAGAAAAGAAGTTATAGAAAAAATGACATACCTTGCTGAATTCTGGCTTATTCTAGAGAGAGACCTTGTAGTGTGTTCCCTGCATGGAATATTTGTTGAATCGATCTAATAATGTTAAAAATATTACTACATATTGTACTCTAACCAACACATTTTTTATTACTAAATTTTCATCTATTATAAAGAAGTTATGACATTTTTACCCGAAACACTTGTTTTAGACTAGTTTCAGGACTAGTCGTAAACCCTATATTTCATGGCGTGTAACTCCAAACATACAACGAACCACAAGATTAATTTCTTACCAAATATACTTGGATATGTTTCCTGAATGGCCTATCAATATCACGTTCTGAATCTTTCTATAAAAAAACGTTATTGCAAAAATGGTGAGATGACCTGTAAATAACATACCTTAGAAAGCATCAAAAAACAAATTTATCCTCCCTTGAATTCCGACCCTCTTTTCTTCACCTTCCCTTTGAAATTTGGCTTAGATATCCTTTGGTTACCTCATTCACCTATATACATTCAATATTTTTAAGTGTGATGTAAAATAAGAAAGCCTTGCCTCTTATTTATACTCTCCATCTTCTAGGTCACTTAACAAATTTCTAGGTCACTTAACCTATTTCTACGTCACTTAACCCATTTATAGGTCACTTAACCTATTTCTAGGTCACTTTACCTATTTTACTCATTTTTAGGGTTAGCCACTTTCGATAATTACAAAGTTCTTCATTACTTTATCATTTAAATATTCTTCCTTGACTTTGTCAACTCACTTTATCATTTAAATAATCTTCTTTGATTTTGTCACTTCACTTTATTATTTAAATAATCCTTCTTGAATTTGTCACTTTACTTTATCATTTAAATAGTAATTTCTTCTTTTCAATCTCTTTGAATTTTTTGACCTTTTGGGGATTCAATCCAACATATGAGGGTCCTCCAACTTCGTAAGGACATAACTCTCAAACCGTGAGGAGTTATGTGACGTTCCACATACCACTAGAAATGACATGACATTTACTATCCATATAGAATAGTATTACCTTAAGATATATTTAAACTCATACCATTATACATGAAACAACCTATGGTCAATTACCCAAAACTTTGTGCTACGAAAATTCTCTACCAAACTTTCTTCAAGGGTTGACATCAATGAAAACCAACCTTAATCAACAATCTACCCCTTTGGAATTGATGGCAACACTCTGATGCAATACTAAAATTATGTCATGCAATACCGAAGTCATATCACTCATGCTCCCCCTGGAAACATGCCTCTGTCTTCTACATCTCTATGACCATTGACCCCCCTGGAACCATGCCTTTGTCCTCTGCATCTGATGAATCTCTCCCCCTTTGTCATCAATGACAAAGGTATCTTTCCATCCGGTGTTTCTCCCACTGAATGAATTGTCCTCTTTATGGTGCTTCCTCGTTTACATCTAAGACATATAAGATAAGCATTCAAAATCATTCATTTTGAAGTAAAAATAGCTCTGAGTCTTTGGCGAAGATACTCAAAGGCTTTCCGTGGAAGTGGTTTTGTAAATATGTCTTCCACTTGTTCTTTTGTGCCCACATACTCAACTCTGATGTTATTTTATGCAACTTGTTCCCATAGAAAGTGATACTTTATTGTAATGTGCTTCGTCTTGGAGTGCATCAATGGGTTCTTTGAGATATTGATGGAGCTTGTATTATCACAATACATTGGAATGGGATCATCATACTCAACCTGTATATTTGTAAAATTTTGTTTGATCCAAAGAACCTCTGTAAAATATGTTGTTTCTACAATATACTCTGCCTCGATTGTAGATAGAGATAATGATGGTTGTTTCTTGCTTAGCCATGATACTAAAAACTCACCCAAGTAGAACAATACTCCATTGGTGCTTCTTCGGTCATCAATACAACCTACCCAATCTTCGTCTATTTAGGCAATAAGAGATATATACTTTCCTTTTGGATACCATAATCCAAACTCTTATGTTCCTTTGAGATATATGAAAATTCTCTTCACTGCTAATACATGTGATTCCTTTGGTGTTGCTTGAAATCGTGCCACCTGTCCAAACTCCTGCATTACATATGGTCTGGATGCTGTCACATATAGTAGGTTACCAATCATTGAACTTTATTGTCTCTGATCTATAGACTTTGAATCAACATATTTGCCTAACTTGCAATTGGTTTGCATGGGAGTGATAACTGGTTTTCAATCTTCCATTACAAACCTCTTTAGCATTTCTCTGATATACTTGGTTTGAGAAATAAAAATTCCTTGGCTTCTTTGACGTATCTGAAGTCCCATAAAGAAGGATAGTTCTCCAAGTAATGACATTTCAAATTCATTATGCATATCCTTTGCAAATTTCTGCCGTAACCTGTCATCATCACTACCAAAAATAATATCATCAACATAAGCTTCAATTAATAAAATATTACCTTGACTTACTTTGATGTAGAGGTTGTTGTCTGCACTTCCTTTTTTGAACCTTTCCTACTGTAGATATTTATCTAGTCTAGAGTACCATGCTCTAGGAGCTTGTTTTAGACCATACAAGGTCTTCTTTAATTTACACACATAGTCTGCATTCACTGACAACTGAAATCCTTCTATATGTTCAATGTAGAGTTGTTCTTCAAGTTCCCCATTCAGAAAAGATGATTTTATGTCCATCTGATACACTTTAATATTTTTGGAGCATGCATAAGCTAAAAGCAATCAGATTGCTTCCATTTTGGCAACTGGGGAAAATGTCTCTTCAAAGTTGACTTCTTCAACCTGTGCATATTCTTTACATACCAATATAGTTTTGTTCCTTGTACCTTGTCTATCTTCGTTCAATTTATTCATGTATAACCACTTTGTGCCGATCACATTATTATCCTTTGGTCTTGGAACCAATTCCCAAGTGTCATTTTTCTCTATTTGATCCAATTATTCATCCATGGCCTTCTTTCAAAATTCATCCTTGCTAGCCTATTCAAAATAGGTTGGTTCAATCGTAGATGTGAGTGTTAGGTGTGTTTGTTCTAGTGAATGGATTCTTCTTCTAGTCTCAACTCTTGTGTCTTTGTTTCCGATAATCTAATCTGAACGATGATTCTTTTATAATCGTCTGCTAGGTGTCTTTGGAGGAATTTGGTGAACTTTCTCTTCTTACTCTATCAGATTCTCTTCATCTTCCTATTCTAATTCATTTTCATCTTTTGCTTCTTCTTCGAAAAGTTGTTCCATTGATTCATTTTCTTCTTCCTTTGATTCTGGTCTGCCTGTTTCATCAATTGTTACGTTGATTCTTTCTACAAATTTGTTCAATCTCAGATTGTAACACTTGTATGCTTTCCTTGTACTTGAGTAACCAAAAATTACTCATATTTCCACACGAGAGTCAAACTTTCTCATTTTTCCATCTTCTCTTTTGTTGTAACATTTGCTTCCAAAAACTCTGAAGTGATTCACATTTACTGGTCTTCCTTTCCATACCTTGTAGGGAGTTTTGTCAGTGTTGTTTTTTATCGTTACTCTGTTTTGAATGTAAACTTTTGTATGCACTACGTGTGTCCAAAATATATCTTTCAATTTGGAATCTATTAGCATTGGTCGAGCCATTTCCTGTACTATCGTGTTATTTATTTCAACAACTCCATTCTGTTGAGGTGTCCTAGCAATAGAGAATTGCCTTTTTATTCCATGACTGATGCAGTAGTCGATAAATTCCTTTGAAGTGAACTCTCCTCCATTATCAGATCTCAAGCATTTGATTTTTGAATCCGTTTCATTTTCAACCATTTCATTGTAGATCTTGAAGTTTTCAAAATATTCTGACTTATTCTTGAGAAATAAAACTGCAGTCATTCTTGTATAATAATCAACTAATAATATAAAGTATTTCTCACCTTTTAAACCCTTTGTTGTAGTTGTTCCAACTAGATCAATATGCACAATTTACAGTGGTCTTGTCGTTGAATATACCTTTGATTTGAACCTGGTCTTTGTTTTCTTTCCTTGTTGACAATGCTTGCATAAAGTGTTGGTTGGTTTCGTGATCTGGGGCATTTCTCCAACTCCTTATCTTCTGCTGACTTTGAAAAGGTTATCAAAATGTATGTGACCCATTCTTTTGTGCCATAGCCAACTTTCATCTTCCTTTACTGGACAACACTTTTCATTTCCAATTTCACTTAATACATACATGTTGCTTGAAGTTCTCGCAGCTGTAGCAATCGATTTTCCTGAACCTTCTCTTATTATCTCTCATTTTTGTGAATCGAAAGTAACTTTATGACCTTGGTCACACATTTGACTGACACTTAGAAAATTATGTTTCATATCTTCTACTAGTAGAACATTGTTTGAATTGGTATTCTTGTTCGCAATTCTGACTATGCCTTTTCCAACGATTTTAGTTGAATCATCATTTCCGAAGGAGACTAATCCATCTCTTTCCTTTTGTAATGTAAGAAACCTGTCTCTATCACCTGTCATGTGTTTTGAAAAGCCACTGTCAAAATACCAACCGTGTTTCTTTTGCTTAGCTTGAAGAGCGAGTGTGCATTATTCATTGTTATATTGATCTTGCTTTCTTATCCATGTCCTTTTCTAAGGTTCCTATCTATGACTGTTGTTATTCTATTGCGGCCCTCTAGGAGGGACTGTCATTATGCAATATTTGGCCATGTGTCCAAAATTGTTACATTTGTAACATTCCACTTCAGTGATCAAATATTCAAACATGTTGTAACTTCTTCTATGTGTTTCACTAGGCCTTCTTGGATAACCTCTTTGTGTATGACTTTCAAATTTGTTTGTGTTCATGGTGTTATCTCTTGAAGTCACAACTTTATTTCCAAAATTATTACATGCATAACATAAACCAAAAAAGATAGTCTGATACCTAAGAGTTGAAAATATTATGAAAGGAGGTACTGTTATAAATTCTTCTTCTTCCCGAGGCCTATCTGTCGGTTGTTTATTTTGAAATCCGAATCTTCTTGATGAAGGAGTATCCCTGTAATCTTCCTTGTAGATATTCCTATCCCCCTTGATTATTTTTTCATAGCTTTTTGGATATGTTTCTTTCTTTGTTGTTTTGGATCTTGATCCCTTTTTTGTCTGATTGTATCTAAGTCCGGACTTGTCATGATGAGATTTTTGACTCCTAATAATGTCATCCAAAACTTTTGAGTTGTTCTGCATATTTTTATTTTGAAGATCCTTTCTTAATGTGACAATATCTGCTTCAAAATTTCCAATGATCTTGTCTTTTTCTTCTAGCTGTTCTTTGAGTGCTTCTTAAATTATTTTATCTTCTTCTATTTGAACCTTCAAATTTGTGATCATTTGTTCTAGTTCTTGAGTGTCTTCTTTCTTGTCTATTTCTTCTTGTAGTTTCTTGTTTTTCTTCTTTTCTCTTTTGATAACTTCTATCGCACACATTAATTCCTCTCGGTAGTCAATTTATGCCTCTTCAATTTCTTCTTCGACTTCTTCATATTCTTCTTCGGAGCCTTCTTTATCAGAGTCTTCTACTGCCATGAATATAACTCTTTTTGTCTCACTGTCACTGACTTCATCTTCATCTGATGATGATATGTCTTCTTTGGTGCATACTATTTTCTTGAAAACTTTCATTGTGGTTATTTTGTATTTATATGTTTGTTTTCCTTTTGAGTAACCTTCATCATTTCTCTTTTTATTATAAGGACATTTGTTAGAAAAATGACCAATACCATCACAATTAAAACAAATTAAAGGAAACTTAACTCTATACCTACTGTCAGTTCCCTTGTTCAGTATTTTGACAAAGTTGGCCACTTCTTCATCATCTTCCGAGACATCACTGCTACTGATATGTTCTTCTTTTTGCCTTCCCTTTTTCTTTGCCTTTTTGGATGATTATTTTATATCTAGATTTTCCTGTTCATTTCTCATTTCATATGCTATGAAGATTCCATGTAATTATTCCATATTTATTGAGTTTAGATCTGATCTTTCTTCTAGTGCTGATATCTTAGGGTCAAATCTCATAGGAGGATATCTTAGTACTTTTTGAACAATTACAGATTCTTTGATTTCTTCTCCCAATCCTATGATTGCATTTACTATTTCATAAACTTGTAAAAAGTAAGCTGCAATATTCTCATCTTTCTTCATCTTAAGTTGTCCGAACTGACCTCTGTAACTTTGAAGCTTTGCTTCTTTGACTTTTGAATCTTCTTCATAAACATTTTGAGGTTTGTCCCAAATTTCTTTAGTGGATTTACAATGTGCAACTTTGGTGAATATGGTTTCACTAAGACCATTCAGAAGTGCATTTTTGGCTTTGAAATTATTTTGACCGAGTTTTAATGCTTAGTAATTTGTTGGCGGAACTGTTGGTGCTGCGTATCCATCTACAATTCATTGTCGAATTTCAAATCCCTATGCATGTATATATGTTTTCATCCTTATGCTCCAAAATGCATACTTATGTCGATTGAACTGTGGTATTCCATTTTTATATAAGTTGTTGCTCTCCATGATCTACCTTTTAGTGGTTAAACTGATTTATGAAGGAACCTTCTTTGATAATAATTGTTGGATTACTGAGAGGGGGGGTGAATCAGTAATAGAGAAATTTAATCCTTTTTAACCATATAATCCAAGTGTTATATCAATGTAGAATTATTATCCAATAACTACAGAGTAAATAAGAAATGAACAAATGAACAATCATACACATACACAGTACACCAGTGTTTTACGTGGAAACCCAATGCGGGAGAAAACCACATAATTCTTTTTCTTATATGTATTGAAGAATTACATTCATCGGAAGCACCAACTTCCTTTGTTTTCTAACTGCAACTAGATGGAGGCTCCAACCCCCTTGTTTCTCAGGCTACAACCTGAAGGAAGCTTTGACTCCCCTATTCTCTAGCTACAAACAGAAGGAGGCTACAAACCCCTATGTTCTCTGGCTACAATCAAAATCTGGCTACAACCACCTATCCTTGCTCCTTCCAACCACCCTGAAGTAGAAGTAGAATGATGGAACCACTGTCACACTATCACTATGATATATACAATTGTAAATGTGTACCAATAAACTTGAACGATGCATCAATCGTGCATCAACCTATAACTCAACCTGTACCATAAACAAGTGCATCAACTATGCACCAACTTGTACCAAACAACCTGCAATCAACCTGTACCATAAACAAGTGCATCCAACCATGTCCCAAATATGTACCAATCATGTGTCAACTAATCATCAACTATGAGTCATAAATATGTACCAACATCATCAACTATACACCTCATGTATGTGCCAACTCATCAACTACTTGCCTCAACCATGTACCCAACATGTACCTCAACCAAAATCCCTCATCAATATCATCATCCAAATATTATTTGTAACTCTGTAATTGACCTGGTTTATATGATCACATACCTGCAAACCTTCCTTAACTTTAACAACAAGAGACTAGCATTTTCAACAAAATTTTGTTTAGTCTCACATGACTAGTTTTGGATTAGTCAACGACCCTAACTTGAAATAATTGTAACTATGTACCTATAATGAATAAATATATGAAACTGATCCAAAATGTTCTTTAGTGTTATTTATGCAATTCCTCCAGGTTTCACTACCTGGAACCTCTCAAAAAATGAGTTATAGAAAAAATGGCATACCTTGCTGAATTTTGGCTTATTCTAGAGAGCGACATTGTAGAGAGTGCCCCGCACAGAATATTTGTTGAATGAATTTGAAAATTTTACACAACATAATACAGACTGTAATATAACCAACACATTTTGTCTTATTAAATTTTAATATGATTTGACGAAGTTATGACGTTTTTACCCAAAAGAATTGTTTTAGACTAGTTTCAGGACTAGCCACAAACCCTATTTTCCACAAAGTGTAACTCCAAAAATACAACAAACCACAAGCTTAATTTTTTAGCACAGATACTTGGATATATTTCCTCAATGGCCTATCAATATTATGGTCATAATCATTCTATAAAAAACATTATTGCGAAAATGGTGAGATGACCTATAAATAACATACCTTAGAAAACATAGAAAAAAAAATGCATCCTCCCTTGAATTCCGGCCCTCTTTTCTTCACCTTCCCTCTGAAATTCGGCTTATATATCCTTTGGTTACCCCAGTCACCTATATATATATTCAATATCCTCAAGTGTGATGTAAAATAAGAGAGCGTTGCCTCTTATTTATACTCTCCATCTTTTAGGTCCCTTAACCCATTTCTAGGTCACTTAACCTATTTTCCTCATTTTTAAGGTTAACCACTTTCCATAATTAGAAAGTTCTCCATTACTTTATCATTTACATATTCCTCCTTCACTTTGTCACCTCACTTTATCATTTAAATAATCTTCATTGATTTTGTCACTTCACTTTATTATTTAAATAATCCTTCTTGACTTTGTTTCTTTACTTTATCATTTAAATAATAATTTCTTCTTTGCAATCTCTTTGACTTCTTTGACCTTTTGGGGCTTCAAGCCAACATATGAGGGTCCTCTAAATTTGTAAGGCTATAACTCTCAAACCGTGAGGAGTTATGTGATGTTCCACATACCACCAGAAATGTCATGGCATGTACTATCCATATAGGATAATACTACCTTCAAATATATTACAATTCATACCTCTATACATGAAACAACCTTGGCTCCATTACCCAAACCTTTGTGCTACTCGAATTCACTACCAGAATTCTCCTACATTTACCCATGTATCACCCTCACTTTCTATTTATATCTCCCTATTTCTCTCCCTCTCCCTCTCTCTCTCTCTCTCTCCC